>MU260140.1:192500-270000 GCA_020310875.1 Ceratopteris richardii | reverse complement strand
GTTTCTGTTGGACAAATGGTTGACCAGGGATTACAAGTCAGGTTCAATGCTGATGGATTATATGTAGAAGAGTACAAGCAGGATGGACGATTGGTTGCCAAAGGAAACAAAGTGGGTAGGATGTTCACCTTACATGTGAAGATTCCTGAAATGAATGCAGCCATGTTTGCGAAAGGTGCAGGAGTTATTGCAGATATAGAGATATGGCATAAACGGATTGGACATGCAAACTTGCAAAGGCTGAAACTGATGCAGTCAAAGGAGATTGTCCATGGACTACCAAATTTCAAAGTTGTAGAAATGCAAAAGATATGTGCAGCATGTCAATTTGGTAAACAATCAAGAGCATCATTTCCACATGACAAGCATGTTAGTGAGAATGTACTAGAAGTAGTACATACAGATGTTTGGGGTCCAACAAAGACCACATCTATGGGCGGTTGCAGGTTTTATGTTACTTTCATTGATGACCATACACGCAAAGTATGGGTATATTTCATGAAAGAGAAGAGCGAGGTGTTTACTCACTTCCAGAATTTTAAAGTTATGGTGGAAAAGCAGACAAGGAAGTACATTCAAACATTAAGATCTGATGGAGGAGGTGAATACATGTCAAATGAGTTCAGCAGTTTTCTAAAAAATCATGGAATTCGACGTCAGTTTTCATGTAGATACACACCACAACAGAATGGTGTTGCTGAACGCAAAAATAGACATATTGCAGAAATAGCAAGAGCCTTCATGGCTGAGAAGAATATGCCTCATTGTTATTGGGCAGAAGTTGTGCATACTGCTGCATACATCATGAATAGAACTCCGACTGCTGTTGTACATCAAGTTACACCTGAAGAGAAGTTTACAGGTAAAAAGCCAAACTTATCACATCTGAAAGTTTTTGGCTGTATTGCATATGTACATGTTCCAAATGAGTTGAGGACGAAGCTTGATCCGAAAGCAGAAAAATGTGTCTTCATTGGATATTCCCTTGAGGAAAAGGGGTACAAATGTTATAACCCACTCACACGACAGGTGAAGGTGAGCAGAGATGTGGTATTTGATGAAATGTCAAGCTTCTATGTAGATGCCAAAGAAGGACTGAATCTTGAACCAAATGACAAAGAAAATGCTAAAAAATCTAGTGCAAAATCTCAAGTTTTGAGTGGACCGGATGCATCACCAAGCAATAGTTCCAACTCAAATCCATGGAGTGGAAGATTGCGTGGAAATTTCAGTCCAGCAAATTCGTCAAATACATCCAAGAAAGGTAAAGAAAAGCTTTCTGCTGGTAGTAAAACAGGTGCAGGTTTTGAAGACATTGATGGAGATTCAAGCGGTTCAGAAAAGAGTCTTGATGAGGAACTTGGATTGCCCTCTGTGAAGACTCCAGGAGTAAGAAGGGCACATGCAGATGATACAAGAAGAAGTGACCCAGGACCAAGAAGATCTGGGAGGATGCGTAATTCAGTGCAACGATTGACATATGATAGTTACATGGCTCGCCATTGTGCCTACATGAAAAAGGTAATACAAGATGCTGAACCTTCTTGTTTTGAAGATGCAATTGGTAATGCAAATTGGGAAAAAGCTATGGATGAGGAGATGGCTGCACTTTATGGAAATGATACATGGAAGCTGGCTCCATTGCCGCAAGGAAAGAAATCCATAGGCTGCAAATGGGTTTACAAGGTAAAGCATAATGCTGATGGTAGCATAAGCAGGTATAAAGCACGATTGGTAGCTAAAGGTTATGCACACACATATGGCATTGATTATGAGGAAACATTCAGCCCTGTAGCTAAAATGTCTACTGTCATAACACTTGTTGCATTAGCTACAGCAAAAGGATGGACTTTGCATCAGATGGATGTGAAGAATGCTTTCCTACATGGTGAGTTACAGGAAGAAGTATATATTGTTAAAAGTCAAGCTTCAAGCTAGAAATTCGTGGGGAATCTTTTATGGACATGTGGAGCAATCAAAGGAAGCCAAAAGCCACGAGATTCCATCAAGAAAAGTCACTCAACCACTCCCCAAGTCATCTCAACTAAGTGCTCCAAGTTAGGAGGCTGATTTGGAAAGGTAGCTCCTAGATTTTAGGGGCACACTTCTCACTATAAAAGGAGCATGCATCCCGACTTCTTTTGGCCCATATAATTGGCGTTTTAGCTCATGTAAAGTGAGCACTAAGTGCTGGAGTTGTGATAAGCAAGCCCCTTGCTTAAGCTAGCCCCTTTCTTGCTTGTTTGTTTTCTTTTAGTAGGCATATCTATGTGTGTGCGCAGGCAGTGTTGCAACTCTCTACCCCTAAGTTGTTAGCATTGGTTCTCCCTCATATTGTATCCATTTGATGTAATTCTTGTCTCATTGGATAGCTATTAGAGTCTAGTTTATGCTCACAAAGTCTCTGGATCATTCTCTGAGTAGTCTGGGAGCCACATTCATTTTAGTGAAGTTGTGTGATTGATATCTCTCTTGGTGTGTAGGCTCTGTTGGAAATATTTTGCTCTCTGTTGTAAGGGCTGGTTCTCCTTCTCTATGTATCCATTTTCTATGATTTCGATGTCATTGGGTAGCTATTAGAGTCTTCTAAAGTTGACCCAAGTTTGAGATTCATTCTCTGTATAATCTCTGAGAAAAGCTTGCTGGAGTGAAGTGAGGTATCTGCTTGACAGGCAGTTGTGAGCATTCAACTAGCTCATGTTGTAGACATTGTTTTCCTTGTGTAAGCATCCATTTGAAGTGAAATTTGTTTCGCTGGAAAGATCTTGGTGTCTACTACAGGTCTACAAAAGCTCACTAGAGTTCTCTGCACAAGCTCTGAGTAAGAGCATTTTTGGTGTGCAGAGGTCAAAGAAGGATACCTGTGGAGGTCATTCACGCTTCCTCGTTGCTTAGGGGTTGAGATACTTCCCCCATCAATGGTATCAGAGCATTTGGGCACCTTGGAGGTATCACATACAAGCAAGAAGACCTCTTGGAGTTGGTGGTTGAAGATTTGCATCAACAAAAGCTTCTTAGAGGTAGCTCACATCAAGGGGGAGCTATTCTACTCAAATTTGCAAGAGCACAAGGTGTCCATCTAAGGAAAGCTTTGGATTGAGGTAACATCAGAGCCTCATTTTCATTTTACACACATTGGAGCATTAGCCAAGGGCTAGGTCAAGTATCAAAGACTAGATATGGGAGACTTCAACACTCAAATTGAAAAGCTAGACAAAGGTAACTATCAACCATGGAGATTTAGGGTCTCCAACTATCTTATGGGCAAGGGCCTTTGGGGGTTGATTAGTGGAAGTGAACCAAGACCTAGGTTGGATGAGAATCCAACCAATGACCAGAGAAGGGCCTTTAGGGAATGGAATGAAAGAGACAAGAGGGTTATCTTTATTCTTTCCCAACACATTAGCAATAGCATTATCGGCCATATCCAAGACTTGGATTCAAGCATGAAGGTATGGGAGACACTTGAAAGGATTTATTCAACAAGCACCAAAGCAAGGAAGATCCAACTCAAGAATGAGCTCAACAACCTTAGGAAGAGCTCAGGGAGTAGCATAAATGACTACATACTTAAGGTCAAGGAGTTATCAGATGCATTGGGATCCATTGGAAGCCACATAAACGATGACGATCTTGTGGCTTATACTCTCAATGGTTTGAGAGATGATGAGAAGTGGAAACCCTTTACCACTTCAGTTTATGTAAGGGATAATCTTCCCGATTTTGAGCAATTGGTTGCTCTCATGGTCACCGAAGAAATGAACATAGGTGGAAGTTCAACTAAAAGCAAGGATGCACAAGTTTTCTATGCAGGTAATCAAAGGGGCAAAGGAAGACGAGGACAAGGAAGGGGCAAAGGAAGGTTTGGAGGAAGGCAAGGCCACTCAAGCAATCAAGGACATGAACAAGGCACCTCATCACAAAGAGGGAGAGGAAGAACAAGAGGAAGAGGAGGACGACATCAACAAAACAGGAATCAAGATGGTGAAGGATGTTACATATGTGGCAAGTTTGGCCACTATGCTAGAGATTGCTACCAAGGAGGAAACCAAAGGAGCTATAATCAAGGTTCTTCATACAAAGGCCAAGGTAATTATGCTTCTACAAGTTCAGAAAATGACAATCTCTTGATGATGCACATGAATGGGAATTCAAGCAAAGTAGATAACACTTGGTATATTGATAGTGGATGTAGCAACCATATGAGTTGCAATGCTTCTTGGTTTACTAATCTACATGTTCCCAAAGGTAAAGGACATGTAGAAACAGGTGATGATACAGCCCATGAGATCTCCCATGTTGGAGATGTAGCTTTGGATGACAAGGAGGAAGGAAGATGTCTCAAGGATGTCTTGCATGTACCTACTATCACAAGAACTTGGTGTCCGTTGGGAAAATGGTTGAAAGAGGCTATCAAGTAAGGTTCAACAAAGGTGGATGCTTTTTGGAGAACCCTAAGCAAGGTTACAAGGTCATAGCAAGAGGAAAGAAGCAAGGGAGACTCTTCACTTTAGAGGTAAATTCTCATTCCACTCAACATGTCTACTTCACCTATGGAAACAAGAGGATTTCGGAGTTGGACTTGTGGCACAAGAGGATAGGTCACATCAACATACAAAGAATGAAGGAAATGCAATTCAAGAGGCTGGTTGAAGGTCTTCCCAACTTCCAAGGACAAGGTATGAAGCATTTATGTGAATCTTGTCAACTAGGGAAGCAAGCGAGACTTCCATTCAAGAAGAGTGGCTACATAAGCCAACATCCATTGGAGTTGATACATATAGATGTGTGGGGGCCAACCAAAGAGCAATCCATTGGAGGTAACAAGTATTTTGTCACTTTTATAGATGATTGCACAAGGATGGTTTGGGTTTATTTCATAAAAAACAAATCAGATGTGTTTACATGTTTCAAAGCATTCAAGGCAATGGTAGAGAAGGAAACAGGTACATATATCAAGAAGCTAAGGTCCGATGGAGGGGGAGAATATTTCTCAAATGTGTTTTTTGATTTTTTAATGGATCAAGGCATCAAGAGGCAAGTAACATGCAGGTACACACCCCAACAAAATGGAGTAGCAGAGAGAAAGAATAGATACATTGCCGGGATCGCTAGAGCAATGCTTAATGAGATGAATGTACCTAACATGTTTTGGAGTGATGCAGCAAATACCGCCGTGTATCTTATGAATAGGGCTCCTACCTCAGGGATCCATGGCTTGACACCATATCAAGCCTATTATGGTAAGAAACCTGATCTTTCCCACTTGAAGATATTTGGATGTACTTGTTATGTACATGTGCCAAGTGAATTGAGGCACAAGCTACAACCAAAGGTAGAAAAGTGTGTGTTTCTAGGATATTCAAATGATCATAAAGGTTACAGGTGCTTCAACCCAAACACAAAGGACTTGAGGATATCAAGGGATGTAGCATTTGATGAGCTACTCCCTTGGTATAAGAAGTATGATTGTATGCAGGACTATGAAGAAGAAAAGCATGGACATGATGAAGAACAAATCGACCTAGAGCTAAGCGGCCCAAGGTGTTCCATCAATGAAGATAGTTCAAGCATGAACTCACCATGGAGGGGGAGATCTTCATCAAGCTATGAAGCAAAATCAATCAACAAAGGCAAAGCAACATTGGTGGAGTTGGATGAAGAAGGTAATGAAGTTGAAGATGATGAAGGACACATGATGGAGAAAGAAGCCATGTCAAAGAAAGAGATCAAGTTCCCAAGGCAAAGGAGGTTTATTCCTCCAAAAGGTGAAGAAAGGAAGTCTTCTAGAGTTAAGTATCCAACTCAAGGTTTACTTATGATTCATACATGGCAACTCATTATGCATATATGAACAAAGTAGTAGAAGATCATGAGCCCGATTGCTATGAAGATGCAAGCAGGTACACCGAATGGAAAGAGGCAATGCAAGAAGAGATCGACGCACTTGAGGAGAATCAAACATGGACTCTAGTGCTCAAGAAGGATAACATGAAGGTAATAGGTAATAAGTGGGTGTATAAAGTAAAGAGGAATTCAGATGGATCTATTTCTAGGTTCAAAGCAAGATTGGTGGCGAAGGGTTTTGCACAAACTTATGGAGTGGACTTTGAAGAGACATTCAGCCCCGTGGCAAAGATGAGCACCATTAGGACACTCATTGCAATGGCTGCTAGCAAAGGATGGAAGCTTTTCCAATTGGATATCAAGAATGCCTTTCTCAATGGAGACTTGGAAGAAGAGGTATACATGGAGCAACCACTAGGTTTTGTTCATAAAGAGTTTCCACATCATGTTTGTAGGTTGAAGAAGGCACTTTATGGCCTAAAGCAAGCTCCAAGGGCTTGGAACCAAAGATTGGTGGACTATTTGATCAAATGTGGTTACAATCAATGCAAGGCGGATCCATCTCTCTTCATCAAACAAAGAGGAGAACTTGTAGTCTACATGTGCGTGTATGTAGATGATCTTATCATTACAGGTAATGATACAAAGGGCATTGAGGAGATCAAGGCAAAGCTTGGAAAAGAGTTTAGGATCTCTGATCTTGGAGATCTTAGGTATTTTCTTGGCATTGAAGTTGTGTACAAAGAAGAAGGTATTATGCTCATACAAAGGAAGTATATTCTAGACCTACTTGAGAGGTTTGGGATGCTACATTGCAAGCCTATTTCAAATCCCATGGAAGTTAATGTAAAGCTAAGCTCCATTGATGGAGAGCCATTAGAGGATGTAACCTTGTATCGATCTATTGTAGGATCTTTCAATTATGCCACAATAACTAGGCCCGACATAGCATATGGAGTTGGAGTGTTATCACAATTTATGCATAGTCCAAGGACTACACACTTGCAAGCTGCAAAAAGAATGTTACGATATCTCAAGGCCACTATAAATGAAGGATTGTTCTATTCATTTGATGATGATATGCAGGTCAAAGCTTATTCTGATGCCGATTGGGCCGGTTCGAAGGAGGATAGAAGAAGTACAAGTGGTTACCTAGTCATGCTAGGTAGCAAGATCATCTCATGGATTTCAAAGAAGCAACCCACGGTGGCATTATCTTCCACGGAGGCTGAGTATAGAGCTTTGGCTCAAGTCACATGTGAGCTAATGTAGATTAAGAAGTTATTTATGGAGCTTAATTTGCAGGTTGACACATATCCAATTTTTTGTGACAACATGAGTAGCATTCATCTAGCATCAAATCCTGTCTATCATGCTAGAACCAAGCATATTGAAGTGCACTATCACTTCATAAGGGAAAAGGTGATATCCAAGGAAGTTTCAGTACATCATATTGGTACCAAGGACCAAGTTGCGGACATGTTTACAAAGGCTTTGGATGGGATGAAGATTTCAAAATTCAAGCAATGCATCAACATGAAGGAGCTTGGATGAGGATGAAGAATTGAAGCTTGAGGGGGAGTGTTAAAAGTCAAGCTTCAAGCTACAAATTCGTGGGGAATCTTTTATGGACATGTGGAGAAATCAAAGGAAGCCAAAAACCACGAGATTCCATCAAGAAAAGTCACTCAACCACTCCCCAAGTCATCTCAACTAAGTCCTCCAAGTTAGGAGGCTGATTTGGAAAGGTAGTTCCTAGATTTTAGGGGCACACTTCTCACTATAAAAGGAGCATGCATTCCGACTTCTTTTGGCCCATCTTCTTGGAGTTTTAGCTCATGTAAAGTGAGCACTAAGTGCTGGAGTTGTGATAAGCAAGCCCCTTGCTTAAGCTAGCCCCTTGCTTGCTTGTTTGTTTTCTTTTAGTAGGCATATCTATGTGTGTGCACAGGCAGTGTTGCAACTCTCTACCCCTGAGTTGTTAGCATTGGTTCTCCCTCATATTGTATCCATTTGATGTAATTCTTGTCTCATTGGATAGATATTAGAGTCTAGTTTATGCTCACAAAGTCTCTGGATCATTCTCTGAGTAATGTGGGAGCCACATTCATTTTAGTGAAGTTGTGTGATTGATATCTCTCTTGGTGTGTAGGCTCTGTTGGAAATATTTTGCTCTCTGTTGTAAGGGCTGGTTCTCCTTCTCTATGTATCCATTTGCTATGGTTTTGGTGTCATTGGGTAGCTATTAGAGTTCTCTAAAGTTGACCCAAGTTTGAGATTCATTCTCTATATAATCTCTGAGAAAAGCTTGCTGGAGTGAAGTGAGGTATCTCCTTGACTGGCAGTTGTGAGCATTCAACTAGCTCATGTTGTAGACATTGTTTCTCCTTGTGTAAGCATCCATTTGAAGTGAAATTTGTTTTGTTGGAAAGAGCTTGGTGTCTACTAGAGGTCTACAGAAGCTCACTGGAGTTCTCTGCACAAGCTCTGAGTAAGAGCATTTTTGGTGTGCAGAGGTCAAAGAAGGATACCTGTGGAGGTCATTCACGCTTCGTCGTTGCTTAGGGGTTGAGATACTTCCCCCATCATATATGGACCAGCCACAAGGATATGAAGATTCAAAGCATCCAGAATATGTTTGCAGGTTGCAAAAGGCTTTGTATGGGCTGAAGCAGGCTCCGCGTGCATGGAATGCAAGGATTGCTGATAACTTAACCAACATTGGGTTTTCTATGTGTGATGCAGATCACTCACTATATGCAAGGAAGGCTGATGATGGCATCACTATTGTGGCTATTTATATTGATGATCTGATTGTAGGTGGTGATAATGAAGAAAGCATCGTAAAGAAACTTCTTATGCAGGAATTCGACATGAAAGATCTTGGTGTGCTACGCTATTTCTTGGGCATTGAGTTTATACATACAGAAACAGGTATATGGATGTTGCAAAGGCAATATGCCTTGAATATGCTGCAAAAGTATGGTATGGCTTATTGTAAGCCAATTTCTATGCCTTTAGATCAAAATTTGAAATTGGATACTACATCAAGTGAAGCATTGGAAAATGCTACTATGTACAGGAAAATTGTGGGAAGTCTTATATATCTTACAATTACAAGGCCTGATTTAAGCTACACTGTTGGACTTGAAAGTCAGTTTATGCAGGTTCCCAGGAAGCCACATTTGGAAGGCGCAATGTACGTTATGTGAGTGATACTTTGGATTATGCATTTTTTTATGAAGTTGGTGTAGATTTGCAGGTTCATGGATACACCGATGCAGATTGGGCTGGTAGTACTCCAGATAGAAGATCTACTAGTGGCTTTCTTTTCTCACTTGGAGGTGCAGCTATTACATGGAGCAGTAAGAAGCAACCCACTGTTGCTTTGTCGAGTACAGAGGCTGAGTATAGAGGTTCTGCAATGGCAGCATGTGAGGCATCATGGCTGGAGATGTTACTTGCACATTTAGGTGTGGAAGTGCAAAAGCCTATCACTATCTATTGTGATAATCTTAGCACGGAACCCTGTTTTCCATGCTAGAACAAAGCATATCGAGGTACATTATCACTTCATAAGAAAGAAGGTATTAGCAAGTGATATTGATCTTGTTTATGTGAGAACAGATGAGCAGGTTGCTGATATTTTCACCAAAGCACTTGGAGCTGAGAAGTTGAAGAAGTTTCGGAAGATGCTTGGATTACAGGATATGGCATTGAGCTTGAGGGGGAGTGTTGAGATGTCAAGCTCAACATGTGATGATCTAGGATGACACGTACCAGTTTTTCGTTTCTCTGACATGTATAGTGGTCACGCAGTATATGTCAGGGATACTTCATTGAGCTTTATTAGATTTATCTACCGAGAGTGATGGCACATTTGTTTCTTGCCAGCTCACTCATTCGTGGACATTAGGTTTTTCCTTATGTACTGGTCTTTATATATTGCACTAGTTGTATTCTTGTTTTTAGGTCATTCTTGTACATTCCTTTTATGTAATAGAAGAAGAAGAAGAAGATCATTCTTCCTTGCCTCAATCTGTGTGTGTGCTTCTCCTTGAGAGTGAGAGTGTGTGTGTGAGCTCTCTTCCTTCTCTCCTTCCTCGTGAAAATAAATACATATATACATATATATACACATAAATACATATATATGTGTGTGTATGTATCTATGCCTTAAAATGAAGACAATGTAAAGTTCACTTGTGAACTACCTCTTGTAACTTTTGAAGACTTTACTTAATGTAAAAGTGAAAGAATCTTAAGTGGTTGAGTCCACTTGATCAAAAGGGGAAAGATGATCCATGAACTCGTGCTTTGTGGTAGATAGAGAATCAAATCATTCACTAATTGATTGAAGAGTTATTGAGAGAAGTTAGCCTTCCAAGCTCAACTATAAATAGATGGCAGCTTTAGACGTGGTTAGAGAGACCTCAGAGAAGACCTCGAAGAGCTGAGATTTATGTCATATCAAGGTGTGGTTTCAAGGAACACATATGTATCAGTAAGTCCATTGTGTTGTAAAATCAATATATTTTCATTTTCATGATCATTTGAGTTCATATTTCCATGTTCTTGTGAAGTGTACTACTCACTGCCATATGTCTCAGTTTTCTCAGTCAAATTGCAGAGATGGTTTCTCTGAGCTTGGTGCATTATTTTTAGTCCTTTAACTTCGTAAAGTTAGCTCTATAAGTTTACTATATTCTTACGAATTTTTATTTCATTTGAGGGTTTCAATCTCCAGTTATGTTCAGTTGACATCAACCCTATCTGTTCATTTTCACTTCTCTATCAGGTACCCGACTTTTTTACTCATCTTCTCAGAGCTGTTTCTTAGCGTGTACTTAACCACATTCAATGATTTAAAGCTTTTGGGATTCAGCATATTGTATAGTATGCACATACAAATTTCCATAATCATTGGAGTTTTAAGTCGTGAGTTATGCTCATTTTTCTGCTCACTCGTCTCATTATTGTAGCAGCCCCTAAAAATCGGGATGATGTCATCACTTGTTAAAGATAATTCTCAGTGTGTGGTTCATTATTTTTTATGAAACTCTTGAAAGTTAGCTCTTTAAGTTAACTAGACCTCCCCAAAAGGAACTAAGTTAATTACTGATGTGCTCAAAGAATTAAGCAAAACATTGGATAGGTGTATGAACCAAAATAGCAAGTTCTTCACCTCTGAGCTAACTCCAACTTATCTGTTTTGATCTATCTTTTTGACAGTGATCTTCCAAGGTACATAGGGTGTCTAATACATCCATTTGCAAGCTAAAAGGGCCCACCACATAATCCTGGAGTTCATTTGGCAGGTCTAGATCACGGATATTGCAACACCTCTTCATCTTCAAGCACATACCTATCCATGTTTTCATAGTGGTATCAGAGCAAGGATGGTAGATGGATTTCCTTCATCAATTGACAAATTGGACAGAGGTAACTACTCAGCTTGGTCATTAAGAATGGAAGCTTATCTCCAAGGTAGAAGTTTATATGGTTATGTGGCTGGAGATGAAGTTATGCCAAGTTTTAGGAACAAAAGTCAACCAACACAAGAAGAGCAAGAAAGATTGAGCACATGGTGCTCCAAGGATGCACTTGCAAGGTCTTATCTCCTCAACTCTATCTCAGATTTTTTTGTTGCCTCACATTAGAAGTTGTAAGACATCTCAAGAAGTGTGGGATGCACTTGAAGCTTTCTTCTCTTCAAGTACTAAAGCTAGGAAGCATCAACTATGGCTGGATTTCACAACTCTCAAGAAGGCTCCCAAACAAAATGTGATTGATTTTGTCACAAAGCTCAAGGACATAGCAGATCAATTGGGAAGCATTGGAGAGGTAATAGATGAAGAGCAAATTGTAAGGCAGGTCATCAATGGATTGAAAGCAAATGATAAGTTGGAAGCATTCACCACAGCTATGGATTTGTACATGGACATGCATGTACCTGATTTCAGTAGACTCATTGGACAATTACTAACTCAAGAGGCAAAGCTTATAAAAAATGGAGAAAGCTCTAAAGGTAATCAATCTTCAGCCTTATATACTGATAAAAGCAAGTCCAAAGAAAACAAAGGAAAGTCAAAGAAAGTGGATGATGAAGTAAGAACATATCAAGCTAACTATGCAGGTAGAGGAAGATATGGCACAGGTAGAGGAAGAGGAGGTAGACAAGGCAGGGGGAGATCCCAAGTCTCCAACCCATGTTCTATTTGTGGACTAACTAATCATATAACTGAAAATTTCTTTAGGAATTCCAGGAATCAAAGAGGAAGAGGATACAATAGAGGAAGTTATGGCTATTGAAGAGGAAGGTTCTGTTGGAACATCAAGCTTACACTATGCTTGAGGTGGATTTGATCTACATCAAAGGCAATCACGTCGAAAGAATATCCCTTGGAGAGTTCTTTTTCATATGCTCATTTATTGTATTTTTTGAGAAATTGTTTATGGTTCATTTACCGTTGTAAAGGCATTGAACTTTACACATGTAAAGGTAGAAAGATAGCGCCCAAATCCCACGAATTTGTGGTGGTTGAAGTTGCATTCAATCAAGCAATCAATCACCTAAAAGTAGATCAAAGTAGATCTTCACTTTTCCTAGATTGTAGGAAAGTGAATTGATTCCCTCCAACAACCATTCCCACCTTTATTTGAATTCAAATTCAACTTGTAAAAGTCATGGAACACTCCTAGAGGCTATATAAGGACTTGAAATCACTTGTACATTACATGGAAGCAATATACATACACTTGTGACCATCATTGTCTTGCTCCTTCAATTCTCTGCATCATCTTCTTCGCCAACAGTAATCTTGCAGAGGCTGCTGCTCTCTCTCTAGAGCTCCAAATTGAGTGGAAAATGACTCATTGGAAAGGTATAAATGTCTAGTTTATGTCAATACATTTTCAAAGCTTTTGACTTAGTAGATTGGAAGAAATCTGCATTCTTCTGTCTTGGGGTCAATCTCTGCATATTCCTGAAAAATAGGAAGTACCACCGGTGAATGTTGCATTCATTCCTATAGCATATTTTACTTATTGCTTATACTTTTGTGCATTCCATACACTCAACCCTATATGTATCACTCCCATAAAAGGATTTTTTCTAATTTTAATCACGCTGGTCGCTATGGGCATTTGAAGTTCATTGTCTCTTCCATAGATAGTAAGTTTTTTGAGCTAGTCGACTTGCGAACCTATCTGTTTTGTATCGACTCATTCTCTTTGATGCTCCAAAGTACATAGTGTGTTTCTTTGCACTTATCACATGCTTATAAGGTCTATTTGAGTCTCCATAAGCTCAAAGGCTGGTCTTGTGCCGGTTGGCTTGACCAAACTTCGTCACTTCAAAACGCACTTTTCTACCTTCTACAAGCTTCTCCAAGTTCTTTCAGTGGTATCAGAGCTAGATCAAGATGGGTGACGGCTTTCCCTCAATGATCGAGAAGCTTGATCGACACAACTACGCGGCTTGGCAAATCAGAATGGAGGCCTATTTGCAAGGTAGAAATCTTTATGGAATTATAGCAGGTGATGAAGCTATGCCTATTCCAAGATCCAAAGGAGGACCTACACAAGAGGAGACAGATAAGCTCACACTTTGGTGTGCAAGGGATTCTCAAGCAAGTTCGTACATACTAAACTCTATCTCTGACTTTCTATTACCACATATTAGAGGATGCGAGACATCTCAAGAGACTTGGGATGCCCTCGAGACTTTCTTTTCTGCTAGTACCAAAGCAAGAAAGAATCATCTTTGGAACGAGTTCAACCAAATGAAGAAGATGCCTAAACAAACCATCACAGAGTTTGTTACCAAGGTCAAAGAGGTTGCAGATCAGTTAGCATCCAATGGAGAGCTGATTGAAGAAGAGGTCATCATGAGGCAAATTCTCAACGGCATTCGAAGTGATAAGCAATGGCAATCCTTCACGATGGCTTATGATCTCATCATGGATGTGCAAACTCCAGACTTCAACATCTTTCTTGGACAACTCTTCAATCAAGAATCCAACAATAGCATAAACGAAGGTAACTCTTATCATGGTAATTCAACTAGTGCTCTATATGGAGATAAGAAGGATAAGAAGCAGAAAGGCAAGAAGAAGGAAGAAGATGAAGAAGAGACTTCCCAAGCCAACTTTGCAAGCAAGAGCAAGTGGAAAGGGAAGAAGAAAGATCCAAAGCAAGACAAAGCCAAAGGTCAGAATGTTCAACCTTGTGCCATATGTGATAAGACCAACCACACCACTCAGAATTGCTAGTTCAATGGGAAGACCCAGAAAGGAAGTAGAAGAGGTGGATATGGCAACAATAGAGGCAGAGGTGGACACAACTTCAACAATACGAATAGAAGCTATAATAGAAGAGAGTACAACAATTATTCAGAAGATCAACCACACGAAGACTCATTGCTTCTTATGAATCTAAGCCACAAAGAAGGTAAAGAAGATGATCATTTGTTCTACATAGATTCAGGATGTTCAAAACATGTTGCAGGCAACATTGCTCTTCTATCTGATTTGGAAAGTCCAAAGCATAGACATGAAGTGCAAACAGGGGATGACACAAAGCACAATGTGGAGAAGATTGGTAATGTCAAAGCTTCCAATGGCAGGACAAACATTGTAAGTAAGGTTCTCTATGTACCCACTATCATGAAAAACCTAATAAGTGTAGGCCAAATAGTTGAAAAAGGCTTGCAAGTTAGGTTCACCCAACATGAAGCTTTTGTGGAAGGTTCATGTCAAGGCTTCAAGAAGATAGCCCGAGGTGAAAAGCATGGTAGGCTCTTTACTTTTGAAGTAGAAGAAACCAGGAACATAGCTCTATTCAACTTTGGGTCTCAAACCCTAAGTGAGCTTGAAGTGTGGCATAAGAGACTTGCTCATGTGAATGAAAGAACCTTGAAGGATATATGCAAGGATCAAAGTGTCCTAGGACTGCCGAACATATCAAAGCAACACATGATCAACAGGTGTGATGCATGTCAGATTGGGAAGGCACAAAGACAATCATTCAACAACGAAGGCTACATCCACAACAACTTATTGGACTTAGTACATACAGATGTATGGGGACCAAGTCAAGAACCTTCATTGGCAGGATCAAGGTATTATGTCTCATTTATTGACGACCATAGATGATGGATTGTTCTATACTTTATCAAGAGTAAGAATGAAGTGTTTGATTGCTTCAAGAAGTATCTTGCACATGTTGAGAATCATACAGGTAGATCACTAAAGAAGCTTAGATCTGATGTAGGGGGAGAATAATTCTCCAAAGAGTTTGATGAGTTCTTGCAGGAAAACAGTATCAAAAGGGAAGTGACTACTAGGTACTCTCCTCAACTAAATGGAATTGCAGAGAGGAGAAACAAGACACTCGTTGGATCAGCCCGAACAATGCTTGAAGAGAAGAAGTTGCCACATTATCTATGGGCAGAAGCTATTTCAACTACTGTGTACCTTGTCAATCGACTACCATCCAAATCACTTCAAGGTATGAGTCCTTATGAAGCATGGCATGGAAGAAAACCTAGTCTTGGACATTGCAAGGTTTTTGGTTGTTTAGCTTATGTTCATGTACCATCACAAATAAGAGGTAAGCTAGATGAAAGGGCAACAAAGGCAGTATTTATTGGATATGATTCAACAAAGATGGGTTATAGGTTCTTCAATCCTTCAACCAAGCAATTCACTACAAGTAGAGATGTTGTGTTTGAAGAACACAGGTCTTGGTATGATGAAGACAAACAAAAGGTAATACTACCATATGATCTTGATTCTGACTCTCATCAATTAGGAAGCAAGCATGATACACAGGTCCAGGATCCATGAAGCGATAGAGACGATGAACAAGATGAAAGAGAAAAGGATTACAAGCTATGGAAGTCAAGAGGCAAAGCAAAGATGCAAGAGGTTGGAGAATGCTCAAAACAAGCACCTAGAAGATCAACAAGAGAGAAGAAACAACCAGAAAGGTATGGCTATGATTCCACATTTGTTACGAAGCATTCAATCTACTTGGCAAAGGAATCTATTTCAGAGGAACCCTCAACCTATGAAGAGGCAAAGGGAAACCCTAATTGGGAAAAGGCCATGAACGAAGAGATAGATGCATTGAAGGAGATGGACACTTGGGATTTGGTTCCAATGTCACCGAATCAAAAGGTAATTGGTTGCAGATGGGTATATAAAGTTACAGTTTGCAGGTACAAGGCAAGATTAGTTGCCAAAGGATGCTCACAAATGCATGGTATAGACTATGAGGAAATATTCTCACCAGTTGCAAAGATGACTACAATCAGGACATTGATAAGTGTAGCTGCTGCAAGGAATTGGAGACTCCTCCAACTTGATGTGAAAAATGCATTCTTAAATGGTTGGATAAGTGAAGAGGTATACATGTCACAACCACCAGGTTTTGAAAACCCTAATCATCCATCTTATGTTTGCAGACTTAAGAAAGCATTGTATGGATTGAAACAAGCTCCTAGAGCTTGGAATTACAGGTTGGTTACATATCTTCAAGATCAAGGGTTCAAAGCTAGCACCTCAGATCCTTCTCTATTCATCAAAAGGGATCACAATGAGGTTATCTATATATGTGTATATGTAGATGATATTATTGTGATAGGTGATGATCTAAATGGCATTCAAAGGATCAAGAGACACATGCAAGAGGAGTTCAAAATCAGTGACCTAGGTGAGCTCACATATTTCCTAGGTATGCAGGTGATATACACAGATGAAGGAATGTATTTGACTCAAAGAAGATACATTCAGGATCTTCTTCTTAAGTTCAAAATGGAGAACACTAAACCTGCAGGTACACCTTTGGAGATGAATCATAAACTAAGTGTTTATGAAGGTAAGAAAATTGAAGACATTAAAGAGTATCAAAGTTTGGTAGTTAGCTTGATATATGCTACTCATACAAGGGTAGACATCTCATATAGTGTGGGAGTGCTTAGTCAGTTCATGCACTCACCGAGAAGACCACACATGGATGCGGCTAAGAGAGTACTTAAGTATCTCAAAGGTACAATCAACGAAGGTATATTCTATCCTTACTCTTCAGATTTGGATATCAAAATCTATTCAGATGCAGATTGGGCAGGAGCTAAGGATGATAGAAAAAGTACATCTGGTTACTTAGCATTTGCAGGTTCAAAGCTAGTGTCATGGAGTTCTAAGAAGCAACCAACAGTTGCTTTATCTTCAACCGAAGCAGAGTACAGAGGCTTGACCATAGCAACTCAAGAGGCAATATGGTTAAAAGCATTGTATACAGATTTGGGACTAGTGAGTTCCAAACCTCACATATTTGGAGATAATGTAAGTTCCATGCATCTAGTGGCAAATCCTATTTCTCATGCGAGAACCAAGCACATAGAAGTCCATTACCACTTCATCAGGGAGAAGCTCATGGCAAAGGAGATTGACATTTCCTTCGTTCCTACTGAAAAGCAAGTAGCACATATGATGACAAAGGCACTTGATGGAATAAAGCTTTGTAGATTCAAAGCTATGGTAGGTATTCAACCTATCAGAGAATGAAGACTCAAGCATACTTTAGCTTGAGGGGGAGCTATTGGAACATCAAGCTTACACTATGCTTGAGGTGGATTTGATCTACATCAAAGGCAATCGTGTCGAAAGAATATCCGTTGGAGAGTTCTTTTTCATATGCTCATTTACTGTATTTTTTGCGAAATTTTTTATGGTTCATTTACCGTTGTAAAAGCTTTGAACTTTACACATGTAAAGGTAGAAAGATAGAGCCCAAATCCGACAAATTTGTGGTGGTTGAAGTTGCATTCAATCAAGCAATCAATCACCTAAAAGTAGATCAAAGTAGATCTTCACTTTTCCTAGATTGTAGGAAAGTGAATTGATTCCCTCTAACAACCATTCCCACCTTCATTTGAATTCAAATTCTACTTGTAAAAGTCATGGAACACTCCTAGAGGCTATATAATGACTTCAAATCACTTGTACATTACATGGAAGCCATATACATACACTTGTGACCATCATTGTCTTGCTCCTTCAATTCTCTGCATCGTCTTCTTCGCCAACAGTAATCTTGCAGAGTCTTTTGCTCTCTCTCGAGAGCTCCAAATTGAGTGCAACATGACTCATTGAAAAGATGTAAGTGTGTAGTTTATGCCTATAAACTTTCAAAGCTTTTGGTTCAGTAGATTGGGAGAAATCTACATTTTTCTGTCTCCAGATCAATCTCTGCATATTCCTGAAAAATAGGAAGTACCACTGGTGAATGTTGCATTCATTCCTATAGCATATTTTACTTATTCCTTATACTTTTGTGCATTCCATACACTCAACCCTATGTGTATCACTCTCATAAAAGGATTTTTTCTAATTGTAATCACGCTGGTCGCTATGGGCATTTGAAGTTCATTGTCTCTTCCATAGATAGTAAATTTTTTGAGCTAGTCGACTCGCGAACCTATCTGTTTTGTATCAACTCATTCTCTTTGATGCTCGAAAGTACATAGTGTGTTTCTTTGCACTTATCACATGCTTATAAGGTCTATTTGAGTCTCCATAAGCTCAAAGGCTGGCCTTGTGCCGATTGGCCGACCAAACTTCGTCACTTTGAAATGCACTTTTCTACCTTCTACAGCTTCTCCAAGGTTTTTCAGGCTCAACAACTACCATGGCAATTACAACAACTACAATCATTCAAACTATCAAGGAGGCTATAAAGGAAGGAGAGACTTCAATAACTACACAAAAGACTCAAACAAAGAGGATTCATTATTGATCATGAACATGGCTAGGCCACAAGGTAAATCTGATGAGCATTTTTTCTACATAGATTCAGGTTGTTCAAATCATGTGGCAGGAAATGTGGCCCTCCTATCAGATTTGGAAGATCCAAGGAATAAGCATGAGGTACAAACAGGAGATGAAACAAGACATCCTGTGGAGAAAATAGGCAATGTCAAAGCACCTGATGGAAACATCAACCTACTCAGTAAGGTACTCTATGTCCCTACCATTACAAAGAATTTGATACATGTTGGGCAGATAGTAGAGAAAGGATTGCATGTCAGGTTCACAAGAGGAGGAGCATATGTAGAAGACCCTAGCCAAGGGTTCAGAAGAATAGCAAAGGGAGAAAAGATAGGTAGACTATTCACCTTTGAGTTGCAAGACACAAGGAACATAGCTCTCTTCAATTATGGTAATCAAACACTCACAGAACTAGAGGTATGGCACAAGAGCTTGGCACATATTGGTGAAATATCATTAAAGCAAATTTGCAGGGACCAAAGTGTACTTGGACTCCCTAACTTGTCAAAACAACACATGATTTATAAGTGTAGCGCATGTCAATTTGGAAAGTCACATAGGTTACCATTCATGAAGAAAGGTTATATGCATGGCGATCTCTTGGAGTTGGTTTATACAGATGTATGGGGACCTAGCAAGGATGCTTCAATATCTGGATCAAGGTATTATGTCTCCTTTATTGATGATTGCAGCAGATGGACTATCCTATTCTTTATGAAACACAAAGATGAAGTTTTTTCATGTTTCAAAAGATATTTGGTTCTTGTGGAGAATCAAACAGGTAAATCACTAAAAAGGCTAAGGTCAGATGGAGGGAGAGAATACTTCTCCCATGACTTTGATTATTTTCTTCAAGAAAGAGGAATCGAAAGAGAGGTAACTACAAGGTACACTCCTGAGAAAAATGGAGTGGCACAAAGAAGGAATAGGACAATTGTTGAAGCTGCAAGGTCTATGTTGAATGAAAAGCATTTAGCTAATTACTTATGGGCGGAGGCTGTATCTACAACCACTTGCTTGATTAACAGGTTGCCTTCAAAATCCCTTGATGGGATGACTCCATATGAGGCTTGGAATGGAAGAAGACCAAGCTTAGATCATTGTAAAATTTTTGGTTGCATTGCTTATGCTCATGTTCCTTCATAGTTTAGAGGAAAGATGGATCCAAAGGCAGAAAGGTGTATATTCATTGGATATGTCAAAAATCAAAAGGGCTACAGGTTATACAATCCTACCAACAAAGGATTCTTGGTAAGTAGAGATGTAGTTTTTTATGAGAACAATTCATGGTATGAAGATTCATGCAGGAAGGTCAATTTACCATATAATCTTGAAGAAGATTTTCCAAAGCTTGGTAGAGAACAACCAAAGATTGAAGAACAAGACACCTCAGAGGATGATAAACAATCTCATATGGAAAAGATCAAAGCATGGAAGTCTAAAGGTAAAGCAAAATTGCAGGAACTTGGACATGAGGCAGAATCATCACATCATGGCTTAAGAAGATCTATGAGGGAAAAAGAAAAAACCAGAAAGGTATGGGTTTGACACCTCATTAGTAACTAAACATTCTATTTACATAGCACAGGACATAAATCAAGAGGAGCCATCATCCTTTGAAGAGGCCAAAGCAAAATCAAAATGGAAGCATGCAATGAAGGAAGAGATTGAAGCACTTGAGGAAAAAAACACTTGGGATTTGGTTCCCAAGACTTCATCTATGAAGGTAATAGGCTCAAGATGGGTCTACAAGCTCAAGAAGAATTCTGATGGTTCCATAAACAGGTATAAGGCAAGACTTGTAGAAAAAGGCTTTGCACAAACTCAAGGAGTTGATTATGAAGAAACTTTTTCTCATGTAGCTAAGATGCCTACAATCAGAGTGTTACTTAGTATTGCTTCTTCCAAGAATTGGAAGATACTTCAACTAGATGTAAAGAGTGCATTCTTGAATGGTTGGATAACAGAAGAGGTATATATGGCACAACCACCTGGTTTTGAGAATCAAGTTTATCCTGATTATGTGTGTAAACTTAACAAAGCATTGTATGGTGTCAAGCAAGCCCCAAGAGCTTGGAATTTCAGGCTTGTTTCATTCTTGCAGGAGAAAGGCTTTCAACCAAGCAAGGCAGATCCTTCACTCTTTATTAAAAACAATAATTCTGAGATCATCTACCTATGTGTATATGTACATGATATTAAATTGACAGGAAATGATGCAAATGGTATGAAGAAGATCAAACAACAGATGAGAGAAGAGTTCAAGATAAGTGATTTGGGTTCACTTCCCTACTTCCTAGGTTTGAAAGTTGTCTACAAAGATCATGGTTTGTTTCTCACTCAAAGAAAGTACATTAAGTACATGTTGGAAAAATTCAAGATGCAAGATTGTAAGATTGCAGGTACTCCAATGGAGGTCAATCACAAATTGAGCTCACATGAAGGTGAACTCATAGAGAACATCACATCATATCAAAGTCTAGTGGGTAGTCTCAACTATGCCACATTGACAAGAGTAGATATATGTTACAATGTGAGTGTGCTAAGTCAATTTATGCACACACCAAGGAAACCACACATGGATGCTGCCAAAAGGATTCTCAAGTATCTCAAAGGCACCATAAATGAAGGACTTTATTATCCTTATGTATCTGATTTAGGTTTGAAGCTATTTTCTGATGCAGATTGGGCTGGTTCCAAGAAAGATAGAAGGAGCACTTTAGGATACCTTACTTTTGCAGGTTCAAAGCTTATTTCATGGTCATCCAAGAAGCAACCTACAATTTCTCTTTCTTCCACAGAGGTTGAGTATAGAGGTCTTGCCATAGCTACTCAGGAAGCTATGTGGATGAAGACATTATTCACAGACCTTGGATTGGAGTTTGGAACTCCAACTATTTTTCGTGACAATATGAGTTCTATTCATTTGGCTACTAATCCTATTTTTCATGCAAGGACTAAACATATTGAAGTTCATTATCACTATGTATGAGAGAAGGTTCTATGCAAAGAGGTTCAAATATCATATGTGTCCACTTATCAACAATGTGCACATATTCTAACCAAAGCATTAGATGGTACAAAGCTTTGCAAATTCAAGGCTATGATAGGTTTGCAGGTAATCTTGGAGGATTGAAGACCTCAAGCATACTTGGCTTGAGGGAGAGCTATTGGAGCAAGTATATGACAAGCCTAAGTATTGTCTTGAGTCCCACAAATTCAAAGAAGAAGCCTTAAAATGAACACAATGTAAAGTTCACTTGTGAACTACCTCTTGTAACTTTTGAAGACTTTAGTTAATGTAAAAGTGAAAGAATCTTAAGTGGTTGAGTCCAATTGATAAAAAAGGGAAAGAGGAGCCACGAACTCGTGATTTGTGGTAGATAGAGAATCAAATCAATCACTAATTGATTGGAGAGTGATTGAGGGAAGTTAGCCTCCCAAGCTCAACTATAAATAGATGGCAGCTTTAGTCGTGGTTAGAAAGACCACAGAGAAGACCTTGAAGAGCTGAGCTTTATTCCATATCAAGGTGTGGTTTCAAGGCACACATATGTATCAATAAGTCCATTGTGTTTTAAAATCAATATACTTTCAGTTTCATCATCATTTGAGTTCATATTTCCATGTTCTTGTGAAGTGTACTACTCACTGCCATATCTCTCTGTTTTCTCAGTCAGATTGCATAGATGTTTTCTCTGCGCTTGGTGCATCATTTTAAGTGATTTAACTTGGTAAAGTTAGGTCTATAAGTCTACTATATGCTCATCAATTTGCATTTTATTTGAATGTTTCAATCGTCAGTTATGTTCAGTTGAAGTCAACCATGTCTGTTCATTTTCACTTCTCTCTGAGGTACCCAACTTTTTTACTCATCTTGTCAGAGTTGTTTCTCAGCGTATACTTACCAAAAGTCAAAGATTTAAAGCTTCTTGGATTCAGCATACTGTCTAGTCTTAGCATAAAAATTATCATAATCATTGCATTATTAAATCTCAAGTTATGTGCATTTTTCTGCTCACTAGTCTCATTACTGTAGCAGCCAGTGAAAATCGAGATGATGTCATCACTTGTTAAACATCATTTTCAGTGTGTGGTTCATTATTTTTTTATGCGCTTACTCTTGAAAGTTAGCTCTTTAAGTTAACTAGACTTCCCCAAAAGGAATTAAGCTAATTACTATTGCGCCGAGAGAATTATGCAAAACACTGGATAGGTGTATGAACCAAAATAGCAAGTTCCTCACCTCTAAGCTAACTCCAACTTATCTATTTTGATCTATCTTTTTGAGAGTGATCTTCCAAGGTACATAGGGTGTCTAATACATTCATTGGCAAGCTAAAAGGGGCCACCACATACTCCTGGAGTTCATTTGGCTAGTGTAGATCAAGGATTTTGCAACACCTCTTCATCTTCAAGCACATACCTATCCATCTCTTCACTATATATATATATATATATATATATATATATATATATATATATATATATATATATATATATATATATATATATATATATATATATATATATATATATATATATATATATATATATATATATATATATATATATATATATATATATATATATATATGTGTGTGTGTGTGTGTGTGTGTGTGTGTGCGTGTGTGTGTATGTGTGTGTGTATGATCCATCTATATACTTGTTTCTTTCCATAACTTCGTTTATCATTCTCTTTATCTTTTATATCTACATATTTGTTCATTTATCTATCTATATAGCTTTTTATGTATTATTAACTATTTATATAAAGAATATGATAGATTGGTTCTTTGTTTCTTTCTTTGCGAGGATTTGTTGAGTTGGTCAAAGTGTTTCTTTGCAAGTAATGTAGAGGTGTTTCAAAGGTGTTGCACAAGTGGCCAATAACATGGATGCATAGCTAGTGCACAAATAGTTCATTCACAATAGTTTTGTAGGAATAGTTGAATGCAAGTTGCAAAATGGTGTTTTTGAAGTGTTTGCAAGGAATTTTTAGTGTTATGGAAGGTCGAGGTGAACCCTCCCTTATGCACACATTTTTGAGGAATAAAGGTGAAAAGTGGAAAAGATATGAGGTCGAGATGATACATTAGACATTACTTATTGCCCAATATTTAAAATTTTATTTTCCATACAGTCACTATAGGACAAAATAGGGAGTCATCGATCTGTACATGAAAAGGTGTTTGAGACATCAAAGTGAGCACCAAGAAGGACAAGTAGTGGAAGCGACATATGTAAGAGGAATCAAGACACAAAAAAAAACCATGAGTTTTGTTGGACTAAGGTGTTAGACTAAGGAGCAAGAGAGAGCAAGAAATACTTGAATAATATGTGCATAGAGAAGCAAATGTGTGCAACGAGAGTGACAAATTGTGCTAAGAAGTATGTATAAAGAGTGCACAAAGAGCAACTAGGAGAGCAAATAAGGTGGAACAAAGGACCATCAAGGAGGAGTTGTACATTGACAAAGAGTGACCATTTCCTTCAACCTTATTGGAATCTTGAGTGCAAGGTATTCACAAGTGCAAGCTACTAGACAAGGTGGAGGATCGACACAGAGGATTCTAACTGCACTCGCCATTGCGGTATTTTGTATACTTGTGTATGTTCTCTTTGAATTAAGCGCTATCGCACAGAGAAATTTTTCTTCTCATTCTACACAAAGCAATTGTATTCCTTATTATTAATCAAGACTTAGAGGCTTCCAGTGAAATTGTCTCTCTTCTTGTTCTCCATTCTTCTCCTACAAACACTCAACCACCGTTCAACTCAAGAATCCCCCAACAAAATTTGGCATGCCCGATGGGACAGGTAGCCTGAGCGTAGGAGAATCACCATTAAAAAGTGAGGGAGTGCAAAGGTTTCCTTGGAATTTCTCTAAGCTTAAGGGATAGGATGCAAAGCTAATGACTGTAACCCGATCCCAAACCTTAGGAGTCCCTTTCAGAACAATAAGCAGAAAATTTGGTCGTAGGTCAACGAGTCCTCTTTCCTCCACATCATGAAAAACAAATATGGCGCTCAAGTAAACCTAAAAACTCTACTTTTATGACTAAATATTGAATTTTCCTTTTTTAGAGGATCAATACATGAACACACTGATGAGCATGTTTGAAGATTTTTAGCTCTATGTAAAATAAGGGGACTAATGGGAAGAGAACATGCATTTTTAACCCTATTTCTAGCAATGCTAGAGGGTCTAGCAGACAAATGGTTTAGTCAATTTGTAGAAAACTATTTTACTACTTGGAATTTGATGAAGAATGCCTTCAAAACATTGTTTCAACAAAGAAATATGGCAAAGAATGTCGTTGAAGAATTAGAGAACCTACAACTAAGTATAGGGGAGACATTTACTAAATTTGTGACTAGAGCCATGGCACTTATGACTAAACTACCAGATCCCCCAATGCTTTTTTTGTCAAGACGTGGTTGACTAAACCACTTCCAATGTCCACATAGTCCAAGATTAAGGAGTTAGTGCTCCTCACAACAACAATTGAAGAATTTATTATTACAACTCACAAATATGAGGTAAGCTAGATGAAAGGTAAAAAATGAAAATTCTTATTGGGTATGATTCAACTCACATGGGTTACAAGTTCTATAATCCATCAATCAAGCGATTTACTACAAATAGAGATGTTGCATTTGAAGTCAACAAGTCCTGGTATGATGAAGGGAAAAAAAAAGGTAACTCTACCATATGATCTTGATTCTGACTCTCATCAATTAGGAAGCAAGCATGATACATAGTTCCAAGATCCAAGAAGTGATATAGATGATGACCAAGATGAAAGGGAAAAAGATTACAAAATATGGAAATCAAGAGGCAAGGCAAAGATGCACGAGTGTGGAGAATGATCTAAGAAAGCTCCTAGAAGATCAACAATGTTGGAACATCAAGCTTACACTATGCTTGAGGTAGATTTGATCTACATCAAAGGCTATCGCATCGAAAGAATATCCGTTGGAGAGTTCTTTTTCATATGCTGATTTATTGCATTTTTTAAAAAATATTTTTTATGGTTCATTTACCGTTGTAAAAGCCTTGAGCTTTACACATGTAAAGGTAGAAAGATAGAGCCCAAATCCCACGAATTTTTGGTGGTTGAAGTTTCGTTCAATCAAGCAATCAATCACACACTCATTGGAAAGGTATAAGTGTCTAGTTTATGCCTATAAATTTTCCTACCATTTGGTTCAATAAATTGGGAGAAATCTGAGTTTTTGTGTCAATCTCTGCGTATTCCTGAAAAATAGGAAGTACCACCAGTGAATGTAATCATGTTGGCTGCTATGAGCATTTGAGGTTGATTGTCTCGTCCAAAGATAATAAGTTTTTTGAGCTAGTCAATGCGCAAACCGATATGTTTTGTATTGACTCTTTCTCCTTGATGCTCCAAAGTACATAGTGAAGGGCTTTCGTGTGTAGAAAAAAAGGAGCAAGGAGGATATGGAAGGAGAGAGAGGAGAGAAGAGATGTGCACACATGTGTGAGAGCCCTAAAACCCAAGTAATGATCTTCATTAGGCAATGCTCTATAAATGATGTATATATATGAATATGGGGGTAAGGTTACATGACCCTTACATCCCCAAAAACCTCTCACTTAAGGGTCAATGTGACGATAAGTGGTAACACATACAAAGAATGATGTAGAACTATAAAATAATGTACAGGAAGAGTCCGGATCTCAACCCATACAATAATCCATTTTGTTTAATATGTACATATATTATGGATCCTGATAGGGAGAGAAAGACAAAACTTACCCTGATAAAAAATCTTATGAGAGGTAAAGTTTCTCCAGTTTCCTTAGGGGCTATCATGCATGAGTATGCAGACATGCACGATGAGGAACTGGACTTCACCATACAGATGCTGACTTAGTGGCCAAAGGAAGGCTCTTCTACGGTTCCATATGCAGGAAGAGACTTGTCTACTTATAGGTATGTTTCTTTTCATAAAATAGATTTTTAATGATATTATAACACATGTTTTTATTTATTTGCACATATTTATTTTCACGACACATATACCACCTCCAGCTCATGAGAGCATAGTAGAGGTGCCTATGAGGACATGCATAGACAGCATAGGGCTGGAGTGTGATAAAGACTCTAACAAGACTATAGTATATATGAGACATTGATTGGAGTTCAAAAGAAGAATGAGATCTTTATGCAACTCATATCTACGTTTTCTTCACTTGAAATGGAACTAAGTATAAATTTTACATAAATTGAGATAAATATTTTATGTTTCACTAATATATGTATTTTTCATTTTGCACTGAGTTTGATGAGAGAGATAAAAATTATGTTCTTAGCTCATTGGAGACAAAATTTTGCACTCGGTGGTCCCATACATGGTGCCTAAAAGAGATGTGCATACTTATGGCACATCGTCCCGATAATGCACGTTATGCATTGAGTTTATTTCTTATATTTAGGGTTTAGGGCTTATGTATGTTTGTATGTATGTATGTATGTATGTATGTATGTATGTATGTATGTATGTATGTATGTATGTATGTATGTATGTATGTATGTATGTATGTATGTATGTATATATATATATATATATATATATATATATATATATATATATATATATATATATATATATATATATATATAAACACACACAAACACACACACACATATATATATATATGTGTGTGTGTGTGTTTATATATATATATATATATATATATATATATACACACACACACACACACACACACACATATATATATATATATATATATATATATATATATATATATATATATATATATATATATATATATATATATATATATATATATATATATATATATATATATATATATATATATATATATATATATATATGTGTGTGTGTGTGTGTGTGTGTGTGTGTGTGCATGCATATATTTAATGTTCTATGCATGTATGGTATTTTCAACAATCCTTTTTGCGTTCTTCCGTACCCATATATGTTTGCCATATGGTTGAAGTATATATACGCATTGCATCTAGTCCTCCCACCACATATTAGAGAGATGTCTCTCCTTCCAACCTTATGCCTCTATATATAGCTATTCAAAATCAACGACCATAATACATATAAATATATATACACATCATATATATATACACATACATATATATAAAACACACATGTAGATAAATACACATCACGAATGCATGCCTACATGCACACATACATATACATGCATACGCAATTATAAACATACTTGCATATATCACACAAATGCTTACATACATCACACATACATGCCTACATACATGACACATACATGCATATATACACACATACATATACATGCATACACAATTATAAACACACTTGCATACATATATCACACACGTGCACACACATACATGCATGAAACACACATATGTGCATACTAAAATATATGTACATATAACACATATGAATACACATACATACACACACACATATGCATATATACATGAGAGCTATTTTGTCCTTGAAAATAAAGCTATATACAAAATTTTAGGCATACCCCCGAGCTTCATGTTCTAACTTAAAAGAACATGTTTTCATCTCTGTGGTGGGATTCACCTATATTCTAGTTGAATAAAGGAGAAGCTATTTTTTTATACCCATTCAAATGATTCAACTTAACAATTGATAACTAGAGTAGGATCTACTATCTAATCTACTTATGTGTTTTCATTATTACCATCATTTTGGTAAGACATCAATATAGTCTCATCTTCATTATCCTTACTGATTTCTCTGTTTTGTTGTTAAACTTGTGTTCTCATAAATGACATCATCTATTGATGGACTAACATCAATTTTTGGTAATTCTTCTTCATCATCAAGAGAATCGACATGTAGAGTATTATTGTCTTCATCAAGTACATTATTATTATTGGCATGTTTAATGATTCTAATTTCTCTTTGAGATGTAGATATATCAATATATGATGATGAATCATCAACATGGCTTTCTTTGATCTCTATAACAATAAAGTTTTCAAACAATGACATACCTTTAGGCTAAACATGAATGACTTGCCACCAAGGATGAGCATCAAGGTTCTTATGAAAAAATGCTTGTTCAATATTCCTAGGAAGAATATATGTTTCTCTAGTTAGTCACATTATTTTCAAAGAATCAATCGCCCAAAACCTAGATATTCCCTTCTTAATGTGGAATTACTACCTTAATACTTAGCTTGAAACCAATCAATCTTTAAAATAACCTATCAAAATATAAAGAAAAAAAAATTCATTATCATGTGCTAAAAAATATAACAAACTATATCATAAAAAAATAAAAACTTATTTTTACCTATTTGAATATACAAAACGATATTTTGTAGACGCCAACAACTGTCCCTACGTAGCCAAGTTCGATATCTATAAGGTTTGTATCTTTTGAGCTAGCACATGATAGTTGCTTGAAAGAAGAAACAATGCTAGAATCCTCAGTTTTATGCAAAGAATCCATCATTTTTTATTCTAATAGGCTGTCCAAAAGTCCACATATTTGTGAAAATTTGGGCGTGCATTAAAAATCAAAAGCAAGTATTCCTATATATTAAGTATAATTTGATTTAGTATATGATTTTCAATTAAAATAATGACATTAATTTACATAATCAATACATATCGAAGCTCTATCACGTTGATTAGGAGGTGGTGCACACTCAAAACTACCATACTCTACCTCATGTTCAATACATTCCAATCATGGTCTTCGATACGTACCATAACAAAAATTACACCAGCATATTATATGCCCTTGATAGTAAAAATCATCATAATTCCTATCGGAGGACACATGTGAAGACGTTGTTGCATGGATAGGAGGTCTTGGAGTACATTATGATTGATCAGAATTTGATTATAATATAACAATAAAAAACATATATTATTCATGTATGTATCTATCAAATATTCGAATTAAAAGTTTGATATATTTACAATAAGTATTCATTGCACGATTAGGAGACGGTGGTAAGAGTTCCCTCTGATTGATCAAAATCTGAGTACGTAGCAAATAAAGGTAGTAGATATTAATAATCTGATTATTTACATACATACACATTCACATATACACATACACACATACACACATATTAACATATACACAAATAAACATTTTGGCATATACATACACATACAAAATTATAAATGTATGGTGTGTGTATGTATGTGTGCATATGTGGATGCATGTGAGTGTGTATGTGTGCATGTATTTATTATTTATGTATAAATGTATGTGTGTGAGTATGTATTTACTAGTACACAGATAAACATTTTGACATATACATACACATACAAAACTATAAATGTATGACATGTGTATGTATGTGTTCATATGTGGATGCATGTGTGTGTGTGTATGTGTGCATGTATTTATTATTTATGTATAAATGTATGTGTCTGAGTATGTATTTACTATGTATGTGTATGTGGATGCATTTATGTGTGTGTATGTGTGTAAGTGTATGTGTATTTTATATGTATGTGTGTATATATATGTATGTGTAAGTGTATGTATATATGTATGTGTGTGGATATTTATTTACTATCTATGTGTCTATATGTATATGTGTGTGTATGCATGTATGTGTGTGTATGTGTGTATATGTGTATGTGTGTATATGTGTATGTATGTGTATGTGTATGCAGGTATGTATATGTGTATATGTATATGTGGGTATGTATGTGTAAGTGTATGTATATGTATGTATATGTGTATGTGTATGCATTTATGTGTGTGTATATGTGTGAGTGTAAGTGTATGTGTATGTTTATGCGTGGATATATATGTATGTGTAAGTGTATGTATATGTGTGTGTGTGGGTATGTATTTACTATGTATGTGTATGTGTATGCATTTATGTGTGTGTATATGTGTAAGTGTAGGTGTATCTGTATGTGTATATGTATGTGTGGACATATATGTATGTGTAAGTGTATGTATATATGTATATGTGTGGGTATGTATTTACTATGTATGTGTATGTATGTATATGTGTATGTGTATGCATGTATGTGTGCATATGAGTGTATGTGTGTACATGTGTATGTATGTGTATGTGTATGTGTATGCATGTATGTATATGTGTATGTGTATGTATATCTGGGTATGTATGTGTAAGTGTATGTATATATGTATGTGTGTGGGAATGTATTTACTATGTATGTGCATGTATATGTGTATGTGTTTGCATTTATGTGTGTGTATATATGTAATGAAATGCACGGGGAGCAAAGAAGAGAGTTGAGTCTGGCCATACATCAATTTAGGCCAAATGGACCATTATGGTTTTGTGGCTACATTTCTAAGTATATGTATTATTGAAACTATATTTTCTATTTTAGTTAAAATGCTAATCATTAATCTTTTTTGTTTGTTTCAATGAGACAAAAAGATTATGGTCAATATCCTACAAAAGAGGAAAATGATTTTGCTACAATTGTGGATGTCAACATCTCAGTGAGTACATGCAAGTTCATCTAAATGCTTTTGTGAGTATTAGTAATATTATTATTGTTTTATATATTTTTTTATTTATGCTTATTATATGTAATACAGGAGTAGTATGGAGAGGTAGATATGGATGAGGTGCAGAGGCAGACATAGGTGGGACGATCTCGATCATCACAAAGTGCTCACACCTCTGCCCATTATGGCACTATAGATACATCAGATCATGCGGATGATCATGATGATGATGATGATCCATGACGATGATGATGATGATCATGATGATGATGACGGATATATTACATTGGATATATGTTTTACATTGATATTACTTTTTTTATATCTATATATTTTCTCATTTCAGCTATGTTATGAATTGTGTCTATGGTACTAATTAATGAAAAGTCTTGTTTTAATTATTTTTATTGTTGTTTATATTCAATGTGTAGTTGTCTATGTAGAAAATGTATATATGCACATTTACGTGTATATTTATTTTTATGTAAGTGTGTCTATATGCATGTATATGCCTGTATCTACGTGTGTATATATGTGCATACAAATATGTTCTATGCATATACATGTGTGTGTATATGTATGTGAATGTGAATGTATGTATATGTGTATGTATAAGTGCATGTGTGTGTGCATATTTATGTGCATGTGTGTGTATATGTATGTATGTGCATATGTATTTGTAAGTGTATGTGCATATGTATATGTATGTGCATGTATATGAGTGTGTATATGTATGTGTAAGTGTATGTGCATATGTGTATGTATGTGCATGTTTATGAGTGTGTATATGTATGTATGTGCATGTGTATGTGTAAGTGTATGTGCTTGTGTATGTGTATGTGCATGTATGTGAATATGTATGTGTACTTGTATGTGCATATGTGTATGTATGTGCATGTATATGAGTGTGTAAATGTATATAAGTGTATATGCATGTGTAAGTGTATGTGCATGTATATGAGTGTGTATATGTATGTATGTGCATGTGTATGTCTAATGTGTGTATATGTATATATGTGCATATGCATGTGTAAGTATATGTGCATGTATATGAGTGTGTATATGTATGTATGTGCATGTGTATGTGTAAGTGTGTGTAAATGTGTATATGTGCCTGTGTATGTGTAAGTGTACTTGCATATGTGTATGTATATGCATGTATATGAGTGTGTATATGTATGTATGTGCATGTGTATATGTAAGTGTATGTGCAAATGTGTGTGTATGTACATGTGTATGAGTATGTGTGTGCATATGTATGTGTATGTGCATATGTGTATGTATGTGCATTTATATGATTGTGTATATGTATGCATGTGCATGTGTATGTGTAAGTGTATGTATATGTATGTACGTGCATGTTTATGTGTACATGTATGTGCATATGTGTATGTATGTGCATGAATATGAGTGTGTATATGTATGTATGTGCATGTGTATGTGTAAGTGTGTGTATATGTATGTATGTGCATGTGTATGTGTAAGTGTATGTGTGTATGTGTATGTATGTGCATGTATATGAGTGTGTACATGTATGTATGTGCATGTGTATATGTGTGTATGTGTGTATGTGCATGTCTATGTGTGTGTTTATGTATGTATGTACATATGTACATACATGTAAGTGTATATATGTGCATGTGTATGTGTGTGTATATATATGTATGTGCATGTGTATGTGTAATTGTATGTGCATATGTTTTGTGTATATGTATGTATGTGCATGTGTATGTGTAAGTGTATGAGTGTATGTGTGTGTACATATGTGCATGTGTATGTGTGTGTATATGTATGTATGTGCATATGTATGTGTATGTGTATAAGTATGTATGTGTATATATATGTGTGTGCATGTATATGTTTATATATATATATATATGTATATATATATATATATATATATATATATATATATATATATATATATATATATATATATATATATATGTGTGTGTGTGTGTGTGTGTGTATGTATATATATATATATATATATATATATATATATATATATATATATATATATATATATATATATATATATATATATATATATATATATACATACACACACACACACACATACATATATATATGTATATATATATATATATATATATATATATATATATATATATATATATATATATATATATATATATATATATATATATATGTGTGTGTGTGTGTGTGTGTGTATGTATATATATATATATATACATACACACACACACACACACACACACACACATATATATATATATATATATATATATATATATATATATATATATATATATATATATATATATATATATATATATATATATATATATATATATATGTGTGTGTGTGTGTGTGTGTGTGTGTGTGTGCATGTGTATGCACGTATATATATATATATATATATATATATATATATATATATATATATATATATATATATATATATATATATATATATATGTATGTATGTATGTATGTATGTATGTATGTATGTATGTATGTATGTATGTATGTATGTATGTATGTATGTGTATGCGTGTGCATGTATGTGTGTGTATGTGTATGTATATGCATGTGTATATGTATGAGCATGCCTGTGCATGCATCTCTATTTGCATCCATGTATGTGCATGCATGTGAATGTGCATATGCATGTGTATAATTAGTATGTGTTAATGTGCATATGCAATAATGCATGCATGTCTTTTCATGTGTTTGGAGATATGTTTGTGCATATGCATATGTGTATGTGTATGTGTATGTGTATGTGTATGTGTATGTGTATGTGTATGTGCATGTGTGTGTATGTGTATGTGTGTGCATGTGCATGTGTATGTGTGTGTATGTGCATATGTATGTGTGTGTAAAAGTGTGAGCGTGCATGGTCGTGTATATATGTATATGTGAATATGAATAAGTGAGTATGCTAATTAATGAAAATAAAATAATGTAAATGATATACAAACAATGAAAATTGTACTTACAATAATTAGCCATATTTTATGCTTGGTGAACTTCTTGAATAACATGCAATAAGGAGAGTGAAAGAGAGAGAGGGGGGGAGAGAGAGAGAGACAAAGAGAGAGAGAGAGAGAGAGAGAGAGAGAGAGAGAGAGAGATCAAAGAGATAAGAAAAGACACAGAGAGAGAGAGACAATATGATAGAGAGATTAGGAAAGAGAGATTCACGAAGATATTGCTGGAGTTCATAAGCATAGTGTAAATCTCAACATTGGAGAGATCTTTGATCAGTTGCATTTAAAAACCACAATCCAGGAGTGATCCGATATTTTTTTTTATTTTTATCAAGCTTGGCTATCGCATAAGCGATCTACAAGCGTCCTTTATGCGATCATACAATTTGTGGATAATCAATGCCCATCACTGTTGCTTAAGTGATGCAAATGAGCATCGCATATGTGACGCTCGCTTTTTCATCGCATAAGTGATGCTAATCTAATGACGCTCTCAAGAATGTCACTAGAAGCATCGGGAGTGACGTCTCAAATAACGTTGAGAATAGCAACGTGTATATGATGGTGCATGCTCAATGCCCGGTCTGATGAAATTCACGATGATGTAGGGATGAAAATGTGTTGCGCTAACTATCACTACGCCCCCTATTCCTTGTAGTCCACACACAGTACACATTAAAACCCAAAGTATAGCAGAATACACAATCATAACACCAACATTGTACACAACACACCACAGTTGTCTAGAAAAAACAAACAAGGACCTCTTATACTTATATTATCACAGTTTAGACAAACATGTTTGCTAGTATGTGATTTTCCAAACATAATCACCTCTATGTGAGTTGTGAATATAGACATGGAGGACATGAACCACATCACAATCCAATTTCTTTTGATGTTTTGAAATTTTCTTGAATGCTTTGTTGAAAATCACTTAATGGTGGGGTTGATACACTCACAAATCACCAAGGAGCATAATGTTTTCTTCATGTTTTGAATTGATAATCTATAGTTTTCACTCAAGAAAAAAACTTTAATAGAACGGCTTCAAGGAGGACAGGAGAGAAGGAATAGTATGAGGAGGTGGGCCATTCATTCCACCAACACAAACCTCTCAACAAGCACAAATGTCTTAGAAACAATGGGAACTCACAAAGATCGGTTGCATTGAGATCCTTCCAAATTTCTCCAAGCATCCCACCATCTGTAAAATTACTAGAGATGCTAGTAGGATCCATGAATTATCCAAGGGTGCATTGGTTAAAGGAAAGTGATCATCCCATGTAAGATAGCAAGCACTTTTTTGTATGCTAGGAATTTATCTATGCTCACTCATGCAAACTACATTTCATATCTCTAGAATTTCAAGAGAAGTAGAGAACACCAGACTTGATCTCCATGTGGAACCTCTTGGGATGTGGGAATTACTTGAGGTTGCCAATTGTACATCCAAACTTAAACAAGGTTGTAGAGATGACTATATCTTACAAAACAATGCAAGAACAATTCAAGATACTAGGGTTTATACTTAGCCATTTTCAAGGAGAGAAAATACTTGTATATCGTACCAAGGACTTAATCAGAGATGCAGTCCATTTAGGGAGGGGTCAAAGGAACATTGTCCATATCAATCCATCCACTTAAGATAAGTATAAAAAGAAGAAGACATTCACAATCCTCAATAAAAGGGATTTGGATGTGGCGCTCTAACCATTAGATCAACACTTCTACTTCCAAATTCAAGATCAATACACTATTCTACAAAAATGTGTATGGCATGGCCTCATGGATGCAATCTGTTTTGATAGAACTTTGGATATTACTAAATGGATTTTGGAACATATCAATTCCAAAAATTTAAGATGGGCCAAAAAGAAAATGGTCTTTGGTACCCTAGCACTAACAAGGATTATCAATAATGCATTTGAAGGAAATTGTAATTACACCCGTACTTTTATTTTACATCGATGTAAGGCTTTCATCATTCATCCAAGAAGGAAAAGCTTCGTTGCAGAAACCACTGAGCATGCATGGAGGAAGAAAATTTGTCCGAGACAAGTATTGTGTCTCATCTTACCAAGTTTTTGCACTCAAGAAGTCAACGTGAATCTTGGCCTAGGAAGAGGAAGAGTCGCCTATAGAAGAAGAAGAGATTGGGGAAGCCCACAAACTTGCCTCATATCAATAGACTAAAGCATTCATGTAGGGACTTCAATTTTCAGCATCATCATACATGCAAACACCTTTTGATACACAGAGGTCCTCCATGAGCATCAGAGACATCATAAGGGATCAAGAGGCAAGTATGACAAGAACTATAAGTTTCCCATTATTAATAAGACAAGCCATAAAAATGGAAACTAGGAGGGCTAGCAGTGCAAGGCCTACAATGAGACTTGAGTAAGAAATGGAAAGGATTCATAGGGCCCAGGAAGAAGCTTTAATCAAGGAAAAAGCAGAAGCAAAGTCAACAACCCTCAGTCAACCCATCGCAAGGAGGGAAAGAGAGAAGGAAGTATAGCCTTTGACACAAACTCAAATCACATTTGCAAAACAAATATTTAGCCCAATATTAGAAGGTTCAAAGGAAGGAGCTCCTTCTCCCACTCCTCCGAAGAAGTAACCTGTTAGTTGATTGGCTACTTAAGGATCAATTCCCACATGATTAATAGAATAGTATCACAACCCAATGCTAGTGGGGAACCAATCTCTCTTGCTAATGAAACACTAGATTACACTACTGATTGTACAATTTGTGGATTTAATTAAAGTCAATGTATATACACAATCATCTCCACAACTAGAGGGCCTCTTTGGAATTCATTTCACACACTCTCCTATCATAAAAACAAAAGAAGAACCTCTAATGAAACTCACCCATTGGCATGGAGATCTCAGCAATAGCTACAACAATAGCCATCACAAACAAAGGTGCAAATGGGGATGTAGGTAGCCACAACTTAGACATATATAAACTACACCAGTTTTCTTGTTCTCAACCTATTTTCAGGCATTCACCCCAATATCAAAAATTCACTCAACTTCTCGCATGCGTAAATGAAGTATTTGTCACGAGGAAGGAGATAAGGAAGAGAGCTCACACACACACTCTCACTCTCAAGGAGAAGCACACACACAGATTGAGGCAAGGAAGAATGATCTTCTTCTTCTTCTTCTATTACATAAAAGGAATGTACAAGAATGACCTAAAAACAAGAATACAACCAGTGCAATATATAAAGACCAGTACATAAGGAAAAACCTAATGTCCGCGAATGAGTGAGCTGGCAAGAAACAAATGTGCCATCACTCTCGGTAGATAAATCTAATAAAGCTCGATGAAGTATCCTTGACGTATACCAGCGTGACCACTATACATGTCAGAGAAACAAAAAACTGGTACGTGTCATCCTGGATCATCACAAGTTGAGCTTGATATCTCAACACTCCCCCTCAAGCTCAATGCCATATCCTGTAATCCAAGCATCTTCCGAAGCTTCTTCAACTTCTCAGCTCCAAGTTCTTTGGCAAAAATATCAGCAACCTGCTCATCTGTTCTCACATAAACAAGATCAATATCACTTGCTAATACCTTCTCTCTGATGAAGTGATAATGTACCTCGATATGCTTTGTTCTAGCATGGAAAACAGGGTTCCGTGCTAACTGTATGCTGCTAAGATTATCACAATAGATAGTGATAGGCTTTTGCACTTCCACACCTAAATCTGCAAGTAACATCTCCAGCCATGATGCCTCACATGCTGCCATTGCAGCACCTCTGTACTCAGCCTCTGTACTCGACAAAGCAACAGTGGGTTGCTTCTTACTGCTCCATGTAATAGCTGCACCTCCAAGTGAGAAAAGAAAGCCACTAGTAGATCTTCTATCTGGAGTACTACCAGCCCAATCTGCATTGGTGTATCCATGAACCTGCAAATCTACACCAGCTTCATAAAACAATGCATAATCCAAAGTAGCACTCACATAACGTAGAGTGCGCCTCAGAGCATCCAAATGTGGCTTCCTGGGAACCTGCATAAACTGACTTTCAAGTCCAATAGTGTAGCTTAAATCAGGCCTTGTAATTGTAAGATATATAAGACTTCCCACAATTTCCTGTACATAGTAGCGTTTTCCAATGCTTCACTTGATGTAGTATCCAATTTCAAATTCTGATCTAAAGGCATAGAAATTGGCTTACAATCAGCCATACCATACTTTTGTAGCATATTCAAGGCATATTGCCTTTGCGACATCCATATACCTGTTTCTGTATGTATAAACTCAATGCCCAAGAAATAGCGTAGCACACCAAGATCTTTCATGTCAAATTCCTGCATAAGACGTTTCTTTGCCTCTTTGATGCTTTCTTCATTATCACCACCTACAATCAGATCATCAACATAATTAGCCACAATAGTGATACCATCATCAGCCTTCCTTGCATATAGTGAATGATGTGCATCACACATAGAAAACCCAATGCTGGTTAAGTAATCAGCAATCCCTGCATGCCATGCACGTGGAGCCTGCTTAAGCCCATACAAAGCCTTTTGCAACCTGCAAACATATTCTGGATGCTTTGAATCTTCATATCCTTGTGGTTGGTCCATATATACTGTTGGAGACCTCTTAATCTCCAAAGGTTTGATCTATACTGACTTAAGAACACTTCTATGTCAGTTATAAACCAAACTTTACACAAATATTGTTCTTCTTTACCAAAACTTTCATCAACACTTCTCTGAGTGAAGAAATGTCTACTTCAGAAAGTCTGCTTCAGAAATCAACTTCATTACCTGCACATAACTTCAAATTTCTTCAAGTGAATGATGCACAAGTATTCGCAATACCTTTGCGCAATCATACTATTTATTAGTTCTCAAAACTAATCACCAAAAATTTAATTTGATCCTTAAGATCAAAGATATGTCATAACTGTCTTCCAGAGGTAGCGCCTTCGACATAGTCAACTTCTTAAGTTGATTTCTCTCAACACAAAACCCGTTTTACTAAATGCTTTTAGCCATAGCTTCCTTATCTCCTAACTTAGATTTTAAGTGCTCATTCATGAAAAACTTTACAGTATACACTGAGATCTAAGCAAAATACTGAGACGGAAAAGTGCGCTACTCTCAGACTTCAGTTTTCACATTCTACATATGAATGTTCCTATTGATCATTCTCATAGTAGGAGAGGAATTAGATCATGAAACTCTAGACATAGCTTCATTAGCTTCTCAATTAGATGTGTACAAAAGGAATCTTGATCCACATGATCAGACAGAGAGCACTCAGAAAAAAAACCCGTCGCTATTTTCTGGGAAAAAACTCTCTACACATCTCTAAGACATTTGTCATCTACAAATGACTCTCACATACATTTCTTGTCATCATTAACTTATATATACATGATTTTTGACTCATCCCGCGTCTATGACATTACTCCTTATCATCCTAAGGATTATGTACATATGTGTACAAGACATCATTCTGAAATCTCCTCCACTTTCTCAATTGTTTTCTTTTACTTCATTCTGACCATAAGCCTTCTTCAAGATCTCTATAATCACTAATTTGTGATTGGCTTGTTCCAACAGCTCCCCCTCAATCACTAATTGTGATTATTGCATTCTTCTTCACTCCTACCATCTCTTTGAATCTCTGTAGCTTAGGTCCATCCAAGCTCTTTGTCATCATATCTGCCACTTGTTCTTTTGTTGGAGTATACATCACTTCGATCTCTTTATCAAGTACCTTTTCCCTCAAGAAATAATACTGAATCTCTATGTGCTTAGTCCTGGCATGAAAAATAGGGTTAGCTGCCAAATACAAAGAACTCATATTATCTCCAAAAATAATTGGAGTACTATGATCAGTTTCAAAACTCTTCATCAAGGTCTTCAACCATATCACTTCTTTTGCAGCTTCTACCATTCCTTTATACTCAGCTTCTGTGGATGATAGAGCAACTGTATGTTGCTTCTTTGAACACCAAGAAACTAATTTATCTCCAACATAACAGAGATACCCATGAGTAGACCTTCTATCATCTGAATCACCTGCCCAATCTGCATCACTAAACACTTTGATTCTTGTGTCAGAAGTGAAACCATAATACAAACCTTCACCTAGGGTTCCTTTGATATATCTGAGTACCCTTTGGGCTGCAATCCAATGAGTCTTCTTTGGACAATGCATGAATTGTGACAACACACCTACTGCATATGACAAATCTGGCCTTGTCAAGGTAGCATAGATTAAACTACCTACCAAACTCTGATATTTCTTCATATCATTGAATTCTTCACCTCCATACCTGCTCAATTTATGATTTACCTCCAATGGTGTAGTTGAAGTCTTGCAATCTTCCATGTTAAACTTGGCTAGGAGATTCTTCAAATACCTCTCTTGTGAAACATATACTCCATGTTGAGTATACACAATCTGCATTCCTAGAAAATAAGATAAGTTTCCCAAATCACTTATCTTAAACTCCTTCTCTATTTGCCTTTTGAGTTCATTGATTCCTTGAGCATTTGTTCCTGTAACAATAATATCATCAACATAAATGCACATGTAAATGTATCCATTTTCACTTGCCTTCACTAGCAAACTACTATCTGCCTTTGATGCTTGAAATCCACATTCATTCAAGAACTTGAAAAGTCTATAATTCCAAGCTCTTGGGGCCTGCTTCAACCCATATAAAGCTCTCTTGAGCTTACACACATAATGTGATCCAATTGAATTCATAAAACCTTCTGGTTGCTCCATGTATACTTCATCTGCAATGTATCCATTTAGAAATGCATTTTTCACATCTAATTGTGACAACTTCCATCCTTTACAAGCAGCAATAGCAATCAATGCTCTAATTGTAGACATCTTAGCAACAGGACTAAAGGTTTCAGCATAATCTACCCCATAAGTTTGGGCATAACCTTTGACCACAAGTCTAGCCTTGTATCTAGACACCTTACCATCTACAAACCTTTTTGTTTTATATACCCACTTACATCCAATGACTTTCTGATTCTTTGGTCTTGGTACTAATTCCCAAGTTTCATTTTCAAGTAAAGCATCATACTCCTCCTGCATTGCCTTCTCCCAATTCTCTTTACCTTTAGCTTCTTCATAAGTGATTGGATCTTCTTCTGTCTTCACAATGTAAGCATAATCTTTTGTTGTTAGAAAAGATGTCTCATAACTATACCTTATAGGCTCTTTCCTTTCCCTTGAGGATCTTCTGATTTCTGCACTTCTCGAAGTTTCAGCCTCATTTGATTCTGGATCAAATCTTGGCCCTTCTTCTACATGATCCTGCAATTTACTTTTATAGTCAACATCATCAATACTCTCTTGATACACTTTTACTTTTGCCTTTCCTTTCCTTTGGATCTCTTCAACACCTGCATAATCATTTATTGATCCTGTATACCATGTATTCTACTCATCAAATGTCACATCTTTGGTAACAAGAAATTGCTTTGTGGATGGACTCCACAACCTGTACCCCATCTGTCTATCATCATATCCAATAAACACATACTTCTCTGCTTTTGGTTCTAGCTTATGTCTTAATTGTGAAGGAACATAAGCATATGCTACACATCCAAATACTTTACAATGATCAAGAGTAGGTTTCTTACCCCACCATGCTTCATAAGGGGTTCCTCCATCCAAAGCTTTACAAGGTAACCTATTCACAAGGTATGTTGCAGTATTAATGGCTTCTGCCCATAAGTAATTTGGACAATTCTTTTCCTTCATCATGGCTCTTGCAAATTCTACAAGAGTCCTATTTCTCCTTTCTGCTACTCCATTCTGTTGAGGAGAGTACCTGCAAGTTACTTCTCTTTTTATACCTGCATTCCACAAATAATCATCAAACTCTTTAGAGAAATACTCTCCCCCTCCATCTGACCTTAACCTCTTAAGCTTTTGCCCTGTGATCCTTTCTGCATAGGCATGAAAATGTTTGAATGTCTTGAAAACTTCTGATTTATCCTTGATTACATATAGAGTAATCCATCTGGTTGCATCATCAACAAACAACACATAATATCTGGATCCGTTTATGCTATAGTCCCTTGAGGGACCCCATACATCTGTATGAACCAATTCAAGCATATTTGAATGCTTGTACCCTGATTTATTGTAAGAACCTTTATGTGCTTTACCTAATTGACAAGCTTCACACTTGTACACCATATGTTGCCCTTCAACATTCGGCAATCCAAGCACCACCTGATTCTTTGACATTTCCTTTATTGCTCTCTCATTGAAATGACCTAGCCTTTTATGCCATAGGTCTAATTCAGATACCTTTTGACTTCCATAAGTAAATAATGCATGTCCCACATTACCTTGGACTTTGAGAGTGAACAATCTTCCTTCCTTTTTACCTGCAATTATGTTTCTATATCCCTGGTTTGGATCTTGCACATAGACACCATCATTTGTGAATCTTACCTCATATCCTTTCTCCACAATTTGCCCTACACTTATCAAATTTTTAGGAATAGTAGGAACATAAAGTACCTTGCTCAAAAGTGTACTTCCACTCTTTGTCTTCACTGATCCAATGCTCTCCACTTTATGTTTGGTATTGTCACCTGTTTGAACTGTATGTCCATTCACCTTTGCTTCCATATCAGTCATCAAGGATAGATTCCCACTCAGATGGTTACTACATCCTGAGTCAATATAAAACACTCTTTGATCTTCTTCCACTGATTCATGAGTTGCATTCAAGATAAGAGTCATATCATCCTTCTGATCTGATGCATAATTATAATAATTGTTGTAGGACTGAGATTGGAAGTTTCTTCCACCTCCTCTACCATATGATGTCCTACCACCTCTTCCTCTGAAGTTGCCTCTTTGGTTTCTGCCTCCTCTACCTCTTTGATTAAAACTCTGATTATTGCTTCCACCATTTTGATTGTTATACCAACAATCATTTGCCAAATGATTTGTTCTGCCACAAATCCAACAAGCTTTAGCATTATCTTTGTTCTTACCTCCTCTTCCTTTACCTTTGAAATTCATCTTTCCTTTTGTGAAGTTAGCTTGACTTGAATTCCCTTCATCATCAGTCGATTGCTTTCCCTTGCCATTCTTTTTCTTGTCCTTGGAGTACATAGCTTGACTTGCACTTCTATCATTGTCTCCTTTAATGTCCTGCTCAAAAGTTAGCATGTGTCCTAGCAATTGATTAAGATCAGGAGTAAAGTGATCAAGTGACAACTCTATGGACAATATGAAAGGCTTCCACTTCTCATCTCCTCTCAGACCTGTAAGTATTTGTCTTACCAACTTATCCTCTTCAATGTCTTCATCCACTACTCCCAAGCTATCTGCAATATCCTTCATCCTTGCCACATAATCGGAAATTGATTGTGAGCTCTTCTTCTTGAAGGTTGTGAACTCAGCCCATAGTGAGGACTTCCTTAACTTAGTTGTATTTTGGAAATGCTCTTCCAAGGCATTCCAAACATCTGTTGCACTTTCCAAACCTCTAATGTGAGGTAGAAGATAATCATTTACAGCCATGTAAATAATACTCCTTGCTTGAGCATCCTTTCTCATCCAAGTCTTCAAATTTGCAAGCTCTTCCCTAGTTGGAATACTAGGATCTGCAAATTCAGGCTTTTCTTCATCTCCTGTAATGAATGCCATCAAATCTTTACTCATGAGGTGTGCCTCCATCCTCATGGACCAAGCTGGATAGTTCTCCCTATCTAGCTTATCAATCTGCAAGCTTTCTCCCATCCTTGACCTTCTGTATCTGCAATTACTATGGTTTATGAGAATAAAGTGTACCTTTGATATAACCTTTGTCCTTCTTGATTCTTTTCGAACTTATGATTTGAACTTCTGTAGGTTATCTTCAATAATTTGTCCTTGTCCTCCTTTGATTTGGAAGAACTCCAATATCTGCACCAATCGGAACTTCAATTGTCTTTTCTTCTCTTGTAATGCACCTTCAACTCTGATACCACTGTTGGAGACCTCTTAATCTCCAAAGGTTTGATCTATACTGACTTAAGAACACTTCTATGTCAGTTATAAACCAAACTTTACACAAATATTGTTCTTCTTTACCAAAACTTTCATCAACACTTCTCTGAGTGAAGAAATGTCTACTTCAGAAAGTCTGCTTCAGAAATCAACTTCATTACCTGCACATAACTTCAAATTTCTTCAAGTGAATGATGCACAAGTATTCGCAATACCTTTGCGCAATCATACTAATTATTAGTTCTCAAAACTAATCACCAAAAATTTAATTTGATCCTTAAGATCAAAGATATGTCATACTTGTCTTCCAGAGGTAGCGCCTTCGACATAGTCAACTTCTTAAGTTGATTTCTCTCAACACAAAACCTGTTTTACTAAATGCTTTTAGCCATAGCTTCCTTATCTCCTAACTTAGATTTTAAGTGCTCACTCATCAAAAACTTTACAGTATACACTGAGATCTAAGCAAAATACTGAGACAGAAAAGTGCGCTACTCTCAGACTTCAGTTTTCACATTCTACATATGAATGTTCCTATTGATCATTCTCACAGTAGGAGAGGAATTAGATCATGAAACTCTAGACATAGCTTCATTAGCTTCTCAATTAGATGTGTACAAAAGGAATCTTGATCCACATGATCAGACAGAGAGCACTCAGAAAAAAAACCCGTCGCTATTTTCTGGGAAAAAACTCTCTACACATCTCTAAGACATTTGTCATCTACAAATGACTCTCACATACATTTCTTGTCATCATTAACTTATATATACATGATTTTTGACTCATCCCGCGTCTATGACATTACTCCTTATCATCCTAAGGATTATGTACATATGTGTACAAGACATCATTCTGAAATCTCCTCCACTTTCTCAATTGTTTTCTTTTACTTCATTCTGACCATAAGCCTTCTTCAAGATCTCTATAATCACTAATTTGTGATTGGCTTGTTCCAACATATACTTCTTCCTATAACTCACCATGTAGGAAAGCATTCTTCACATCCATCTGATGCAAAGTCCATCCTTTTGTTGTAGCTAATGCAACAAGTGTTCTGACAGTAGACATTTTAGCTACACGGTTGAATGTTTCCTCATAATCAATGCCATATGTGTGTGCATAACCTTTAGCTACCAATCGTGCTTTATACCTGCTTATGCTACCATCAGCATTATGCTTTACCTTATAAACCCATTTGCAGCCTATGGATTTCTTTCCTTGCGACAATGGAACCAGCTTCCATGTATCATTTCCATAAAGTGCAGCCATGTCCTCATCCATAGCTTTTTCCCAATCTGCATTACCAATTGCATCTTCAAAACAAGAAGGTTCAGCATCTTGTATTACCTTTGTCATGTAGGCACAATGGCGAGCCATGTAACTATCATATGTCAATCGTTGCATTGAATTACACATCCTCCCAGATCTTCTTGGTCCTGGGTCACTTCTTCTTGTATCATCTGCATGTGCCCTTCTTACTCCTGGAGTCTTCACAGAGGGCAATCCAAGTTCCTCATCAAGACTCTTTTCTGAACCACTTGAATCTCCATCAACGTCTTCAAAACCTGCACCTGTTTTGCTACCAGCAGAAAGCTTTTCTTTACCTTTCTTGGATGTATTTGATGAATTTGTTGGACTAAGATTTCCACGCAATCTTCCACTCCATGGATTTGAGTTGGAACTATTGCTTGGTGATGCATCCGGTCCACTCAAAACTTGAGATTCTGCACTAGATTTTTTAGCATTTTCTTTGTCATTTGGTTCAAGATTCAGTCCTTCTTTGGCATCTGCATAGAAGCTTGACATTTCATCAAATACCACATCTCTGCTCACCTTCACCTGTTGTGTGAGTGGGTTATAACATTTGTACCCCTTTTGCTCTAGGGAATTGTTGGAAGTGATGGTTGGATGCACTCAGAAGATTGAGTTGGTACTGCTAATCCTGCTTTGTACTAGCCCTCTTTGATCTTTTTCTTTGTTTCTATTCCTTGATGATGCGATGAGGATTGAGCCTTGCGGAAAAAATATAAGACTGTGCTCTAACTTTTCTGGAAAAAATTTCACCGAAATTTCACCAAACTGCTACTGGACTGACACCGTAATTGTACCGAAATTGTACCGGAATGAACTTCAATTCTGTTTATAATTACTTCAAGTAAACATACATGAAGTAAGGAGGTGACACATGAACTCTCTTAACTAACAGACCATTTTCTGAAGATTAAGAAAATACTTCTCTAGTTCAGACAGCCTCTTTTCGGTCAGACTTTGTACAGTGTGTAGATATCTTTTTCACCGGAAAGATTGATCAACCAAAAGTAGAGATGTCTAGCTATAGAGTAAGCTATCTCTCATACAAAGCTTCGCATTACTCTGCGAGATCTATTTTGTTCTTCTACCGGAAAATTACTCGTTTACCGTAAGAACTGCAACTGTGAGCACTTTGACTGTAATTTCTTGACTTCTTGAAATTGACTGAATCAAGTTGCTTCAAACTTTGTATGTTTGCGGTATGCTTTGAGCTGAATTTATCAAGCTTTGAATCACTTGATTTGGTTCAGTAGATTCTAAGATATATTTCTTCAAGGTTGACAGACTTGAAGATAATGACTCAGAGAATCACAGAGTAAATGAATGTATGTATTTGTATTAGATCATGTAAATGTACATTCCCACTGGCATGATAAACATAGCTCAATGGTACTCAGAGGTGTAGGCTATAGAGTAGACCTCACAACCTCAGTGATTGATACAGTAATGCTTCGGGGTTATTGGAGCGCCTCGGGATGATTGAAGAACACACCGCGACATTTTTTCTTGTAGCTTTTATAGGAATTGAGTGATGACTTGAATTAGAATTCAAATCAATCTCCTAAAATCTTTCACCTAAAAAAAGTGATTGAGATATTCTCTCGATCAATCAACCGCCTTTTCACGATTTCCAATCAATTCGGCGTGATTGCATAATGATGTGCCAGGTCATTTATATTTTTACAACAGATAAATTGGTAAGAAATCATAGGAATAAGTTCCTATGGTCTTCGCGTCATGTATAATCTTCAATGTAGATATCCAAGCCAAATGTGAAGGCTTGTGTTGCACCAACAGCTCCCCCTCAAGCCAAACATTTTGGCTCAAGTCTTCATCTCTAGTCTTCAATTATTTCCTGCAATCCAATCATGGATTTGAATCTGCATAACTTAGTTCCATCCAAAGCTTTAGTGAGTAAATCTGCACATTGCATATTAGTGGACACATATGATAATTGAATTTCTTTGCTAAGTAACTTCTCTCTGACATAGTGGTAATGAACCTCTATGTGTTTAGTTCTAGCATGATATACTGGATTCGCTGCAAGATGAAGAGAACTTGTATTATCTCCAAAGATAACTGGAGGCCTTGTGTATAAGCCTAGTTCTGTATACAAAAGCTTCAACCAGATAGCTTCTTGAGTGGCATTTGCTAGTCCTCTATACTCTGCCTCAGTAGATGACAAAGCTACTGTGGGTTGTTTCTTGGCTGACCAAGAAATTGGTTTATCACCTGCAAAGCATATGTAACCAGATGTACTCCTCCTGTCATCCTTGCAACCTGCCCAATCTGCATCTGAATACACTTTAATATCAATATCTGATGTATAAGGAAAGTACAAACCATGGTTCTGAGTTCCCTTTAGATACTTCAAGATCTTCTTAGCTGCTTCTAGGTGAGGTACCCTTGGTTTGTGCATGAATTGGCTAAGTACACTAACACCATATGATATATCAATCCTGGTTAAGGTAGCATAATTTAAACTACCTACCAAACTTTGGTAACCTGTAATATCTTTGAGTTCTTCTCCTTCATGTGCACTGAGTTTGTGGTTGACCTCCATAGGAATGTTTGAGACTTTAGCTTCCTGCAAATTAAACTTCTTGACCATGTCCTGTATGTACTTCTTCTGAGTAATATAGATACCTGAATTTGTGTAGATCAATTCAAGTCCTAGGAAGTACTTCAATAATCCAAGATCATTGATCTTGAATTCCTTCATCATTTGTTCTCTGATGTGTCTAATTCCCTGAAAATCATTTCCTGTAATAATGATGTCATCAACATAGACACATAAATATATTACTTCTGTACTACTCCTCTTTATGAACAGAGAAGTGTCAGCTTTACTCATCACAAATCCTTGATCTAGGAGATATGTTGTCAACCTGTAATTCCATGCTCTAGGTGCCTGCTTTAAACCATACAGAGCCTTCTTCAACTTACAAACATGATTTACCTTATTGGGTTCTTCATAGCCAGGTGGTTGTGCCATGTAGACTTCTTCAGATATCCATCCATTCAAGAATGCATTCTTTACATCCAATTGGTACATGTTCCAGTTCTTGGATGCAGCTACACTCACCATAACTCTGATAGTTGGCATCTTAGCCACCGGAGAAAATGTCTCCTCATAATCAATGCCTTGGGTTTGTGCAAAACCCTTGGCTACCAATCTAGCTTTATACCTGTTTATTGTACCATCTGAGTTCCTCTTGAGTTTGTAGATCCATCTGGATCCTATCACCTTCATGGACTCTTTCTTGGGTACTAAGTCCCAAGTATCACTCTCTTTGAGAGCCTGCATTTCTTCATCCATTGCTTCCTTCCATTCTGGTTTAGTGATTGCTTCTTCAAATGAATCTGGTTCTTCACTCAAGAGATCTTTTGCAAGATATACAGAATGCTTGGTTACAAGTGAAGTATCATACCCATACCTAATAGGTTTCTTCTTCTCTTTGAGATCTCCTCATAGCTTGAGTTGAGGATTCTGGATTATCTTCTAGTTGCTTCATCTTCATCTTCCCTTTGGATTTCCAGGCCTTGAACTCTTCAATGTTGATGGTGTCTTCATCATCTGAGCTTGTGTCCTCTTTCTGAATTGGTTCTTGCCTGATAAGCTTGGATGAGTCTTCTTCCATGTCATAAGGTAGACTAACCTTCCTGCACTCATTTTCATACCATGAATCATTTTCATCAAAGATAACATCTCTGCTTACCTTGAAACCTTTGTTTGAGGGATTGTAGAATCTGTATCCCTTCTGGTTCAAGTCATAACCGATGAAAATACATTTTTCAGCTTTAGGGTCTAGCTTTCCTCTTACCTGTGAGGGAATATGCACATATGCAACACACCCAAAGATTTTGCAATGATCCAGAGATGGTCTCTTACCATGCCAAGCCTCATAGGGTGTCATTCCATCAAGTGTCTTTGATGGCAACCTGTTAATTAAATATGTGGCAGTAGATACACTCTCTGCCCAAAGATAATTTGGCAACTTCTTTTCATTAAGCATAGACCTCGCTGTTTCTACAATGAGTCTATTCCTTCTTTCAGCTACCCCATTTTGTTCAGGTGAGTACCTTGTAGTAATCTCCCTCTTGATGCCTCTTTCCTGCAAGAAATCTTCAAAGTCATTGGAGAAGTATTCTCCTCCACCATCTGACCTTAGCTTCTTCAAGTTTCTTCCTGTTTGGTTTTCAACCAGTGCAAGATATTTCTTGAAACAATTAAACACTTCATCTTTATGTTTCATGAAGTACAAGACAGTCCACCTGCTATAGTCATCAATAAAGGACACATAGTACCTCGATCCAGATAAGGATGGCTCCTTGCTAGGTCCCCAAACATCTGTATGCACTAATTCCAGATAATCTTGATGCATGAAACTTTTCTTGGTATAGGGCAACCTGTGTGACTTACCGAATTGACAAGCCCCACACTTGTATATCATGTGTTGCTTGGATATATTAGGTATCCCAAGCACACATTGATCCCTGCACATTTGCTTTAAGGTCCTTTCTCCAATGTGACCTAACCTCTTGTGCCAAATCTCCAATTCCGATAGCGTTTGATCCTTGTAATTGTACAGAGCAATACTCTTAGTGTCTTCAAGTTCAAAGGTAAACAATCTACCTGATTTCTCTCCCTTGGCTATCCTTCTGAATCCATGTCTTGGATCCTCCACATATGCACCATGTTGAGTGAACCTGACCTGTAGACCTTTTTCCACAATCTGACCTACACTCATCAGATTCTTGGTGATTGTTGGAACATACAACACTCTGCTTAATAAATTCTGATTACCATCACTTGTTTTGACATTGCCTATTTTAATAACTGAATGTTTAGTGTCATCACCTGTCTGCACTTGATGTTTGCCCGTGGGTTCTTCCAAATCAGAAAGTAATGCAACATTTCCAGCTACATGATTAGAGCAACCTGAATCAATATAGAATAAGTGATCATCATTGATACCTGTCTTAGATGTCATGTTCATAATCAACAGGGAATCATCTTGCTCCTCTGCATAATTGTTGTAGTCTTTCCTATTTCTGTATCCACCTTGATAGTTGCTATTGTGATTGTAGTTGTTGTTATAATTATTGTTGTAGCCATGGTAGCCTTGAGATTGGTTGAATCTGCCTCTACCTTGAGAGTATCCTCCTCTAGAGTAGCCTCTTCCTCTCTGATTCTTATAATTTCTGTAGCACTCATCTGTGGTATGGTTAGACAAGCCACAGATATTGCATGGAGATTGATTGTAGGGTCTCCCCCTACCTTGCTTACCTCCTCTGCCCCTACCTCTAGATGATCTACCTCTCCCTGCATAGTTTGCTTGGGAGGTAGAGCCTTCTTCATCAACCTTCTTGCTTTTACCCTTGTCTTTAGTCTTCTTATCAGTATATAGGGCAGAGGGATTGTTACCTTTTGATTGTTCTCCATTCTTTGTAAGCTTTGCTTCATGTGTAAAGAGTTGTCCAATCAGAGTTGTTAGATCAGGTGCTTGGATGTCCATGTATAAGTCCATTGCTGTGGTAAAGCTCTCCCACTTGTCATCAGCCTTTAGTCCATTGATTACCTGTCTGACTATTTGCTCTTCCTCAATTTCTTCTCCAACACTTGCCAGTTGATCTGCAATGTCTTTGATCCTAGTGACAAAATCTGAAACTGATTGTTTTGATTGCTTCCTAAGAGTGGTGAATTCAATCCATAGTTGATTCTTCCTTGCCCTTGTGTTGGAAGAAAAATAATTTGACAAGATTTCCCAAGTCTCTTGGGAAGTCTTACAATTCCTTACATGCGGTAAAAGAAAGTCAGATATAGAGTTAAGAAGATAAGACCTTGCCAAAGCATCTTTTGCACACCATTGGTTCAGCCTCTCATGTTCATCCTTTGTGGGTAGTCCTCTAGTCTTAAACGAGGGCAATTCCTCATCTCCCGATATGTATCCATACAAGCTTCTCCCTTGTAGATAGGTCTTCATCCTTAGAGACCAAGCTTGGTAATTGTTTCTGTCCAATTTGTCAATGAAGGAAGGGAAACCATCACCCATGATTACCTTATTTGCTCTGATACCACTGTTGGAAGTGATGGTTGGATGCACTCAGAAGATTGAGTTGGTACTGCTAATCCTGCTTTGTACCAGCCCTCTTTGATCTTTTTCTTTGTTTCTATTCCTTGATGATGCGATGAGGATTGAGCCTTGCGGAAAAAATATAAGACTGTGCTCTAACTTTTCTGGAAAAAATTTCACCGAAATTTCACCAAACTGCTACTGGACTGACACCGTAATTGTACCGAAATTGTACCGGAATGAACTTCAATTCTGTTTATAATTACTTCAAGTAAACATACATGAAGTAAGGAGGTGACACATGAACTCTCTTAACTAACAGAACATTTTCTGAAGATTAAGAAAATACTTCTCTAGTTCAGACAGCCTCTTTTCGGTCAGACTTTGTACAGTGTGTAGATATCTTTTTCACCGGAAAGATTGATCAACCAAAAGTAGAGATGTCTAGCTATAGAGTAAGCTATCTCTCATACAAAGCTTCGCATTACTCTGCGAGATCTATTTTGTTCTTCTACCGGAAAATTACTCGTTTACCGTAAGAACTGCAACTGTGAGCACTTTGACTGTAATTTCTTGACTTCTTGAAATTGACTGAATCAAGTTGCTTCAAACTTTGTATGTTTGCGGTATGCTTTGAGCTGAATTTATCAAGCTTTGAATCACTTGATTTGGTTCAGTAGATTCTAAGATATATTTCTTCAAGGTTGACAGACTTGAAGATAATGACTCAGAGAATCACAGAGTAAATGAATGTATGTATTTGTATTAGATCATGTAAATGTACATTCCCACTGGCATGATAAACATAGCTCAATGGTACTCAGAGGTGTAGGCTATAGAGTAGACCTCACAACCTCAGTGATTGATACAGTAATGCTTCGGGGTTATTGGAGCGCCTCGGGATGATTGAAGAACACACCGCGACATTTTTTCTTGTAGCTTTTATAGGAATTGAGTGATGACTTGAATTAGAATTCAAATCAATCTCCTAAAATCTTTCACCTAAAAAAAGTGATTGAGATATTCTCTCGATCAATCAACCGCCTTTTCACGATTTCCAATCAATTCGGCGTGATTGCATAATGATGTGCCAGGTCATTTATATTTTTACAACAGATAAATTGGTAAGAAATCATAGGCATAAGTTCCTATGGTCTTCGCGTCATGTATAATCTTCAATGTAGATATCCAAGCCAAATGTGAAGGCTTGTGTTGCACCAACAGGAATATCCAATGAAGACACATTTTTCTGCTTTCGGATCAAGCTTCGTCCTCAACTCATCTGGAACATGTACATATGCAATACAGCCAAAAACTTTCAGATATGATAAGTTTGGCTTTTTACCTGTAAACTTCTCTTCAGGTGTAACTTGATGTACAACAACAATCGGAGTTCTGTTCATGATGTATATAGTAGTATGCACAGTTTCTGCGCAATAACAATGAGGCATATTCTTCTCAGCCATCAAGGCTCTTGCTATTTCTGCAATATGTCTATTTTTGCGTTCAGCAACACCATTATGTTGTGGTGTGTACCTGCATGAAAACTGATGCTGAATTCCATGATTTTTTAGAAAACTGATGAACTCATTTGAAATGTATTCACCTCCTCCATCAGATCTTAATGTTTGAATGTACTTCCTTGTCTGCTTTTCCACCATAACTTTAAAATTCTAGAAGTGAGTAAACACCTTGCTCTTCTCTTTCATGAAATATACCCATACGTTGCGTGTATGGTCATCAATGAAGGTAACATAAAACCTGCAACCGCCCATAGATGTGGTCTTTGTTGGACCCCAAACATCTGTATGTACTACTTCTAGTACATTCTCACTAACATGCTTGTCATGTGGAAATGATGCTCTTGATTGTTTACCAAATTGACATGCTGCACATACCTTTTGCATTTCTGCAACTTTGAAATTTGGTAGTCCATGGACAATCTCCTTTGACTGCATCAGTTTCAGCCTTTGCAAGTTTGCATGTCCAATCCGTTTGTGCCATATCTCTATATCTGCAATAACTCCTGCACCTTTTGCAAACATGGCTGCATTCATTTCAGGAATCTTCACATTTAAGGTGAACATCCTACCCACTTTGTTTCCTTTGGCAACCAATTGTCCATCCTGATTGTACTATTCTACATATAATCCATCAGCATTGAACCTGACTTGTAATCCCTGGTCAACCATTTGTCCAACAGAAACCAGATTCTTCGTTATATTTGGAACATGCAGCACATCAGCAAGATGTTTTACCTTTCCGTCCTCCATAGACAATGATATGTTTCCTGTATGCTCAATAGGATGCGATGTGTCATCACCTGTTTCAACATATCTAGGAACTAGCATTTTCTGCAAACTACTAAACCATTCTGCATGACTGGTCATGTGATTTGAAGCACTTGAATCAACATACCAGACATTATCATTCGATTTTGAAACACCAGCAGACATGGTATTCATCATGTGATGTTGAACCATAAACAGCTTCTCAGAATCATCTGCACTTGTGGATGCATAGTTGTTTTGCTGCCTTTTGTTATTTTGATTCTTTAACCTGCAATCACGTTCAAAGTGTCCAGGTTTACCACAATTCTAGCATCCTTTACTATCATTACCTGAATCATTTCTTTGGAAATTTATGCGACCTCTTTGGCTCCCCCTGCCTCGAAACTGTCCTCTTCCTCCTGCATAATTCTGTTGTTGACCTTGGTCTTGGTTACTGTTTCCTCTTCCACTTCCAAAACCTCTACCTCTGCCTCTTCCTCTGCCAGAGTAGAATACCTGCTCAGAACTAGGCTTTCCTTGGGAGTTTGAATCCTCACCAAGATTCTTTTCTTCAATGATCAGCATAGAGACCAAATCAGCAAAATTCGGAATATTTTCCCTGGTCTGTATAGAAGTTCTGAACTGCTTATATGCAGCTCCTAAACCACGAAGGCACACTTCCACCTTATCATCATCATCATCTACATTCACGCCAATAGATGCAAGTGACTCACATATGCTTTTGATTTTTAGAGTGTAGTCACTTACCGACATGCTCTTTTTCTCCAATGTATGCAGCTCGTTCTTGAGTTGCAATTTCCATGCCTTTGTATTGGTCTCGTACAAAGTGACCAAAGTGTTCCAAGCCTCTTTTGGAGTCTTGGCATCTTGTATGTGTCCAGCCATGCTATCCTGTATGCTAACAGATAGCCAATACATTACCTTTCGTGCTCCTTGATTCCATTCCTCATATGCTCTTAAAATGTTTTGCAGTCCGATTCCTTTCTGGTAACTGCGGAGCATTTTCATTCTCTCCTTCAATGTACTTCCAGTAGCCTTTTCCCATCAGGAAATTCGTCATTCTGAATCTCCAAGCATGGAAGTTGTTCTTGTCTAGCTTATCGCTCATAAGCTGACTCATTCCATCTGCGTTTGCCATTTCTGCAACAATTCACAACACCGCAACACGCTACAAGCAGCACTTCTGCTTGAACATTATCGCACTATGACGTGACAGTTTGATCTCAGAAAAACACAGTTTTCGTGTATCAACACTACACGGAATCGCTTGAAATTCTGAATCTGGAATATATGAGTGTCGCCGAACACAACGCAAGTTACAGTTTCTGAAACTGACCTGGTTTTTCTATGGGCCCCACCTTGCGGGCTCGAAACGGAGGTCGAGATGGTTCCGAAACTTAGCAAACAGAGATTTTTGTAGCAAACGGAGGCCATTTGTGAAATCGCGTTTTCTCCACGCCTTGCCGTGTCGTCTTCATCGTCGCCTTCTCCATGAGCTCTCTACAGCCACGCTGGCTCTGATACCATGTCACGAGGAAGGAGATAAGGAAGAGAGCTCACACACACACTCTCACTCTCAAGGAGAAGCACACACACAGATTGAGGCAAGGAAGAATGATCTTCTTCTTCTTCTTCTATTACATAAAAGCAATGTACAAGAATGACCTAAAAACAAGAATACAACCAGTGCAATATATAAAGACCAGTACATAAGGAAAAACCTAATGTCCGCGAATGAGTGAGCTGGCAAGAAACAATTGTGCCATCACTCTTGGTATATAAATCTAATAAAGCTCAATGAAGTATCTCTGATGTATACCGGCGTGACCACTATACATGTCAGAGAAACGAAAAACTGGTACGTGTCATCCTGGATCATCACATGTTGAGCTTGATATCTCAACAGTATTACTAGACACCAATAACAAAACCAAGTCAAACCAAAGGTAGTCTAAAGAACTACACCATGAAAGTTTCATTCAAAATTGCTCACAAAGCCTTATGAGGAATGACATGCAGTAGATAAGACATGTCAATTCTAGAAACAATGCCACCATTGTTAAAATGAGCTCAACTAGTATATGATTCCATAATCCATATCTAACACAGGCATGGATAACTTCAAATTGACTATTCATAGTTTAATGGAAGAATGTAATATGCTGAGGGCAGATAAGAACACTTTGCTATGAACCTTGATATCACGTGAAACCTTGCCAAAAACATTGCAACCACCAATTACACCTTCATATGAAAAAGTAACATGACAAAATAGATATCTCCAAGAGGCAAATGAAGCTCAGACTATCACCAATGAAGAACAACATACCCAAGTACAAAAACTATAGTAGCAACTCCATTGATTACCAAAAGCACAAGAAGGACACAGAACCTAGGGACATTTTCAAGGATGATAATATCTACGGGGGGGGGGGGGTGTTGTAACTTAAGAAAAATGTAAGATTCAATTGTTGGTTGAAAAAGAGCAAGATGTAGTAAAGTAGTGCAAGGAATCAACTAAAGTTTTTGGAATCCCATACATTTCTCAATTTCTCAATTCCCAAGAGTTTGTGAAAGATTACTAATGTAATTACCTCACTTACCATAAGCTAGATCACTTGATAAATTAGTTGGATTACATGTACTAGTGTAAGACTATTTTTAGCTAGAGTGGCCACTTTTGAGTGTGGAGAAGGCCACTCACTTTTTTATAAAGCTCAACTAGAGCTCTATTTTTTAGCCTTTTCCCATTTGGTGAATAGAGAGTTCTCGGAAACTCGTAACCTTCTCTTTCAAGCATGTTTCTTGGAAATTAAGTCTATATGGGAGAACTTTAAGATTTCTTCACTAATACTCATACATAAAGGATCTTGGAAGATATATAATCCCTATCATCTTTTATTTATAGATCCTTAGGATTATTCCTTACAAAGACGATCCAACATTTTCCCTTGTGTAGAGCAAACATAAGAAAATTTCAAAACTTCTAAAAAAGAACAAATTAAAGAGATCATGATGATGATAGTTGTTGGCACCCAAGACCAAGGCGAGAAAAGAGGGAATAGGCATAGAAGAAGAGGATGTCTTTAAACCAAGATGTGCAGTTCAAATTTGAATGTAAACATTGAGTAACATATGCAATTCTTACAACTTGGTCAAAAATAATGATTTTTATCACTAATCCATTGTACAAAAAACTCAAATCTATAAAACCTTGCTCCATTTTGTGCAAGGTGAGGAGTCCTTGAGCTTGAGGAGCTTAGGTAGAAGCCAAGTACTAGAATTCAAATTTTTTGGCACAAATTGCGATCTAGGTTTAGGACGTAAATTTTAACTATGATTGACATTGTGTCTAAAACCAGCCAAAACTAGAAAAAACTATAAATAAAGCTAGAGAGCTCAATTTTGAGGCTAGTATTTTTGGGGAAAGAGAGCTTGTATGATCCTTCGGAGCTCTTGTAATTGAAGTAATCTACACTCAAGTATTCTTGCTCTTTGCCTCTTCCTTGTGTGTGTGTGTATGTATGTGCATCTATATGCTCCTCACTTTACCTTTTCACTCACATCACTTGCACATGATCGGCATAGCATCCTCATGTCTGTGTGGATTGGACAGTAGGAGATTGAGCTCCTCGATGTTGGTATTCACCATTGTCCTAGATTGACAACAAATTTGGTGCTGTTGTTGAGGAGTCTAGCTCGAGGATGAGTGTGTGATTGTAACAATGTTGAGTATCGATGTTAAAATATTGGGTAGGTAAAATTTTATTGTTTTCTTTTAGATTCTTGTTCATTTACACCTCCATCATCATACACCACCTCCATCCACGATAATCATCCACCTTCATCCTAGCCAAAAAAACTCAATTTTGGGCATATCTACACCTTCCCCTTCATTCCTCTCATTTTCATTTGTGAGAGTGAGAGCTTGTGTGAGTTCTTACTTTGTGTGCTTTTAGTGCTTACTTTCAAGAATTGGCTTCATCAACTCCAACACTCCATAATAGTATGACATGCATTTTTAGGGATTCATGATGACTGCCTTTGCCTATCATGATAGGTCAAGAAAGTCATAATTTTGTGATTATCTTTGCACCATAGGAAACAACATCTTCACATTGCACTAGACACATGTGAAAAACTTTGTGTTTTTCACTCCATTGCAACATATTAGCCCTCAAATTAGAATGGCAATATTGTGACACACCATGTCTATCATGACAGACTTCTCTATCATGACAGGGTCCATCTATCATGATAAAATGAACCTGATTTATGCCCTTATCTATCGGGATAGACCACTCTATCACCATAAACACCCGTTTATTGTGATAGACCAAAGCCATTCCAGACCCCATGTCTATCACAAAGGGCACCCCTATTGCAAAAAGGCACCCTTATGACAACAAGGCAACCCTATCATGACAAGAGACCATCTATCGAGACATACATATCCATCCTGATAGACCAAAATTATGATAGATACTCCTGTATGACAATAGAACACTCTATCAAGATAGACCAGCCCCCATGATAGACCCCATCTATCATGACACACCCCATCTATTGTGATAGACTAGAGTCAATGGACCCCCTTCTATCATGATAGACCCCATCTATCACAATAAAGCACCCTATGGAAACATACCCTATCTATCCCATGATATCGTAATAGACCCCTCTCTATAGCTATGGACCCCCTCTTTGGAGAATATTTTAGGGTTAACATTTGTGAATTTATGGTCAAATTGAATGGTTTTGAGTAGTTCAAGCAAATTGAGTGTATTTGTGGCTCTTATAGGGTCTATAAGCATAAAGAAAGGCTTTTGAGATCTTCCTAAGCAAAAGGGTTTGTCAAAACAAGTGATAAGTGGTTAGAAAACTATAAACCCTTTTTTGAATTCTACCCTAGGCTAAGATGCATAGTTCTAGGACTAGGACTTAGGGTTACGACAAGAATGCTTTAATTATAAGAAACACTAAAGGAATCAAGTCCAAGATTGACAACTATTTGATAACTGTGACAAACCTTATGGATGAAAGAACATAACCAAATGATTCAATATACAAATTGATTAATGCAAGTATTCTTGATGACGGTTCATTGAGACAACATCCTAACAAAGTGAATTAAGAATGGACAAGTAACTTACAACTCAACAAACATCAACGTGTGTTTGTGTTTAGTCTAAGGGAAATTAGAAAGGTGTTTGGAAAAAAACTCATGAACCTTAGGTTAGATAAACACCTTGGAATAGTGGATTAAAAAAGCTTAAAATCATCTAAATATAGTGTCAACTATGTAGCTGCATCTTAGTCTAAGCAATTAGGTAATCACCATGTAGTGTAATCTTAGAGACAAGTGAGACAAAAAGATCATGTAACATGGAGAGGCCTACCACAAGTTGAAAAGGCTAGTGTACCTAGAGAACCTAGAGGGTATTTTTTTTTTAATATAAAGGAAGTTCGGCAATAGCCTACTCTCCCGGACTTGAATTAAATTAAGAAACAAAGGTACAATAGAAGGGGACTAGTGCCCACGGGACCCCCCAAATCCCACAAAGCAGGGGAAGCTTGATTGAATCCTAGGTTGCATTACAGAGAAGGTTAATCACCCTCTCATCGCCCTCATGCGGGGCCCACTTGGGTTTGAGCTTGTTGTTGATCAAAAGGAGGACTTGATGGTGCCTGAACGGGGGGGATTTCTTACTCTTAACAATCCTTTTGCCAAGGAGGAATAGTGATTTCTCAATCGACCACTCCCTGGGGGGATCGCCAAAGTTGAGAGCACACCTCTCCCGCCAAATTTTCCACAGGACTTCTCCTCTGATGGCGTTCCAGAGTGACGCAGAGCAGCTGATCGCTTCTCCCAAAAGGACTTGTTTCCAACTAAGCTGTTTTTGAAGTCTGATTTTCATTCCAACCGTCTGCCAGATTCTGTAGGAGTTGGGGCAAGTAAGGAAGATGTGTGGGACATCTTCGATAGCCCGGTGGCAGCGTTTGCACCAAGGAGGGATCCCACAAAGTTTGCTAGCCTTATGGTTGGTCCAAATTCCTCGATGAAGAATTTGCCATAAGAGGACAGACTTCTTAATCTCTATAAGGGGGTGCCAGATACCCATGAATTTCATGTCCCACCGAAGCCGCGTCCAGGACAGCCACCACTTCTTGTTGAGGCTGATCTGGTGGTCAGCCGTTTCTTTGATGTTCGGGATTTTGAGTAGACTATTTCCGTTGTGCCATTTGAGACCAAGCGAGTTCGGTGTGTCGTGTCCCATGAGAAGGCGAGTCTTGTGATGATCCCATGCGAGGCATCTGCTTTGTAAAGTGTTCCATTCTTCGTAGGAGATGTTTATGCGAGGGTCAATATCCTCGAAGTTGATCCAGCTGTTGGTGTCATGTTTCCAGAGGTGTTTCCATTTTTTGAATCCTTTGTTCCATAACTTCTTGGCATTTTGAATGTTCCACGACTCCACACTCCGGATGCCATGTATCGGAAACCAGATAGAGTCCTTTTGTCTGATTCCGGCCGCCCACTTCCAGTCCTCACTAATTCTTGTGAAGCTTTTGACTTTATTCCAGCCCTTCCAAAGGGAGCACACGAGATTGGAGCCTTTCGGGAAGACGGGGATCGGGGAGAATAGCAGGGTCATGATGTCAAGATTCTTCCAGTTTGGGAACCCCATGAGGGCCAACTCATTCTTGTTTCTGAAGATCAGCTTGGCCCACGAGGCCTCCCTATTGCACCAAGCCTTAATCATCCATTTGGCTGCCAGTTTGTTAGCCATACACCCAATGTCCAGGATACCAAGCCCCCCGCTATCTCTAGGGCTAGTGCAGATGGCCCATTTGATTTTAGGCACCCCCCTTCTGTTATGATCGCCCGTCCAAAGAAAGTTTCTACAAATACTATTCAGTTTGGACAGGCCTTGCTCATTCGGTCTCCAACAAGAAAGGAAATAGATGGTAGAAGAGAGGAGGAACGTGTTGATAACCATCGCACGCCTAGAGGGTATTTACAAAAGTTAGTTGAAGTATGTAATAATAAACCACTTAGGTGCTTGCATCTATGAGGATGGTTTGTAGATATCAGTGATTGAATTGAGGAATTCATAGCATCCCTTTGGGCTAGAACATTATGGGGTAAAATTTTAAGGGGGCTCGTACATAAACAAGCAGGGAACCATGTATGTGGTTTCTAGCTATCCAAATACAACGGATGATTTTGGGATGATCCAAGTTGAGTCAAAAACCAGAGTTAGTAGAAGAACATCTAGAAGGCAACCCGAGTACGAGGCAAATTTGTTATGACTAGAATAATTGCAACATCCAAAATACCCAAGATAATACTAGCATATAATTGTTTCTAAACAAGGTCACTCAAGAGGCTTTTTGGAAATGTAAAACAAATGAGCTTGACTCCAAAAATTAATTCTATTGATAGGAGTTAGAGGATCTAAAGAATCCTAGCAAAGTCACCCTATTGACGAGGAATTCAGAGCATATGTATGTAGTGTTTGAGTATAGGAAACAAATGCATAATTAGAAAGGAGGAAAATCATTTCCCTATGAAAGCCAACCACCCCTCAAAAACAATCGAGTGGAATACCCCTAATCCATTAAGAGCATAAAAAGACAAACCTAAGGAAGGAGTGAGACCCTCACAAGTCGTAAAGATGGTGAAAAATTACTTTGATGGCATGGGAGACCCTTATGACCATATAGTAGAATTTGAAAAAGTCCTAAGAGTGGAACAAGTAGAGGATTTGTTCACGTAACTTGAGGAATTTGGGTTTACTCTAAAAGCCATAGGCCTTGCTTGGTTCACCACTTGAAAAAAGGAAATTGTTGAGAGATCTCACAATGATGGACGCATTCATGATTGAGTTCACCAAAATTGTAATCAAGCATAACACATCATCCTTGATTTAGAGCTTTAAATAGACCCCCCAAGAAACAATCTGGTTGATCTAGAGTTGCCTACTCAAGCTAAGCAAGTGGCATTGTTCTTAGATGGACACTTAAGTTGACAACTTAGATCATATATGTACCGCAAAAGACCTATACCCCCGATCAGTGCTTGAGAATGTGCACTGATATTGATGAAAACCTAAAAGATGAGTTGGAACTCTCCAAGCTAAACAAGGGATCAAATTATTCAGCCATTGTTGCTTCATAGCCTTCATCGCCCCTAGATGAACTTTTGGAGTTAGTAGCTCAAGAGCTACGCAAAAATCTCCATAATAGGCAACCCTCATCACCATGAATCATTTTTATACATGTTTAGGTGATCATAGGGCAACCAGGTGCCCAATGCAAACCCAAAACATAGGAAATCCAGGGATGCAGACGAGATGCTTATGAGATTGAACCAAGCAAAGAAACATTGAGAGAAATAACAAAGAATTAGAAATGAAGCAGGGGGCAAGGCATTAGAATGTATTAAATGCATGAAGTTGAGAGAAGGCATACTACCCAATCCAAATGCCCCAACATATCACATGGAAATGTGCCAAAATAGAACAAGTACTACCCCTAGCATAATGGATAGAATACCATTCATATCAATTGAGTTAGGAAAGGGAACTACAATCAAGATGATCAAAGCCGTGATGACTTAGATGCAACCACAGGTGCCATTAAACACTCTTGCTATCTGAATATGGGCTTAGAGGTAAGGTCAATGGAAGCATATCTTGTAAGCTTTGAAGGGATAGGAACTCGATGTTTAGGGGAAGTAGAAGTACCAATGAATATACAAGAGGTGCCCAATGGCATCACTAGTACTTATGAGATCTTCTTTGTGCCTTGTATCTGCACATGTGGTGGCTTTGTCTTCAGATGGTTCTCTGTCTTGATTCCATTCCTTAAATCTTTGATCCTTGACCTATGTCTGCTTGAGCGTTCCCCTTGCTTCTTGTCTGCACAGTCAAAGATTCTATTTCTTCTAACTGCGCCACCCTAGTAGATGGAGATGGCCCCTAACAATCAAACTCTTAGTGTGCCATGATGATGATCTCATCAAACCCTTGATATTGATCCAAGATTGGATATATGATCATGTAGTCGAATTGAACCTTCAAAGAGGGCTTCTTCAAGTTTTGGTTAATAGGCAGTTCCTCATAATGGAACTCGAGATCCATGAATTCTCTTGTCCTATGTCGACACACTATGCCTCTGCCCCTAGGTGTGTTGTGAAAAATGCATCACCTCTTGATGGATAGGTCATGCAACTATTGAAGCCCCCTTCTATTCCAAAACAAAGTCTAACAATGACAAAAAATGCATATGCAAACAAACAAAGAAATCAAGTTGTACCACGAATGGAGCAAGTGTGTGTGAAGAAAAGTGCATGAGCAATTGATTGACTGAAACCATTTTAGACACCCCAAAAGGACAAGGCATACAAGAGGCAAAGGACTGATAAGAAGGAGAACAACTATGACAATCAGTTTGACAAATTTGGATACCTAAGCAATCGAGGATGGCACGCCCTTATGCTACACGTGTATGGGTGCCTAAGCCTTTCTTACAAGCTTAGATGTTTCCTCCTAGATTCCCTCCCTTAGAATTCTCCAAGCCTTCTCATGTTTATCCTTCCTCTTTACCTAAAGTCCTACCACCAATGAAACCTTTTACTCATTCACTTAGAATAGTTTGGAAATGGGTGCCTAAATGGAATTTTGATTGAGTACCCACAATCATCTTTGCATTTCCCTTAATGGCTTGCACAAGTTCATCATCTCACTATAATCCCATAAGGGAACCTTATATTTAATAACAACCTTGTAATAATCCACACAACATACACAATATAAAACACATGTAGATCACCAAATGCATGTTGAACTCATGCACAATCCCAAGTATGCATATAGTGAAAGAACTTGGAGAAGCTTGTCGAAGGTAGAAAAGTGTGTTTTGAAGCGATGAAGTTTGGTCAAGCCAACCGGCACAAGACCAGCCCTTGAGCTTTTGGAGACTCAAATAGACCTTATAGGCATGCTATAAGTGCAAAGAAACACACTATGTACCTTGGAGCATCAAGGAGAATGAGTGGATACAAAACAGATAGGTTCGCGGGTCGACTAGCTCAAAAAACTTACTATCTATGGAAGAGACAATGAACTTCAAATGCCCATAGCTACCAGCGTGATTACAATTAGAAAAAATCCTTTTATGGGAGTGATACACATAGGGTTGAGTGTATGGAATGCACAAAAGTATAAGGAATAAGCAAAATATGCTATAGGAATGAATGCGACATTCACGGGTGGTACTTCCTATTTTTCAAGAATACGCAGAGATTGACCCCGAGGCCGAAAAACTGAGATTTCTCCAAAGCTGCTGAACCAAATGCTTTGAAAATTTACAGGCATAAGCTAAACACTAATACCTTTCCAATGCGTCCTCTTGCACTCAATTTGGGTCTCTGCAGAGAGAGCAGCAGCCTCTGCAAGATTACTGTTGGCGAAGAAGATGATGCAGAAAATTGAAGGAGCAAGACAATGATGGTCACAAGTGTATGTATATTGCTTCCATGTATAATACAAGTGATTCCAAGTCTTTATATAGACTCTAGAAGTGTTCCACGAGTTTTACAAGTTGAATTTGAATTCAAATGAAGGTGGGAATGGTTGTTGGAGGGAGTCAATTCACTTTCCTACAATCTAGGAAAAGTGAAGATCTTGATTGATCTACTTTTAGGTGATTGATTGCTTGATTGAATGCAACTTCAACCACCAAAATTTCGTGGGATTTTGGCTCTATATTTCTACCTTTACATGTGTCAAGCTCAAGGCTTTTACAATGGTAAATGAGCCATCAAAATATTCTCAAAAAAATACAATAAATGAGCATATGAAAAAGAACTCTTCTTTCGACGCGATAGCCTTTGATGTAGATCAAATCCACCTCAAGCATAGTGTAAGCTTGATGTTCCAACATATAGGTGTTCTAGTAAAGCCTGTTATAATTCCATAATTGTAGGACTATAGCCAGGATCCAATCAAAAAATCCTAATTCTAGTACCTTCCAACCTCCCCCATTGGTCTACTTTATGAGGACACACACCTGCAGCTCCCATTTCCATCATACTAGAAGAATTCTTTATATATATAAATTGACATCAAGTCTATCTCTAGAATAGCTTTCACTATCGACATCCCACAATGAGAAGAAATCGTACAAATTTCAATTGAACAATCCTTTGAAGAGGAGTATGAACCCCAACCTACAAGTGGCCACTAAGTTTTTGAAGAAGGACGAGACAAAACAAACTTCAAATGCCATCTTAGATGAAAGAAGTTGAAGAGCTTGGTAAGACACACTCTAAGTTGAGGTGCAACTACATGGCATGGTAGTCATAGAAGAGTCCATTGTGAATTCTACTTATTTCAAAGAATTTGCACCTAATTGATGCATTGCAACAAACCGAATGCAATACATGCAACATTTTATCATCCTAGATGAGTACAATGCTCAATAACCTGCCACAAGAATATCTTGAAATGATAGAGACTTGGAGCAAGGCACCACTTCACATTTTATACAACCCATATTACACTTGAGTCCAAAGAAGGTGCACTTGTCCAACTTTTGCAATCAAGGTAAAGAACAAAAATTGCCAAGATTGTGTAAAATATATGTACCTGACACCATCACAAGGGCCCCCAACCATTGTATACATGATGGCCATGACACAAAATTGGTTACCTAGGTTACATAAAATGCGAAATGTTGGAGCATGAGTGCAAATGAATATCTTTGATATGATGCAAACCGCTTTTAAGGTATTCAATTAGTTTGTGATATGAGTACAAGTACGTCATTATCAGGCAACCAGACTGTACAAAACATAATATGAAGATAGCTAGCTTATGATAGAAATAGAGACTCACTAGAAGTGCACCTTGTACTTATTAGAGAAGAATTTAGTAGAGATATTTGGAATAGAGAAGGTAAATTGTATAAGGTTTTGAACAAGCTATCATATGCATTAAATGGATATCTACACAAAGCAAAATGAACAAGAGAAATAGACAATGTTTCCTAAACACTCTTCTTACAACAAGAATGAGCTTTGTAGCTCTTGCTATGACATCCTCTCTACTTGGACATGCCTTGGAACTCATTGGGCTTGCTCCACAAGTTGTGCCATTCACTCCACACACTTGGATGGCCTTGGTTGAACCTTTTCCATGAGAATATGGCTATATAGACCTTCTTGTGACTCTTCAACTACCTTTGTGTGACCCTTGTGTCTTCATGTAACCTTGTCTTGTCTTCTTGCTTTTCATTTGATATGAATGGATAAGGATTCATTTTGGCTATCCATTGGAGTCTCATTTAGCTTTGGCAACACCCTTCATTTGCTTTAAGGTTGATTAGCTTTCATAATTCATAATTTCATCACTCCCTCTCAAGGTCATTGTGGTAGTGTCCATCTCCAAGAGACTCATTCTTTTCTTGAACTTGTTTAACTTTGTAGCGTCCAATACTTTGATGAAAATATCAGCAATCTGATCCTTTGTACACATCAAGCACACAAGAAAATATTTCTTTACAACCTTTTCCCTCACATAATGATAATGTACCTCTATATACTTGCTCCTTTCATGGAACATGGATTGTTGGTTAGCTCTATGCTAGACATGTTGTTACCATAGATGGGGATTGTGTTAACCTATGAATCCAAGTCATTTAGTAGCTTTTTTAATCATCAAGCTTTTTACCATCATCCTTGCTAATTCATGTTTGTATCTGTGGGTTGTCAACTTGGCATGCAATATGCCATGCCATATTTGTAAAGAATATCTAGGAGGTAATTACTTTCACATAGGTAAATCCCTTCCATGGCATGAATACTTTAGCTCACCCAATACCTTGATTTCTCTTCCAAGACCTCTCTTTATGTCTTTGATAGATCATTCCTTGTAATAAGGAGGTCATCTACATAAATGCATATGACTACTAGTCTATCCTTAACCATGCTTAGGTATAGGGATGGATCTCCATAGCTTGGAGAGTACCCACACCTATTCAAGTAATCCACCAATCTTTGATTGCACGCCCTTGGGCTTAAGACCTTACAAGGCCTTCTTTAGCCTACATAAATGTGTTGTGGATCTTGATAGCCTTGAGGTTGGTCCATATACATCTCTTCTTTACAATTTAGATAAGCATTCTTGATGTCCATTTGGTAGATTGACCATCCTTTATCTGCACATATGGATATCAAAGACCTAATGTTAGTCTTGTTAGAAACATGGCTCTTGGTTTCATCATAATATACACCTTGCATCCGGTTGAATCCCTTTGCCACCAATCTAGCCTTGTGTCTCGCTAGAATTTTCCTTTTCAGTATGTATATCCATCTATTTTGGACTATCTTCATGCCTTCCTTCTTGGGTAGTAATTCCCAAGTGCAATTATCATTTAGTGCACTGATCTCATCATAATTGCATCCCTCCATTCTATCTTCTTTGTAGCTTCCTCATATGTATCTCGCTCCTCATCTGCAACATCTTGTATCATGTATGCAAAATGCTTTACCATGAAAGAGTCATAACTTAAACTTTGAATAGGGGTTTTCTTCTTGGTTGATATCCTTTCATTGTGTTTTGGGTATTGCATCTTGAACCTTGTGAGCTTTATCATCAGTGCCTCTTCTAAGTCATTGTCCTCATCTTAGTCACTACCTTCATCTAGCTCATAGTCTACCTCATTTGTACTCCTATATCTTGATTTAGGGGAGGATTCATAACATTTACCTTCATCGTTCAGTTCATGGGCATGTACCTTTGATGTTTATGCCTTTGGTCCACTCAATGTGGTGGACTCTTCAGTCCTAAGCTACAAATCATATCATACATGGTCATCATAATCATTGTCAAGCATTTTCTCTTCACCATTGTCTACATACCATGGTCTTATCTCATCAAGACCACATCCATTGATGTATTTATAGCCTTTGCCTAATAAGAAAATGGTAATTTACCTGCATTTATCATGCACCTAGCTATTTCCATAATCCAACTATTCGTCCTTTCTGCCACTCGCATCCCTGCATGTGAACTTCCTTCTAAAGCCATGAACCTACAACTAATTTGAAAATCACTTATAGAAATATCTCCCCCTCCATAAAACCTTAGGTTTTCCACTTGATTTCCTAATTCCTTCACAAATTCATTCTTGAACATTTGAAACATGGAGAACATATATGATTTTTCTTTAATGATATAGATCCATATCTTTCTTTAGGAGTCATCAATTAATGTCACAAAGTACCTTGCTCCACCTAAGGAAGCCTTCTTGCTAGGCCCCCAAACACATGTTTGTATGAGCTCCATGCTCTTTATCAATCTGTGAGTACCCCTCTTGAAAGATTGTCTAGCTTGCTTGCCTAGTTGGCAAGCATCACAAAATCATGCATGGATTGGCCATCAAAGTTTGGTACGCCTCTCACCAATACTACTTTTCCCATGTTGTTGAGCTTATAATTATTCACATGCCCTATTTGTTTATGCCAGAGATCAGTCTTTGCAATCTTCTTAGTCCCAAACATGACATGACATACCTGGCTATGTGTGGGGATAACATCAAGAGTGCCTTCTTAGTCCCAAACATAACATCAATACCTGGCTATGTGTGCGGATACCTAGCTATGTGTGGGGATAAAATCAAAATGTCCCAAAGTTCCTATGTTCCATCAACCCTTATTTTAGGACTTAGTCAAAATTTCATAAAAACTAGGCAAAAATATTTTTAGACCATTAGAAACTAATCACCAAGATCCATCTAATGATATATAATGTTGCACCATTTAGTTCCGATTTGGCCCTCAAATTGCAAACCCTAATTTTCTTTTTCTAAAATTTTTTCAACATATTTTTCATGCCAGAAGCAAGCACCTTCTACCAAACGCTAGCACCTAACTCATGAGTTTATTTTCTAGGGTTTGCACCTATCTTTTCCTAAAAATCAAGCTTGGTTGATACCTTCCCTTCACTATATAAGAATCTCTTTTTCCCCATCAATCATAAATCAAGGAGATCAATCTAAAAAGCTAGTTTAGCTAAGCTCTTGGGTGATGAGATAGGAGGACTCAAGGAGAACTCAAGGAGAAGAGAGTGCATGCAGATTTGAAGGATTTTGGAGATAGCCAATCTTCTTCTTCTTCACACATACATTGTGTGCATGATGATTCTGGAGAGTTGTAGCTTCTACTTTTGGGTTTCTAATTGTGTTGTTGTTGTATAAATCCCTTTCCTTCTACTTCAACACAAGAGAACATTGTTGCTACTCTACATCAGAAAAGACCTAATTTGAGTTATGGGTTTGCTATCTTGACTATTTGGAATAGTCTTTATCGTTACTTTTGCATATATTCAATCACATTTTATACCTTTTAGGCAAACTTACCCTTCAAATTTTGTAACTAGCACCCTTAGATTCATCTATTTTCCCATTGTAGACACATAATTTACTTGATATTTTCATTAGAAGTGTGTGTAGTCGCATTAGGCTACTATAGTTTCATAATAATCTCTATGGTATCATCATCAAAAGGAAAGAAGAAGAAGGAGACAACAAAGAAGCAGAAAAAAAGTCAACAGAATAAGTAGTAAAGTAAGGCTTCTACTTCAAAGTCGTCAACTACTTCTTCTACTACATCTAGTTCCATTACTTATACAACTCCTAAAGAGAAAAATTCTACTTCATCCATATCGAAGAAAGGAATATGCCACTATTGCAAGAAGCCTGAGCATTATATTATAGAATGCAGGAAGAGGATTTTTGGTGAGAAGAAAGGATAATCCCAAAACAATGATAAATATAATCCAAATCCTAAGTCTTCAAATCAAGAACCATATGCATGTGTTAGTATTGAAGAGATAGATTTTGATTGAGCAACACTATATGTAGTTTCAAATAATCCTTGGATATTTTATTCTAGTGCTACTAAGCATATGAAAATTAGCAAAAATATGTTTTCTACCCTTACTAATTCTATAGGAAGAATGGTAAAATAGAAGATGGTCGTGATCTAGATGTTGTAGGTGTTGGAGAAAACCTAAAATCTAGAGCAATAGGAAACTTCACTATTTCTAATGTTCTATATGTATAATAAATGAATATGAATTTTCTGTCCATTTATAAATTCTTGTTAGATGGTTACAAGGCCATATGCAAGAAAATTTCAAGCCGAAAACTTACTCCAAATGAGGAATAGTGCCTTTTGCAAGGAGAAATAACTAGGAAATTAGAGATCATACATTCATATGTGCATGGACCTACAAGGGTAGATTCTATTCAAGGATTTAGAAATTTTGTTACATTAATAAACGATTTCTCTAGATATTCATGGGTTTTTGGTCTAAAAGCAAAGCCAAAAGTATTAATGATATTTTAGGACTTTTTAGCCATGGTTCAAAACGAAAGTCAGACAAAGATCTAGATTTTGAAAAGTGAAAGAGGAGGAGAGTATTTCTCAAAACACTTCCAAGTGTTTTCTAGAATACAAAGGAATCTCTCATCAGATAATTATTACCTATAGTTGAGAATAGAATGGTGTTACAAAGAGGAAGAATAGGATACGTGTTGAACTGATGCATAATATGATGTCCTCTAAGAAACATTTACCTCAATTTTGGTTTGATGCAATAAAAAACCACGTTCTTAGCTTTAAAGGTCATTACACCTTACTAAGCTTATCTAGGGAAGAAGCCCAATGTGATTTACTTCAAAACTTTTGGATATCCAACCCATGTTCACATTGAGAAGAAGGATCGTGGTAAAATAGATGTCAAAGCAATTGAAGTAGTATTGATTGGTTATCCAATTTAAAGTAAAGGATATAGGTTCTATGTACTAGAGACAAGTGATATCCTACTCCTACACAATGTTTACATTGCAAAAGGTCAAATCTATGATATACATGCATATACTCTAGACTTCATCAAGGCATATGATTATGCATTCTTCAAGATAAATTTGGATGCTTACATTCAGCCTTATAGGGGGGTTGAAAACCTTCTCAAACCCCAAAAGGTTACACTTGATAAAGGCAAAGAGAATTTTTTTTAACCTACACCACCACAATCTACAGCTCCATCTGCCCCTAGTTCTTCATTACCTCTTCAACTATCAACTTGTGAAGTTGGAGAAACTTCTAGAGCACCTAAAGAAAGAGTTCAAGATGAACTAGGGCTATCAACAATATTCCAAAAACTTCCAAAATGGTATGTAAAATAACTACAAGGTGATGGGATTAAGACATTTAAAGGAAGAACAAGAATTAAGAAAGATGAGGTAGTTCAAGTAAATTATGCATAACATTTTGAGATAAAAAATATTCTTGCATTAACTTCAGTTGAAGATGAACTAGCTAGGTGTCAAGTGGATCTTCAAGATAAAAAAACTAGATCATATAGTTGACATGTATAAGGTGAGAATTATAGTCAAAGCTTATGCACAAAAGAAAGGAATTGACTATGATGAACATTTTGCACCTACGTTGAGAATGAACATAGTCAAAATGGTACTTTCAATTGCTGCGATTTTTAGCTGGAAATTATACTAGTAGATATCAAGCTAGACCTATTGAATGGTGATCTACATGAAGATGAAGGGATAGGTAAAGAACAATTAGTATGAAAAAATTATCAAAGTACATTATGGTTTCAAGCAAGGACCCAAAGCTTGGTATGAATAGATACATTTGTACCTATTATTCATTGGCTTTGAAAACTTAGATGTAGCTCCAACCCTCTATATTAAGGTAGAGTCAGATGTCTTGAGTATAATCATTATCTTTGTGGATGATCCTAAGGATTCAAATGTTCAATTATGTCACAAGTCAAGTATAAATTTGATCCTATTGACTTTGGGATACTACAATACTACTTATGCATTGATTTCAACTTCAAAAATGATAGTATCTATATGAAACAACGAAAATACATTGAGAAACGTTTAGAAAAATTTGAGACAAACAATTGTCAACCAATGCAAACACCTATAGATGTTAGTGTTTCATTACAGGCAGATGTTGAATCAAAGCCTTTTGAAGCCACCTTATATAGTCAAGTAGTTGGATGGTTGATCTATCTATGTAATACATGATAAAACATTCAGATTGTAGTTTCTCAAGTACCAAGGTTCATGCATAAACCACCCAAGATCCATTGTATAAAAGTTAATAGGAAATTTGGATATTTTAAAGGAACCTCATGTTATGTTATGGTATTTCCAAAGTCACAACATTTTATACTTAAAGGGTTTCAGATTCAAATTGGTTAGGTGACAAAGACACAAGAAGAACTACTAGTGGTTAAAGGATCTATGTTGGTGATTTTTGTATCTCATGGATACCCAAGAAACAACCAATTGTAGGCACCTCATCAAGTGAAGTAGAGTATAGAGAAACATTTATATATATCACAATTGAAGCACTCTATTTACAAAATATTCTAAGGTACCTTGATGTTCATGTTCATCTACCAATATAGACGTTATCAGACAGTCAAAGAGCTATTGAAATTGCAAGGAATCTTGTTCATCATGCCATGACAAAAAACATTGAAGTAAATTATCATTACATTAGGAAACATGTATCCAAAAAGCATATTGAGATATCATATGTATCTACAAGTGAAAATATTGCACACATTTTTACTAGAGTATTATCCAAAGACACACCTCGAAAGCTATGCAAACAATTGAACCTTATACCATTAGGACATTGACGGAGGAATGTTAAAAAATAATGTCAAGATGTCCCAAAATCTCAATGTTGCATCAACCCTTATTTTACAAATTTGGTAGAAAATAGGCAAAAGTATTATTGCAAAAAACTACTAGTGGAGAACCTTCAAACGATATATGAAATTGTACCATTTGGTTCCAAATTGGACCTCAAATTACAAAGTGTAACTTTCTTTTTTTACATGCTCACAAGAAAGGCTCAATGTTGATGGGTTATATGAAGTATTTCTTTGATGATGCATGATGGTAGACTCTCCTTTTAAAACGCTCTGCAATGATACCCTTGCTGTAGAAATCCAAACTCTGATACCACATATAGTACTTCACATAGCGGTTGCACAATACATAGAAAAACACACAATATGGATGGATGGATGGATGGATGGATACATAGAAAGAAAGAAAGAAAGATAGATAGATAGATAGATAGATAGATAGATAGATATTTAGATAGATAGATAGATAGATAGTTAGATAGATAGATAGATAGATAGATAGATAGATAGATAGATAGATAGATGAATAGATAGATAGATAGATAGATAGATAGATAGATAGATAGATAGATAGATAGATAGATAGATAGATATGTTGGGAGTGATGGTTGGATGCACTCAAGAAATGAGTTGGTGCTGCTATACCTGCTTCACACCAGCCCTCCTTTGATTCTAGAAATGCTTAGTACACACCTTGAGCTTTCAAATGATACCAAGAAAGCATATATGTGCTTTGCAAATGATTTGTGTAATGACCAAATCAAAACAGACAACTTTGCACTTCACAAATTCTAGAAAACTTGCTATTTCTGTAATGATACCTGCTCAGTGTTATGCTCAGTGTGACCAGCACACTTGCAATTAAAACAATTCCTTTTGGGAGTATTAAAGTACCTTAATAAGCTACCATTTGCAAGTGGAATGAGGAGAAATGATACACCACATCCAGAGAAATTGATTTAGCAAAATTATGATTACCCACGACTTTTTAGGAGAGTTGCAGAGATAGACCAGAGATGGCTTCGAAGCCGATTTCTCGAAAATGGCTGAATGAAATCTTCTGAAATTTTGTATGCTTGTAGAAGACCTTGAGCTGGTTCCAACGAGCTATTAAACTCTTGATTTGGTTCAGTGAGCACTGAGAAATGCTCCTTGGACGTTGACAGACTTGAAGTAGAAAACACAGAGAACCAGATATGATGAATGTGTATATATCTATTGATTGATATGATTATACAAGCTCATTAGCATGACAAGCATAGCTAATTGAGGTGTGGTGGTGTAGGCTATGGATTAGCACTAACACACACACAGTTACAACAGTAGAATGCCTCGGGGAGTGAGCTAAAGTGAGTGACACCCCCGCGAGTTTTTTCTCTCCACTTTTATATGAGTTGAATGATCATTTGAATTTGAAATTCAAATGTAGGCTCCCTAGAATATCTCTACTAAAAGTAGGGAGATATTCTCTCCACTAAGCCATCTACTTTTCCATGAATACAATCAAGTAGGTATGATTACATGAGATGCCAAGTCATTCTAGACTTTTACAAAAAAAGTAAAATGGTAAGAAACTTTAAGCATAAGTTCCTAGTACGGGTCTTCCCTTATGTAGAGTCTTCAAGCCAATTGTCCTAGCCAAGTGTGATGGCTTGAATTGCACCAACAGCTCCCCCTCAAGCCAAACACTTTGGCTTAAGTCTTCATCTTCTTTATCTTTAGTCTTCAATCACATCCTGCAATCCAATCATGGATTTGAATCTGCATAGCTTGTTTCCATCCAATGCTTTAGTGAGTAAATCTGCACATTGCATATTAGTAGACACATATGTCAATTGAATCTCTTTGCTAAGTAACTTCTCCCTCACATAGTGGTAATGAACCTCTATGTGTTTGGTTCTTGCATGATATATTGGGTTGGCTGCAAGGTGAAGAGAGCTAGTGTTATCTCCAAAGATAATTGGGGGTCTAGTGTATAGACCTAACTCTGTATATAGAAGCTTTAACCAGATAGCTTCTTGAGTGGCATTGGCAAGCCCTCTATACTCTGCTTCAGTGGATGACAATGCCACTGTAGGTTGTTTCTTGGCTGACCAAGAGATAGGCTTATCTCCTGCAAAACAAATGTAACCTGATGTGCTCCTCCTATCATCCTTGCATCCTGCCCAATCTACATCTGAGTAAACTTTAATATCAATATCTGATGTATAAGGAAAGTACAAACCATGACTTTGAGTTCCCTTCAGATACTTCAAGATCTTCTTTGCTGCCTCTAGGTGAGGTGTCCTTGGTTTGTGCATAAATTGACTAAGCACACTAACTCCATATGCTATGTCAATTCTTGTCAAGGTAGCATAGTTCAAACTACCTACCATACTTTGGTATCCTGTGATGTCTTGGACTTCTTCTCCTTCATGAGCACTTAGCTTTAGGTTGACCTCCATTGGAGTAGTAGATACTTTAGCATCCTGCAAGCCAAACTTCTTGACCATATCCTGCACATACTTCTTTTGAGTGATATATATACCTGAGTTGGTGTAGACTAACTCAAGACCTAAGAAATACTTCAATAATCCAAGATCACTAATCTTGAATTCTTTCATCATCTGTCCTTTGATGTGCCTAATCCCATTGACATCATTGCCTGTAATGATGATGTCATCAACATAAACACACAAGTAGATTACCTCTGTACTACTTCTCTTTATGAATAGAGAAGTGTCTGCTTTACTCATCACAAATCCTTGGTCTTGAAGGTAGGTTGTCAACCTGTAATTCCATGCTCTAGGTGCCTGCTTTAAACCATACAGAGCCTTCTTCAATTTACAAACATAATGTACCTTTTTTGGATCTTCATAGCCAGGTGGTTGTGACATGTAGACTTCTTCAGATATCCATCCATTCAAGAAAGCATTCTTGACATCTAATTGGTACATATTCCAATTCTTGGATGCAGCTACACTCACCAATATTCTGATAGTTGGCATCTTGGCCACAGGAGAAAATGTCTCCTCATAATCAATGCCTTGGGTTTGTGCAAAACCCTTGGCTACCAACCTAGCTTTGTACCTGTTTATTGTTCCATCTGAATTCTTCTTTAGTTTGTAGATCCATCTGAATCCTATTACCTTCATAGAGTCTTTCTTGGGTACCAAGTCCCAAGTATCACTTTCCTTGAGAGCTTCCATCTCTTCATCCATGGCTTCTTTCCATTCTGGTTTGGTAATTGCTTCTTCATAGGTACCTGGTTCTTCATTCAACAAGTCCTTTGCAAGATATACAGAATGTTTAGTTACAAGTGATGTGTCATACCCAAATCTGATAGGCTTTTTCTTTTCTCTCTGAGATCTCCTCATTGCTTGAGTTGAGGATTCTGGTTTATCTTCTAGTTGCTTCATCTTCATCTTCCCTTTGGATTTCCAAGCCTTGAACTCCTCAAGATTTATTGTATCATCATCATCTGAGCTTGAATCTTCTTTCTGAATTGATTCCTCCTTGGTGAGCTTTGGGAAATCCTCTTCCATGTCATAGGGTAGACTAATCTTCCTGCATTCATTCTCATACCATGAGTCATTCTCATCAAAGATGACATCTCTGCTTACCTTGAAGCCTTTGTTTGTTGGGTTGTAGAATCTGTATCCCTTTTGGTTCAAATCATAACCAATGAAGATACATTTTTCAGCCTTGGGGTCTAGATTTCCCCTTACCTGTGAGGGAATATGCACATATGCTACACAACCAAAGATTTTGCAGTGATCCAGAGAGGGTCTCTTACCATGCCAAGCTTCATATGGTGTCATGCCATCAAGTGATTTGGATGGAAACCTGTTTATGAGATAGGTGGCAGTGTATACACTCTCTGCCCAAAGATAATTTGGTAACTTTTTCTCATTAAGCATAGACCTAGCTGTTTCTACTATGAGTCTATTCCTTCTTTCAGCTACCCCATTTTGTTCAATTGAGTACCTTGTAGTAATCTCCCTTTTGATGCCTCTTTCGTGCAAGAAATCTTCAAACTCGTTGGAGAAGTACTCTCCTCCACCATCTGACCTTAGCCTCTTCAAGCTTCTTCCTGTTTGATTTTCAACAAGTGCAAGATACCTCTTGAAACAATTAAACACTTCATCTTTATGCTTCATAAAGTATAAAATGGTCCATCTGCTATAGTCATCAATGAAGGACACATAATACCTTGAACCTGAAATGGAAGGGTCCTTGCTAGGTCCCCAAACATCTGTGTGTACCAAGTCTAGGTAGTCTTCATGCATGAAACCTTTCCTTGAATAGGGTAATCTGTGAGACTTACCAAATTGACATGATCCACACTTGTAAATCATGTGTTGCTTGGACACATTAGGTATCCCAAGCACACATTGATCCCTGCACATTTGCTTTAGGGTTCTTTCACCTATGTGCCCTAATATCTTGTGCCATATTTCTAACTCTGAAAGTGTCTGATCCTTGTAATTATACAAAGCAATGTTCTTGGTGTCTTCTAGCTCAAAAGTAAACAATCTACCTGATTTCTCCCCTTTGGCTATCCTTCTGAATCCATGTCTTGGGTCCTCCACATATGCTCCATGTTGTGTGAATCTGACCTGCAAACCTTTCTCCACAATCTGACCAACACTCATTAGATTCTTGGTGATGGTTGGTGCATAGAGTACCCTGCTCAATAGATTCTGGTTTCCATCACATGTCTTCACATTTCCAATCTTAACAACAGAATGTTTAGTGTCATCACCTGTTTGTACCTGATGTTTGCCCTTGGGCTCTTCCAAATCAGAAAGTAGTGCCACATTGCCAGCTACATGGTTAGAACATCTTGAGTCAATATAAAATAAATGATCATCAT
>MU260140.1:20000-160000 GCA_020310875.1 Ceratopteris richardii | reverse complement strand
ATTATAAATAAAGACGTGACCTTTTGTTTGTCATTGCATGAATTTTCACAGGAAGAATGGGATTGATCTCTGTTCAAGTATCAAGAAGATTTCCATTCTTTGAGTGACATGTGTTCCTATTGACTAGAAAAGAAAACAATCCACAAAATAATTCATAGAAAGGCCTCTTCCTGAATCTACCATTAATTATAGTTCTGATCAATATGAGTTTATTCTTGTAAGTAATAAGTAGAACCTATTATTACTAAACTACTTATAGCGAATCTAATGTTGCATGGTAAACAATCTTATTCAAGAGAAATATTACTAATTTGTAGCTCAATTTGAAACAATAGGAACACCTGCACAAGAGAGAAGCAGAGATGCTTTTCCAAGGAGGTCTATAACATCTGCACAGGAGAGAAGGAGGTGATGCTTCTCTTGATGGAAATTTAAGAGAACAAGCACACCTTGACCTCTTGCTCCCCACACCAAGGGCTAACCTCTGGCAGGTTGGCTAACCTTTGAGGGTGTTACTTCTAATGTCATTAGCACGAGGGTGTAGGGGACCATGGACATAATAAGAGAGCGTTAATATAGCACCCGGATCATGTAACACGACCAAAACTTCCTGTTAAAAAGATAATTCAAGAAGAGTAGATCCAAGGATCAGACTTGCTGTTAAAAAAGTGATTAAGAAAGCTCAGTAATACAGGAATTCAGATCACGCGGTTTACTGCAAGAAAATCTTTTCCATACCAGAGAGAGAGAGAGAGAGAGAGAGAGAGAGAGAGAGAGATCCACCATTTTTTTTAACTATCTATGATTGGTTACATATTCATACAATACTGAAGAAATAGGGAAACTCCTCACCTCTTGCACTCAGGGAGAGTATGCATTAAATAAAGGATACTCGAATCAAAAAAAGTTAGGCTTTGTTTTTTTTTTGGGAGAGTATGCATTAAATAAAGGATACGAAAAAATGCACAGATGAATGGCATAGTACCTGCAGAACCCTCCCTATCCCACAAAGCAGAGGTTAAACAAGGTCACAAATAGTTAGAGTTAGTTTAGACTGGCCAAAGCTTTACATGTTTAGCTCAGGAGTTGAACACAAAATCTCCGCCTCAAGAGGCTAGTGCTTAATCAACCCATCCAGGGGACGTGGACAAGTTAGCCTCTGTTAAAAATCTAAGAATCGGGTATTTGAAGTTCACAACTGCAGATATTCCTGTCAAATAAGCGGTTTTCGTTTCCTGTGCCACAGGCTTCCCTTGCAGCCATAACGACTACTTCACCAACTCAAACTCATTGGACCTTTTTGCAGAAATAGTCTCGCACCGTCCTTGTTACTCGCCACGGAGGAGTACACAGTGAGGCAGAACAGGAGGAAGATGATCAAGAACATCAGAACCGCGTTTACCCATAGAAGCCATGGCACGCGATAGCAGTCACCCAATAGGCCCGCGATGGACACAAGAAAGATATAAACGCTGGCTACGATGATGGGCCACAGCGGGAGCCGCATACAGTCGCTAGAGTGCGTGGAGACCAACCATATTGCGGTGGCGAAGATGGGGATAGAAAGTGCCGCCGTCACGAAGTTGAGGACTCCGATAACAGTAATCCTCAGCCACATAGATGGAATGTTCTATAAGAGGAGCGATTTACGTCGCGAAATGCCTTACCTAAAGCAGGTGATGCTCAACGGATGTCGAGGTCCGAGCTGTTGAAGCATGCACAGATATGTAGTTCAGAGTTTCATCTCTGAGAGAGGCACAGGGATGAAGATGATCATAGAAACTCCGCGAATTGGGAAAGTCACCAACGATTGCTCAGGATACTCTGCTAAATGAGGATAGAAGGACAATATCTGCCAGCTCTCGAATCTGTAGAGAAGCTATTTCTGCCGTAGATCAAACTTCATGGAGCTGTTGATTTTTCTTTTGAGAGTACAATGAATTGGAAAGACACACACCCAATCTCATAAGGTAGATGCACCCATCTTGGGAAACTCTTGAGGTATCCAGCTCTAGGCGAGACTTGAACCTTGGCCATCTGCCCAGGAGTACAAGGCACATCCTCTAAACCATGCCTGCTGGATGGAGCTATTGTTGGTGCTTTATTTACTCTATCAAAAAACAAACAATATTTCCACAAGACATAGGAACAAAACTTGCGATAACGTGACTTATCGATAGGAAGGTTGTGGATCCAAGCTTTGGAATGTATCTATTTTCTTCCTTCTTCCACAAGTCTTGCCATCGCCGATAAAATCGTGAGTTATGAATAGGAAGGTTGTGGATCCAAGCTTTGCAATGGATGTCTCAGCTAGCTCGGTGCTTCGGTTTAACTCATGCCTTTAGGGTTGGGGGTGGGGGTTCAAACCTTGCAAAATTGTAACTGAACACTTCCCTACCCTAATGGGTAGGATAAATTGACTTTGGCCTTTTAGCACCTTCTGAAGTGACCTTTCGATTAGGTGTAGTACATCAAGCTAGCATAAGGCCTTAGGGCTGTTCTTTTATAAGCTCTACCTTAGTGGGTCTTCGAGCTCTCTAATCTTAGTCATGCTACGTGTATATACCTTGCTTCATAGGATTGGACAGTTTTATGGTACTACACCCAACTTCACGTGTACTTTCTTCATAAACTTAGCCATAGGGCAAAACTTTCTTTATAAAAAAAAAAACCTTTGCAATGGATCCACTTCCTTGAAAAGAACTTCTATTTTTGTTTTTTTATTGTCAAAGTCTTTAGTTTCACTACAAGAAATAGGGGGGCGTAGCGACGCCCGTGAATTGAAAAAAAAACGAGCACTGTCGCTTATGCGACGCTAGCGTCGCATAAGCGATGGTGCTATTTTTGGTTTTTTTTTTTTATTGGCATTCGTCGCATAAATGATGCTTGTGTCCCTTATGCGACGCTAAATTAGTGAGTTGCAAATACCATCGCTAACTAGCGATGTTATTTGCGATGTTGGCAAACTGGACAACGTCGCATATGTGACGCTCTGGAATGTAAAAACAAAATTCGATTTCTCCCGGCACATTTGTGCCGGGATTTGGACGCAAGAGCAAGAAGAGATCGAGAGAGAGAGAGAGAGAGAGAGAGAGAGAGAGAGAGAGAGAGAGAGAGAGAGAGAGAGAGAGAGAGAGAGAGAGAGAGACATCGCGTTGAAGCAAGGTATGCGCACACACACACTTACACACACATACATATACATACACACACATAGACACACACACACACATACACATAGACACACACACACATACACACAAATACACACACATATACACAAATACACACATAATGTTGCATACACACATGCACACATAATGCATACACATGCACACACATATACACATACATATACACACACATACACACATACACACACATACACACACATAGACACATACACACACATACACACATACACACACATATATGCATACACACACACATAGAGAGACATGCACACACATACACATACATGCATACATAATGCATATGCATATGCGTACATACATACATACTTACATGCATACACACACATATGCATACATAATGCACATGCATACATACACATACATAATGCATATGCATACATAATGCACATAAATACATACACATACATAATGCATACACACACATGCATACATAATGCATACACACACATATGCATACAAACACACATACACATAGACGCGCACACACATACACACACATATACACACACACATACACACATAGACACATACACACATAATGATGCATTCACACACATACACATGCATACAAACATACACACACATATATACACACACACAAATACACACATACACACACATATATGCATACACACACATAGAGAGACATATACACACATACACATACATGCATACATAATGCATATGCATATGCATACATAATGCATATGCATATGCATACATACATACTTACATGCTTTATGCATACATACACATACATAATGCATACACACACATATGCATACATAATGCTTACACACACATACACACACCTATGCATACATACATGCATACACATACACACATAGACACATACACACACATAGACACATACACACACATAAACACATACACACTCATAGACGCGTAGTGACACATACACATAGACACACACACATACACACACACATATACACACACACATACACACATAGACACATACACACATAATGATGCATACACACACATACACATGCATATGCATACATACATGCATACACATACACACATAGACACATACACACACATAGACACATACACACACATAAACACATACACACTCATAGATACACACACATAGACATAGACACACACACACACATACACACACATATACACACACACATACACACACATATACACACACACATAGACACATACACACATAATGATGCATACACACACATACACATGCATACACACATACAGACACATATACACACACATACACACATACACACACATATATGCATACACACACACATAGAGAGACATACACACATATACACATACATGCATACATATGCATACATAATGCATATGCATATGCATACACACATACTTACGTGCATACATAATGCACATGCATAGACACATACACACATACACACATAGACACTTACACACACATAAACACATACACACTCATAGATACACACACATACACATAGACACACACACACACATACACACACATATACACACACATACAGACATAGACACATACACACATAATGATGCATACACACACATACGCATGCATACACACATACAGACACATATACACACACATACACACATACACACACATATATGCATACACACATACATAGAGAGACATACACACACATACACATACATGCATACATAATGCATATGCATATGCATATGCATACATACATACTTACATGCATACATAATGCACATGCTTACATACACATACATAATGCATACACACACATATGCATAATAATGCATACACACACATACACACATATGCATACATACATGCATACACATACACACATACACACATACACACATACACACATACACACACATAGACACATACACACACATAAACACATACACACTCATAGACGCATAGCGACACATACACATAGACACATACACATACACACACACACATATACACACACACAAACATACACACATAGACACATACACACATAATGATGCATACACACACATACACATGCATACACACACATATGCATACATACATGCATAAACATACACACATAGACACATACACACACATAGATACATACATACACATAAACACATACACACTCATAGACACATACACATACACATAGACACACACACACACACATATACACACACACATACACACATAGACACATACACACATAATGATGCATACACACACATACACATGCATACACACATATAGACACATATACACACACACATACACACATACACACACATATATGCATACACACACATAGAGAGACATACTCACACATACCCATACATGCATACATATACATACATAATGCATATGCATACATACATACATACATACATGCATACATGCATACATACACATACATAATGCATACACACACATATGCATACATAATGCATACACACACATACACACACATATGCATACATACATGCATACACATACACACATAGACACATACACACACATAGACACATACACACACATAAACACATACACACTCATAGATGCACACACATACACATAGACACACACACATACACACACACATATACACACAAAAATACACACATAATGATGCATACACACACATACACATGCATACACACATACACACACACATACATGCACATACATACACACACACATGCATACATACACATACTTAATGCATACACACATACATATGTACACGTACATATATTGATTTCTAACCATTTTGTTTTATATGTTAGGTATTATGAATCCTAGCAAAGAGAGAAAGGTGAAACTCACTCTCATAAAAAGTCTTATGAGAGCAAGAGTTCCGTCTGATACTCTAGGGGCCATCATGCGTGATTACTCAGAGATGTCTGATGAGGAGCTGGACTATACGATCCAGATGCTTACCTAGCGATCAGAGGAGGGCTCTTCTGCAGGTCCACATGCAAGAAGATAGCTATATGATCATAGGTATGTTTTTTTTTTCATAAACTTCTTTAATGATATTATAACACATTTTTTAATTTATTTTTATCTATCTATTTTCAGGACACCTATACCACCTCCAGATCGTGATAGCAGAGCAGAGTTGCCTATGAGGACATGCATAGGCACCGTAGGACTAGAGTGTGATATAGAGCCAGAGGGGAACATTTTGTACATAGGGAATGGATTGGAGTTCAAGAGAAGAATGCGAACACTATGCGACTCTTACCTGCACCTTGTCCACTTACCGTGGAAGTAAGTAAAAATTTTACATATAAATTGAAATAAATATCTTATGTTTTATTTACATTTTTTTTTTATTTTTGTAGTGAGCATGATGAGAGGGATAAAAAATACGTACTTAGTTCACTTGAGATAGAGTTTGGGACAGGATGGTCACTTAATTGGTGTCTAAAAGAGATGTGGACACTTATGGCTCATCGTCGCGATAATGCATGGTATGCACTGCTTTTATGTATATATATGTGGATATGAGTATGTGTGTTTATGCATGTATGTATATGAGAGAGAGAGAGAAGAGTGAGACTAGAGGTACAAATACACACATACACACACATATATATCATACACGCACATTTACACACATATACACATACATGCACATTTATACATACACACACATACATGCACATTTTTACACACACATACACATGCATGCAGTTACACACATATAATGAATACACATACTCACATACACGTATACATACTCACATACACATACACATGCATAATCATATGTACACACACATAGACTCATATAATCATATTTACATGCATATATACATATACACATGCGTATATACACACACACAACACATACATATGCACATATAGATACACATACATACACAACACATGCATACTCATAAATAAATAAATAAATAAATAAATCCTATTTCAAAAATCCTAAATTGAAAACACTAATTTCGATATTAGGGTTTTAAAACCCCTAATTTAGAAACTCTAATTCAACCTTTTAGCCATATGTTTGAAGTATATGTACACGTTGCATCTATTCCTCCAACGTCCTACTAGAGAGATGTCTCTCCTCCTAACCTTATGCCTCTATATATAGCTACTCGAATCAACGAGGATCATATATATAGAGATATATACACATCATGTAGATACACATACATAAATATAAAATGGAGTAGATATATTATGCATCACACATACATGCCTAAATGCACACATAAATATATATATATATATACATGCATACATATTTACATGTACACATTTACACATAGACGTATATACATATATACATGTACACATCACATATACATGCCTACATGCACACATAAACATATATATACATGCATACACATTTACATGTACATATTTACACATAGACACATATACATATATACATGTACACAATTATAAACACTTGCATATATTACATGAATACATGAATATTTTACATAAATGCATATGCATATATACACATGCATATTTAACACATGCATACATATATCACACACATGCAAACACATACATATACATGAAATACATATATATGCATACTAACATATGTATACATATAATAAACCATATAATAAACATGAATACACACACATATGCATACATACATGATAAAAGTTTGCTCCTCGAAGATAAAGCTATATATAAAATAATTAGGCATACTCACGAGCTTCATGTTCTAACTTAAAAGAACATGATTTCATCTCTCTAGTAGGATTCATCGTTAATTAATTAAAAAATCTATTATCTGATATCCATTCAGAAGCTTCAAGTTATTGATCGATAACTAGAGTAGAATTTACTATCTAATCTGCTCATATGTTTTCATTATTGCCATCATTTTGGTAAGACATCAACATAGTCTCATCTTCATTATCCTTATTGATTTCATTTATTTCTTCTATTGTTAAATCTATGTTCTCATGAATCACATCATCTATTGATGGATTAATATCTATTTCTGGTAATTCCTCTTCCTCATCAGTAGAATCAGCATGTAGAGAATTATCCTCTTCATCAAAAAGATTAGTATTATCATCACGTATAATGATTCTAATTTCTATTTCAGATGTTGATGTATCAATATCTGATGTTGAATCATCAAGAGGACTTTCTTCGATCTCTCTAACAATAAACTATTCAAACAATGACCTACCTCTAGGTTGCACATGAATGACTTGCCACCAAGGATGAGCATCTGGGTTTTTATAAAAAAAATTCTTATTCAATATGCCTAGGAAGAATATATGGTTCTTTAGTAGATCGCATTACCTTGGAAGAATCAATTGCCCAAAACCCAGATAATTCCTTTCTTAATGTGGAATTACTACCTTTATACTCAGCTCGAAACCAGTCAACCTTCAAAATGACCTATCAAAATATATAACAACAAAAACCCATTATTAGGTGCTTAAAAAAATAACTAACTCTTTTAAAAATATAACTTTTTTCTACTTGTTTGAATGTACAAAATGAAATTTCGTAGATACCAACAATAGTTCCTACTTAACCAAGTTCGCTATCTATAAGGTTCGTTTCTTTTGAGATAGCACATAATAGTTGCTTGAAAGAAGCAACAATACTAGAATCCTCTATTTTACGTAAAGAATCAATGGCTTTGATTCTAATATGCTGTCCAAAAGCCCACATATTAGTGAACATTCGAGCTTGCAAAATAAATTCAATTAGTAAATAGAAACTAACATACATATATGAAAAAAATAAAATATTATTTTAATAAAATTACCTTTTGTTCATAACCTATCATTAACTCTCTTTGCTCATCTGAGATTTCTTCATTATTTGCATTGGCGCATTGCAAACGACTATATAGCCAATCCGTGAAAGACGATATATCTGTAATCTCATTATTATCGAGATTACGTCTATATCTTTTGTTTTTTCGCCTTTTACTTTGGAGATTTTGAAGTTACTCGTACTCGCTAAGGAATGCTTGCATGCATTCGCTATTATATGCTACAAAAGTAGAAACATCATTTTTTTCTTGAAATGTAAATAAGAATGGAACTCCCTTATCTTATAATACCTCATCTGCTATTTTTGAAGAAGACTCGTTGGTCCATGCACGTGGAGCTTCTTCATGAACTCTTTCAAGGTACTCACTAACGTAATACATACACTCTTCAAGCATCCAACCCTTTGCCATGGATCCTTCTGGTTTCGCTCTTTGTTGCACATAACCTTTTAATATTCCCATAAATCGCTCGACCCAAAACATCCATCGAGTGTTGACAACACCTGCAATCTCTATTTCATCTACAAGATGGACTAATAAATGAACCTGAATATCAAAAAATGAAGTAGGAAGTTCTTTCTCCATCAAACATAGTAGCTCTTTGCATTCACGTTTTTTTTGTGGGATCGAGTTTTTGTCAATCTCTTTGGATATAATCCACCTATACATATCATAAAAAAATTATAAAGAAGTAAATTAAAAAATAAAAGATATCCAATATTCATACATATTAAATATAAAAGTATAATAATTACCTTATAAGTGATCCAAGACGATAGATCACATCTCGTACTCCTTTCGTTGTACATCCATCAATAACCAAAGTGAAAATATGTTTCAAAAAGTTATGCCAGTCATGGTTCTTTAACCCAGATAAGCTCTTATCCTCCATAGTAAACATGTTTTGAAAAGATGCTCCATATCCTATAGGAGTCTTAATCAATTGAATTCTATTGTTGATAGTCTATATCTCTTTTGTTGCAAGTACCCAAGGAGCAGGTGCATAAGTCATTTCTTGTCGATGTCTATCAAAAACTGGCCATAACTTTGGTTTGGATTTTTTATCGTTCAAATCATTCCTTGATGTTGTGGTATCTTTTAGTCCAAGAAGATGTTGCCATAGTGAATAACCAATATTTTTGAATATATGCATAGGATCAAGAAGATGACATACTTTTAACTCTTTCCAATACTCCAAAGAATACCATATTGATATGTTCTCTGTGAGTGCCAATTTTCCTTTACCTCTCTTCACATACTCATTATCTGAATTATCACTGAAGATTTCTGATTCTTGATCTATTAGAGGTCCATCTGTCCATTTTTTATACCAATCCATAGGCGTAATAGGTTTTGGACACTGACCTGTTTCAAGCATTCCATTAAAATGTATCGCTTCTCTTTTAGATCTTAATGGATGATCATCATGCAAGAATCATCGATGTCGCAGATAAATATTTTTGTTGAGATTCTTACTATAGATTGATCTCAACCAATCATCACAATATGGACAAGCTTTATAACCCTTAGTAAATATTCCTGCATCATGAAAATGATAAAAATATAATTCGATTAAATCATATTTATTTACATGCATATTGAATAAAAAAATTACATCAATACCTCAACAAACACCATATCTTGGAAAATCGTGAATAGTCCAAGCCACAATACCACGAACCGTAATATGTCTTTCATTGATGCTTTTCGATACATCAATGATATTAATACCTCTCCATAACTCTTGGAGATCGTCCATGAGAGGAGCAAGATATGTATTCATATCTTTAACTTGTCTTTTGCCTGGGATTAAAAGTGAAACCATTAAATGTTCCTTTTTAATGCTAACATATGGCGGAAGATTGTAGTTTATGACTACCAGTGGCCATGTTGACCATTTACTGGATTTCATGGAGAATGGATTAACCCCATCTAATGCAACTCCTAACTTTAGATTTTGTGGATTTTGTGCAAATTCAGGCCATGTAGAATCAATATGCTGAAAAGCAACACTATCATGAGGAATTCTTATTATTCCATCAGTACTTTTGTCATCATGTCCCCAAGTCAAAAGCTTTGATAATTCGGGGCTTTGAAACATATGTCTAATCCTTGGAGCCAATGGAAAATGTCTCAATACCTTTTTTGGGATTTTACCTTCTTCGCCCTTATATCAAGGAGATTGACATTTGGGACATGTCAAAGAGTCTGCATATTCACCTCTATATAAAATACAATCGTTAGGACATGCATGCATACATTGATAATCTATACCAAGATTGTTGATTATCTTCTTCATTTCATCATGTAAGGTAGGAAGAATATTCCGACTTGGTAAAAACTTTTCAGATAATAACTTGTAAGTTTATCAAAAAAAGATATATTAAAAGAAGTAAACAAATAAATATACATATATATGCATATAATTTTATATATGTGTATGCTTATGTGCATCTTTCAAAATATTTGCAAAAAATTTGATTGTTTTGGATGGAAGGATACGATTGTTTGTTTTGGAGGATATGAAGTATGTACCTTCATTGAATGATTTGTCGATTCTATCATATGTTCAGTTTGAAACTGTGAGAAGCAGGTTTATAATTTCTATTCAAAGAATTTGGCACTATTTATAGGCCATACGATGGTGACCTGGATGAATCGCATGCACAGAGGTTACTCAAGATAGAGCAACCTGATTATAATGGACTAGTGCCAGCAGGATTCCTGGGGTATGCAATAAACCTCTCGCATGTCAATGATGAGCATCTGAGCTTTAGGATACAAAGTGGAAATCATGGTGGCTTGAGAGGATCACTTTTATACAGCTTGTTCAAAGAACTTCAGGTTTATGACACTGAAGTTCTTTGAACAAGCTGTACAAAAGTGATTCTCTCAAGCCACCATGATTTCCACTTTGTATCCTAAAATTCAGATGCTCATCATTGACATGCAAGAGGTTTACTGCATACCCCAAGAATCTTGCTAGCACTAGTCCATTATAATCAGATTGCTCTATCTTGAGTAACCTCTGTGCATGCGATTCATCCAGGTCACCATCGTATGGCCTATAAATAGTGCCAAATTCTTTGAATAGCAATTATAAATCCGCTTCTCACACTTTCAAACTGAACATATGATAGAATCAACAAATCATTCAAGGTACATACTTCATATACTCCAAAACAAACAATCGTATCCTGCCATCCAAAGAATCAAATTTTTCGCAAATATTTTGAAAGATGCATTAATAGTTTTAAAAGATGTGCGGACAAAAAGTGTCCATTCAATTCAAGTTCTTGTTCTTACCTTATCTAAAATATTTGTGCATGTAAAATCCTTCTACTAGTAAGGGATGCTGCATTCAAGCATATTCCATAAGTACTCATGCTTTGAACATAGCATGAAAGTCGATGCCAATCTCCCCATCCATATATAGGACCAGAAAATGACATAAGAGTGACTTCAGAGTTCGGAGGCACATACAAATCCTCTACAATAAAGAGACCACGACCAGCATTAGTAATAGAGGATGAAGCAATCATATAGCGATTACCCCAAAAGTTGAAAACCTCTCCATCTAAAGGAAGTGGTCCTCTATTCCATCCTCCATATCTTCTTCTATCATATGTTTGTACTAAAGAACGATCATGAGCTGGCAATGGATAATCTCCAGCCATTTCGGTCTCTAAACCAGGAGGTAGAGGATTTCTAGAAACCTCTGCTTGTAATTGATGAACAGCAAGTCCATGACATGTATGAGGTATATTAACATTATGAGAAAAATTATCATCATCATCATCATCGAGCAAGTATTCCTGTATATCAACAGTAATTTGATTTTGTACATGGTTTTTAAATAAAATAATGACATTAATATATATAGAAAATACATACCTAAGCATTATCTGTGAGGCTTTCCTCAAAAGAAACTTGTGAATAATGTGTGTGCCACTCTCCTCCCATCCATTTATATCCACTTGTATCTAAAATAGCAGTGATTTGGAATGATCTAGTGTCGCCATGTGGCTAGCATGCAACACTCATCCCCACTAACCATCAAATACCTTAGGATATACCCCCGAGCTTAGGACCTTGGCTAACTAGCCCTCGTCCCACACACACATGGAATGGTCTCTGTAGACCAATGTTTGACACTCTCTCCCCCTTCTAAAGATCATTGTCCTCAATGATCAATAAGGGAAAGTACTTGCGAACCAGAGCTGCTGATCCCCAAGTAGAGTCAATAAGTGGTAATCCTCTCTAGGCTACCAGATACTCTTGGATGACACGATTCCTGAACCGTTTCTGTCTCCTATCTAGTATTCTGTCTAGAGAATGATCTGGTCTATCAGTTTCCTGCGAAGAAACAATACCCTCTATTAGATAATCCTCCCTAGATATATACTTTCTTAGTTTACTGACATGAAACACTGGACAGACTCTGCAATCTGGAGGAAGCTCTAATCGGTATGCAACATCACTCAACTTCTTTACTATCTTCCAAGGTCCACAATACCTTGGTGATAGCTTACTACACTTCCCTATGGACAATGAAGTAGATCTTGCCGGTACCTGAAGGAAGACTCGGTCTCCTTCCTCAAAGGATCTAGGAGATCTTTTCCTATCAGCATACTCTTTGGCTCTATCATCTGCTTGCTGCATCTTGGCTTTAGCTATTTCAAGGTTTGCTTGGAGATTCGCTAAGAACTCGGAAGCACTAGGACATTTCTTAGGCATTCCTATGGTACCGGGAGCAGTGGGACTCATGCCATAGCTCATCTCGAAAGGAGACATACCAGTCATCTTGTGAGGTCTATTGTTATAAGCAAACTCTACTAATGGCAAATAATTATCCCAATCTGTCTGTCTCTCAGACACATATGCCCTCAACATATCCTCTAGAATTTGGTTGATCCTCTCGGTCTGACCATCAGTCTGCGGATGATCACCACTACTCATTTTTAGTGATACTTTCAGTTTGTCAAATACAAACTTCCAGAAATCTCCTATAAATCTGACATCCCTATCTGAGACTATGGATGTAGATAACCCATGCAATCTGAGGACATTCTGGATAAATAACTCCACTACCTGTGGAGCTTCTATCGTCTCTTGCGTGGGTGTGAAATGAGCCATCTTGCTCAGTCTATCTACCACAACTAGGATTGTATCGTGCTTCCTTTGGGTTCGCGGTAAACTGTTGGAGCAGAACAATCAACAAATTGTGATTATACAAAGGGTAGAAGTAAAGACATGAAGAGAAGATTGAAGATCAATGTCATGAATTGAAGGGAAGAATCAGATAGTAAAGTTTTTTAATCAAATGTACATTAGTTCTTTAAGATACTTCAATTTACTTGAAGTAGTTACGAGTTAGGACTTGTATATATATATAAGTACATGTTTGTAGTTGGTAGTGATATAGAGAAGAGAGTTGAGATGAATTAGTTGATGTACATTGTACAAATCATCCATCAGATGTATGAAGAAAATAGATAAGTGAAAAGTTCAGAAATGGCGCGTCAATCTTCTCTGCCATTCTCCTTCCGTGTTTACTCTTCTGAGAAATCCTTTTGCACGAATCTAAGTCAACAGCTAATCTACCTATGACTAGAATTTGAGAGGCTAATTGCAATCAGGCTGAGAGAATTTAGTTTAGGAACATTCATATGTGAAGATGTTCTGAGAGTCATCAAAACTGGCGCAGATTTCATGTTCAGAGAAATGGTCATTGCTCAGTCCACAGTGTAAAGTTTTACATAAGTGAGGGCTCAAAATTTAATTTGGAAGGTAAGCCATCTATGGCTAAAAGATCTTGATCAAACAGGATTTACTTTGGGAGAACCAGTGTTAAGAAGTTGCAGGTGTCAAAGTCGCCATTGCAAAGAAGCTGTTTCAGGCATAGGTAAAGTGTTTCACACATTTCTCACAGTGTACTCAATCATTTTGAGAAATTTAACTTGGAATAGCTGTGCAACATTAAGACGAAGCATTGTGCAAAGGTTTATTAAAAAAGTTATAGGATTGATTAGTCAATGAGTGATTAATCTGTAGCAGACTTTTATTTTATCTACAGAACTTTCATTAGATCACTTTACTCCTGATTTGAATCAATTGTTAGGTCATATGCTAACTTTTGAGAATGATATCAAAGGAGATGTTGATAAGAGTGCAGGTCATGAAATGTACTCTAAAGACAAGAAGAAAGCTAACAAAGGAAAGCAACAATCAGGTGAAGAAGAAGGTACTTCAAATCAAGAAAATTTCATAAGAGGAAAAGGAAATAACAGAAGTAGAGGAAGAGGCAGAAACAACAAAGATAATGCAAGAGCTTGTTGGATATGTGGTAAGACCAATCATCTATCTCATGATTGTTGGCACAATAATCAGAACAATGGTAATTATCAAAACTTTAATCAAAGAGCAAGAGGTGGTAGATTTCAGAGAGGAAACTTCAGAGGTAGAGGTGGTAGGAATTCTTTTGGAAGAGGTGGAGGAAGAAGCTTCCAAAATCAATCCTATAATAACACCTACTACAACTATGCATCAGATCAGAAGGAGGATTCGACTCTCATTATGAATGCAACATATGAAACCTCACATGAGGACATGAGAGTGTTCTATATTGATTCAGGATGTAGTAATCATTTAAGTGGAAATATTGCTTTGATGACTGATCTAGATCATAATGCAATTAACCATACAGTTCAGACAGGTGATAATACAAAGCATAAGGTAAAATCAATTGGTTCAGTCAAGGCTAAAGATGGGAGCACTCTTCTGAGTAAGGTTCTTTATGTTCCCACAATTCCAAAGAATTTGATCAGTGTAGGTCAAATTGTGGAAAAAGGATATGAGGTAAGATTCACCAATGATGGAGTCTATGTTGAAGACCCTAGTCAAGGGTATAAACAGGTTGTTACAGGGAAGAAAGAAGGAAGGCTGTTCACATTGAAGGTACAAGGAAATGTTGGACATGCTATGTTCACATATGGAGAGCAGAAGGTGTCAGAATTGGATCTTTGGCACAAAAGACTTGGACACTTCAATGAAAGAGGTATCAAAGACATGATTAATAATGATTCAGTGCTTGGATTGCCTAACATTGCAGGTCAACACATGACATACAAATGTGAGGCATGTCAATTAGGTAAGGCTCATAAGCAATCCTATTCCAAGCATGGGTTTATGTATTCAGAAAGACTTGAGTTGGTGCATTCAAAGGACTTTAGTATAAATGGTTCAAGATATTATGTCATATATGTTGATGATGCTACCAAATGGATCACAATTTATGTGATTAAAGAAAAATCAGAAGTGTTTAATACATTTAAACACTATCATGCATATGCAGAAAGGATTACAGGTCAAAAATTGAAGAGACTAAGGTCAGATGGAGGGGGAGAGTATTTTTCAAATGAATTCAATGATTACTTGTGGAATGCAGGTATAAAGAGAGAAGTTACTTGCACGTACTCTCCTCAACAAAATGGGGTAGCAGAAAAGAAGAAATAGGACTCTTGTTGAGTTTGCAAGGTCCATGATGAAAGAGAAGAATTGCCCAAATTATTTGTGGGCAGAGGCTGTAAATACAGCTACTTATTTGGTCAATAGATTGCCTTGTAAAGTTTTGCAAGGTATGACACCATATGAAGCTTGGTGGGGTAAGAGACCTACCTTGGATCATTGCAGAATATTTGGATGTTTGGCATATGCATATGTGCCATCTCAATTGAGGCATAAGTTGGAGTCTAAGGCAGAAAAATATGTATTCATTGGTTATGATGATAAGCAAATGGGATACAGGTTGTGGAGTCCATCCACAAAGCAATTCCTTGTATCCAAGGATGTTACATTTGATGAGCAAGGTACTTGGTATGCAGGTAAATATAATGTACATGCAGATGTTGAAGAAGTAGTGGATCAAAGGAAAGGTAAAGCAAAGATTCAATTACTTGATGAAAATGAGAATAATGAAGTACAGGTTGAAGTTGAAGAGAGGCCAAGGTTTGATCCAGAATGTGATGAACCAGAGACTTCAAAAAGTGTAGAAGTTAGGAGGTCATCTAGGCACAAATGGCAACCTACAAGGTATAGCTATGACACCTCATTCTTGACTACTAAAGATTATGCTTATTTGGTAAAAGCAGATGAAGATCCATCTACTTATGATGAAGCCAAAGGCAAGAGAAATTGGGAAGAAGCCATGCAAGAGGAGTATGATGCATTGATAGAGAATCAGACTTGGGATTTGGTTCCTAAACCTAATAGCCAGAAAATTATTGGATGTAAGTGGGTTTACAAAACAAAAAGATTTGCAGATGGAAGTGTGTCTAGGTACAAAGCTAGACTTGTTGTGAAAGGGTATGCACAGACATATGGAGTGGACTATGATGAGACCTATAGTCCTGTGGCAAAGATGACAACCATCAGAACTCTCATAGCAATTGCTGCTTGCAAAGGTTGGAAGTTATCTCAATTAGATGTTAAAAATGCTTTTATGAATGGTTACATTTCAGATGAAGTTTACATGGAGCAACCAGATGGATTCAAAGAACAAGTGAATCCAAATTATGTGTGTAAGCTCAAGAGAGCTTTGTATGGATTAAAGCAGGCCCCAAGGGCATGGAATTATAGGCTTGTAAAGTTTTTGAAGGATCTTGGATTTCAAGCATCAAAGGCAGATAGTAGCTTGCTAGTCAAAGCAAGTGAAGGTGGATTCATTTATGTTTGTATTTATGTTGATGACATAATACTTACAAGTACAGATGATAAAGGAATACAAATGATCAAGAAGCAGATGGAGGAAGAGTTCAAAATCAGTGATTTGGGGAACTTGTCATTCTTCTTGGGAATGGAGATTTCTTATACTCAACATGGAGTATATGTGACCCAAGAAAGGTATCTTAAAAACTTGCTAACCAAATTTAAAATGGAAGATTGCAGGGTTGCACCTACACCATTGGAAGTGAACCATAAATTGTCTAGATTTGGAGGAGAAGAATTCAGAGACATGAAGCTCTATCAAAGTTTGGTTGGTAGCTTGATTTATGCTACATTAACAAGGCCTGATTTATCATATGCAGTTGGTGTGCTTTCACAATTTATGCATTGTCCTAGAAAGGAACATTGGATTGCAGGACAAAGAGTACTTAGGTACATCAAGGGTACACTCAGAGAAGGGTTGTACTATGGATTTACTTCTGATACAAGAGTGAAGATATATAGTGATGCAGATTGGGCAGGTAATGTGGATGATAGAAGATCAACACATGGATATTTGTGCTATGTAGGAGACAAATTGATTTCATGGTATTCTAAGAAGCAACATACAGTTGCTTTGTCATCTACAGAAGCAGAATATAAAGGTATGGTGGAAGCTGCAAAGGAGGTAATATGGCTAAAGACACTTAAGAGTTTTGATGTTGTTCAGAGTATTCCTATAATTTGTGGAGATAATATGAGCTCTCTATACTTGGCAGCTAATCCTGTGTTTCATGCTAGAACTAAGCATATTGAAATACAATATCATTTTCTGAGAGAGAAGGTCATTGATAAGGAAATTGAAGTTATGCATACACCTACAAAAGATCAACTTGCAGATATGATGACAAAAAGTTTAGATGAACCAAAGTTACAGAAGTTCAAAGACATGGCAGGAATAAAAAGGACGCAGATGATTGAGGGGGAGCTGTTGGAGCAGGACAATCAACAAATTGTGATTATACAAAGGGTAGAAGTAAAGACATGAAGAGAAGATTGAAGATCAATGTCATGAATTGAAGGGAAGAATCAGATAGTAAAGTTTTTTAATCAAATGTACATTAGTTCTTTAAGATACTTCAATTTACTTGAAGTAGTTACGAGTTAGGACTTGTATATATATATAAGTACATGTTTGTAGTTGGTAGTGATATAGAGAAGAGAGTTGAGATGAATTAGTTGATGTACATTGTACAAATCATCCATCAGATGTATGAAGAAAATAGATAAGTGAAAAGTTCAGAAATGGCGCGTCAATCTTCTCTGCCATTCTCCTTCTGTGTTTACTCTTCTGAGAAATCCTTTTGCACGTATCTAAGTCAATAGCTAATCTACCTATGACTAGAATTTGAGAGGCTAATTGCAATCAGGCTGAGAGAATTTAGTTTAGGAACATTCATATGTGAAGATGTTCTGAGAGTCGTCAAAACTGGCGCAGATTTCATGTTCAGAGAAATGGTCATTGCTCAGTCCAGAGTGTAAAGTTTTACATAAGTGAGGGCTCAAAATTTAAGTTGGAAGGTAAGCCATCTATGGCTAAAAGATCTTGATCAAACGGGATTTACTTTGGGAGAACCAGTGTTAAGAAGTTGCAGGTGTCAAAGTCGCCATTGCAAAGAAGCTGTTTCAGACATAGGTAAAGTGTTTCACACATTTCTTACAGTGTACTCAATCATTTTGAGAAATTTAACTTGGAATAGCTGCGCAACATTAAGACGAAGCATTGTGCAAAGGTTTATTAAAAACTTTACAGGATTGATTAGTCAATGAGTGATTAATCTGTAGCAGACTTTCCAGGAAGTTTCAGTTTTCAACAGTTAACCAAAATTCTGATAATTTGGTGATTGTTTTCTAAATTAAGTGGAGTCAGAAGTTGTTCTTGATATAGAGGAGTTCTAAATTCAAGTACAACTTGTTCTTTTGGAGATTAACACTCTCCATCATAAACCCACTATGAAGTCCATGGATATACTATCCCAATTATTATCTGGAACTTGTAAAGGATGTAAAAGACCTGGTGTCTTTACCCTTTCTGCTTTGTTGACTTGGCACAGAAAGCATTGTTGAACATAAGTATGGATATCTCTGGCTAATCCAGGCTACCAAAATGCTCTTCTAACAAGCTGTATTGTCTTGTCAACACCAGGATGTCCTGCACAGAGAACATCATGGTTATCATGCATGACTTTCTTTCTCAAATTCTGGCGATCTGGCACACAAACCTTTCCTTTCCGCTTCACTATTCCATTCTCCTATGAGAAATTAGAATACGGAATAGACTTGTTTGCTTTAGTAGAAGAAGAAACAGCTGGAACTGTCCCATCTCCTAAAATAGAGTCATTACTAATGGCTCTAACTATCTGTAACAAGTGTGGATCTTCCACCTGTGCTTCCTTAATTTCTTGAAGCAATGAGCTTTCTAAAACTGTAAAGCTCATTTGATACATTATACGAGATAATGTATCAGCTACTATATTTTCTTTGCCTCTTCTATACAAGATTTCCATGTGAAATTCCTGCATGATCTCAGCCCAACGAGCCTGTCGTCCTCGAAGATCTGGCTGACTACAAAAATACTTGAGTGTATGATGATCTGTGAATACCTTAAAGTCTGCACCATAAAGATAGTGTCTCCAAACTTTAAGTGCATGCACCACTGCATACAACTCTTGTTCATGCACCGGCCAATTGCATTGTGCACTACTTAACTTCTTACTTTCAAAAGCTATTGGCGTGCCATCTTGACTCAAGACTACGCCTATGGCTATGCCGCTAGTATCGGTCTCTAACTCAAATGGTTTCTGAGGATCCACCACTTTGAGCATAGGAGCCTCTAAAACAGCTTGTTTCAGAGTATCAAAACTCTCTTGCTGCTCTTGCTTCCACGCAAATGGAATTTTGCCTTGAAGCAAGTTCGTCATAGGTGCTACTATCGACGAATATGAAGAGATGAATTCCCGATAGAAACCGGAAAGTCCTAAGAATGACCGTAACTGCCCCTCATCCTGAGGAGTAGGCCATGATAAAATAACTGAAACCTTCTTCGGATCCATCTGAACCCCATCGGCTGAAATCACATGCCCTAGATACTCTATCATTGGAAGAAACAACTGTGTCTTCTCAGGATTTACATACAACTAATTTTCATTTAAAATATTCAACACAAATCTTAAATGATTTTCATGCTCATGCACAGTCCCACTATACACTAGCGAATCATCCACAAAATCAACAACACACTTTCCTATGAAAGGTCTTAAGATATGATTCATTAACATCATAAATGTAGCTAGAGCATTTGTCAAACCAAAGGGCATGACCAAATACTCATAATGACCAAAACGGGTCCTGAAAGCTTTCTTATGTACATCATGATCTTTCACTCTAATCTGATGATAGCCACTCTTTAAATCTATCTTACTAAATACAATGGCTCCACCTAGAGCATCCAAAAGATCATCAATCTAGGGCATGGGATATCTATGTCTAATAGTGATCTTATTGAGTGCTCAATAATCAACACACATCCTATAAGATCCATCCTTCTTCTTCACAAGAAGAACTGGAGCGGCAAAGGATGAATAGCTGGGTCTAATCAGCTCTTTTTGAAGATACTCGTCCACGATCTTGTGGACTTCATTTTCCTCCAGCAAACTCATTCAAAATGGTGGCCGAGTGGTCGGACTCGCTCCTGGTACCAATTTGATTCTATGCTCTATATTCCTGCAAGGAGGCAAACCTAATGGTAATTCCTTTAAAAACAACTCTTGGAATTCTGCTCTCACTCTAGCTGAAAGTGCTGGAGCATTCCAACTTGAGTCTCCATGACTGCATGAATCCATCTCAACATACGACAAATACATGAAATAAAGAAAATAGATATACTTACAATCAATTTTGAGCAACTTGGTAGTAGTCACCAATCGCATCTCTTGGAGATCTGGTTCTCCACAGATCAGTAATCTCCTTCCCTCATGCTCAAACTGATATATATGCGAAGCAAAATCAATGACTGGTTTCTTCCTCGCATGCCACTTCTTACTAAGAACTATGTCAAATCGAGCTAATCTCGCTATCTCAAAATCCAATCTGTCCTCATAGGAGTGGATTTGAAAGGAAGATCAACTACTCGTCTATCCCAAGTCTCAGTTCCCTTCCCATCGGCTAGCTCAACGGTATAAGTATAATTTGACTGTACCGTATCTAAGCATAATCTCTTGACTAATGGGGAACTAAGAACATTATGAGTCGAACCTGTGTCAAAGAGTACCTTGACAGGCTATCCTGCCATGACTCTTCTCATAACAATAAGCTCAATATCTGGGAACCGGTATCCTTTTTGTGCCACTGGTAAAAGCACAGCATCTGGCACAGTCAGAACCTTTTTAGTGACCGTCATGGCCACTATGGGAGATGATAATGGAGATGGGGAATCCCCAAACTCATCCTCACTCCCACCCCCTGCTTGAGTCGGATTTATGACTATGGTGGCTGCTATCTTTTTCTTTTTAGGACAATCCTTATACAAGTGTTGCCCTAAGCAACCATAACACAAACCCTCTTTCATTGCCTTCTCTTTCTACTGAGGGCTAAGAATAGATCGGTTATATGCCCTCTCAGCCAGAGCAGACACTTTTCTCTTTCCTCCTGAGACTGTCTGAATCATGTGCACCTGCTTAGACTCCCTAGAAGGCTGTGCACTGACCGAACCCGGAGTCAAAGTATGGAAAGGTCGGCTAACCCTAGTCCATGGGGATCTCTGGCCCTGGGAACCTGTGCTCCTGTGGCCGTCCTCATAAACCAAGGCCATCTCTGTGGCCTGTGCCAAAGACTGACACCGCTCCTTTCTCACTAAAGGTCGGATAGTTTCTCTGAGTCCCAAGACAAACTTGTGGACTTGAAGAAACTCTAGAATGGTATCAGGTACTTTAAGAAGTACCTCTCTATACCTATCTGCGTATTCCTGAACTGATTGATTCTTCTGACTGATGAAGAACCAGGTGTCTAGTGCTCTATACCTCTCATCAGGTGGTACAAAATTGTTATAAAATAGGATTTTGAATTGATCCCATGTCATGGGCTCCTTCTTGTCCTGCTCTATCTTACACCACCACCTATGTGGGACATCCATAAGATTATAAGTGGCCTGGTGAATCTTGTGCCTATCATCAGTGATATGACACATACGGAAACACTATTCCCACTTGCTGAGCCAGTGCTCAACCGCATCAGCAGTCCTAGTGCTAGTTGAGCCATGATATCTTGGCAGCTTAAGCATCTGGCTTCTCTAACTAAGACGCTATCTTTAAGGACTTTTGAAGTTTGATGCTCATCAGGAGCATCTACCTCCATCTCTGGCAAATCAAAATCAAGCGGCTCTTCTTCTTTCTTAGAATTACGCACGTGTTCCAAGATATCCTGAAGAGAACTCTCTAAGGATAAAATTCTATAGTTCATGGCTTGAATTGGATCAACTGGAGGTTCAGGCATAAGGGTATCTGTCCTAACAGGTGATGATGGTTCCGGTTCCATGCTAAGCAAGTAACTTTTCTTTTGTTTTTTTTTTCTTTTTTCTTTTTTTAATAGACTAAACAAACGTAAATACTAGTGGCAAGCGGAAAAAGAACCAATCAAAGCCTTTGCTAAACAGGAAAAGACAATAGAAAGAAATTTTAATATATTTCCTAAACTTCAATGCACATGCATGCTATTTTTTTTTTAAATTTCGACAGCCTAACGGCGTCACTTTGAAATCCGAAATAATTTAACATCAAGCATTCAAAAATCAAATCATCAGTGCCGGCAGACACGATCTATTTTGTCTTCTCAACGAACACCTACAATAGAAAACTTTTCCAAATATGCTATTGGGCTCTACAGGCCCTCAATCAATATATATATTTCTCTTGTTGATACCTGCCGATACCTGTCAATACTTACCACCTGTAAGAAAAGCTCAAGCATCGAACATATATCTCTATTTATGCTCTACTTACGTTGTCCTACGCATAATGCATGAATATTTCTAATATGCACAATCAACAACAATAATCAACCATATATTTACTAAATACTTATCTCAGATTTCCTTTGATATGCTTGAAGCATCCAATTGAAAAGGTACGGTTAGAATATTCACTCCCTTTGGTTCGTGGATCGCATAAGTCTTCAAGAAATGTTTTGTTGAAGGTGCTTGATGAAAAACAATCCACTTCCAACCTCTATTGCAGGCAATTTTTGGAGTCAAGATATGGCTTATAGCCACTCCCTGGAAAGATCTCTGAGAGAGCTTTCTAACAAGCCCAAGCACTCTAAATTTGGATATGAATTGAGAAAATGATGGCCAATTTGGTGAAGCTTGGTACTCAAAAAACTGGAATAAAGGAAGTTTTGGCTATGGCATTCTTAAAAGTTTTCGTCTTCTTCTTCTTTGTGAACGCGCTGAGTTGCCACTAATCCCACATATTTCTGTCAAAACCAGAATATATATATATATATATATATATATATATATATATATATATATATATATATATATATATATATATATATATATATATATATATATATATATATATATATATATATATATATATATATATATATATATATATATATATATATGTGTGTGTGTGTGTGTGTGTGTGTGTGTGTGTGTGTATTCTCCAAGGAGGTCCTCGTTACTCGTCAATCTCTACTCTCTGAAGCTACTTTGGTGGCTGAGAGGCTGCGGAAACACGCCTCTGTGAAGTCGGCCAAAATTTGGACTCTCTGATCACGCGAACAGCGTGAAGAAGAAGTTCGTTCTTTGCTGAAATCCCGGCAGATTCCACGCAATTCATAAACAAAAAATTTAATCTCTTGCACGAGAAATCCGCTGAGCGAGCGGCCAGATATCCTTTTCTCCCGTGCATGAGATATGATGCTCTTTGATGGCTGCCTTAAGAGGCGGGGTCACACGGAGAACATCTAAGAGGGGGTCCTATGGGGATCCCTCAATCTCTTTGTTCTTTAGCTGCAGAAGAAAACTCCAACAATGCTTCGAAATTCATGACGACGATCAGAAGAACACGAACGGGCGAGAAACAAAAACTTCACGATAACGACGATGAAGCATGCACCTACTCTCTCAGCCACGCAAGATTTCTTCTAAAGTTTGCTCAACAACAACTTGCTCTGATACCAAGTGTGAGGCTTTCCTCAAGAGAAACTTGTGAATAATGTGTTTGCCACTCTCCTCACATCCATTTATATCCACTTGTATCTAAAATAGCAGTGATTTGGAATGATCTAGCATCGCCATGTGGCCACGATGCAACACTCATCCCCACTAACCATCAAATACCTTAGGATATACCCCCGAGCTTAGGACCTTGGCTAACTAGCCCTCGTCCCACACACACATGGAATGGTCTCTGTAGACCAATGTCTGACATTATCACGTTGACCAGGTGATGGTGCACACTCAAAAGTACCATAGTCTACCTCATGTTCAATACATTCCAATCATGGTCTTCGATACGTGCCATAACAAGAGTTACACCAACATATAATATGCTCTTGATAGTAAAATTCATCATAATTCCTATCGGAGGACACATGTGAAGTCATTGCATGGGTAGGAGGTGGTGGAGTACCCTTTGATTGATCAGAATCTGCACATAATAAGAAAACAAAAAAAATTTAAGTTATGTATCCATCAAATATATTTAAAACTAAATGTTTGATGTACTTATAGTATAAAGTCGTTGCACGATGAGGAGACGGTGGTGGAGTTCCATCTGATTGATCAGAATCTACAAATAATGGTATTTGATATTAATAATTTGATTATCTACATACACAAAAAATTCACATATACATATTTACACATACACACATATTCACATATACACATATACACATACACACATATTCACATATTCACATATACACAACTACACATTATTGTGGGATAAATGCATGTATTTTGTACGAATGAGTGTATATGCATGCATGTGTGTGTACATATATATGTGGATATGTATATGTGTGTTTATGTTATATGTATGTATATGTGTATATGTATACATATATGTATGTGTATATGTTTGCATGTATATGTGTATGTGGGTATGTGTATGTGTATGTGTGTGTATATATGTGTATGTATTCTGATTTTTTTTCTATTTGAGATTAAATTAACAGGAGATATTGTATGGTGGAAAAAAATAAGAGGCGAGCTAACATACCACCTGAGACGTGGCAGTTTTTTTGTAGACAGCTACATCTTCATTTCCTCAGTAGAAGGTACACAAATTAATAGTTTATATTTAAAATTTTTATATATTTTAGTAATTTTTTACATTTAATTTATGTATTTTTTTCTTGAATAAACAGGGTGTTGCAAAGAAGAGAGTGGAGTCGGGCCACACATCGCACCTAGGCCAAATGGGCCATAATGCTTTTGTAGCTACATTTGTACGTATATGTGTTATTGTGAGTATATTTTTTATTTTAGTTAAAATGCAAGCAACTAATCTTTTTTATTTGTTTCAATGGAGCGGAAGGATTATGGCCGATATCCTACGAAACATGAGATTGAGTATGCTACACATTTTGGATATCAGCGATTGAGCGAGTATATGCAAGATCATCCTAATGCCTTTGTAAGTATTATTAAATTTTATATAATTATTTTATTTTTATGAATGGTTTAATTCTTTTATTTATTTATGTTTGTTATATGTAATACAGGAGTATTATGGAGAGACAGATATGGATGAGGTGGAGAGACAGACATAGGAGGGACGATCTCGATCATCACAGGGTGTCATGATGATGAGGATGAGGAAGATCAGGATGATCATGATACTCCTGATGATGATGATTAAGATTTTAGTTGATTATGACATTGGATTATATGTATTTACATTGATATATATATATATATATATTTTATCTATATAATTTTCATTTCAGTTATGTTTTGAATTGTGTGTATGGTATTAAGTAATGAAGAGTTTTGTTCTATTGATTGTTATTATTGTTTATATTAAGCATGTGTTTTAATACTTTAATTATATAATTCATTCATATGTGTGTACCTAAGTGTATATGTATATGAGTGTATATGTATTAATGTGCATGTGTATGTGTGTGTATATGTATGTATGTGCATGTGCATGTGTAAGTGTATATGTGTGTATGAGTATGTGCATGTGCATGTGTATGTGTGTGTATATGTATGTGCATGTATATGTGTAACTCTATGTGTATATGTGTGTATGTGCATGTATATGTGTATATGTAGGTATGTGCATGTGTGTGTGCATGTGTATATGTGTTTTAATACTTTAATTATATAATTCATTCATATGTGTGTACCTAAGTGTATATGTATGTGTGTATATGTATGTATGTGCATGTGTATGTGTGTGTATATGTATGTATGTGCATGTGCATGTGTAAGTGTATATGTGTGTATGAGTATGTGCATGTGCATGTGTGTGTATATGTAAGTGCATGTATATGTGTAACTCTATGTGTATATGTGTGTATGTGCATGTATATGTGTATATGTAGGTATGTGCATGTGTGTGTGCATGTGTATATGTGTTTTAATACTTTAATTATATAATTCATTCATATGTGTGTACCTAAGTGTATATGTATGTGTGTGTATATGTATGTATGTGCATGTGTATGTGTGTGTATATGTATGTATGTGCATGTGCATGTGTAAGTGTATATGTGTGTATGAGTATGTGCACGTGCATGTGTATATGTATGTGCATGTATATGTGTAACTCTATGTGTATATGTGTGCATGTGCATGTATATGTGTATATGTAGGTATGTGCATGTGTGCATGTGTATATGTGTGTGTACATATGTGCATATATATGTGTATAATGTATGTATATGCATGTGTATATGTATTCCACATGCATGTGTATGTGGATGCATTTCCATTTGCATCCATGTGCATGCATGTGGATGTGCATATACATGTATTTGCGTATATGTTAATGTGTGTATGTATATATATATATATATATATATATATATATATATATATATATATATATATATATATATATATATATATATATATATATATATATATATATATATATATATATATATATATATATATATATATATATATATATATATATGCAATAATGCATGCATGTAAGTCTTTTTATGTGGTTGTGGAAATGTTTGTGCATATGCATGTGTATATGTGTGTATGTCTAAGTGTATGTGCACATGTATCTGTGTGTATATATGTGTGTGTATGTGCATGTGTATATGTGTATATGTTTGAAAGTGCATCTTCATCATGTATAAGTGTATAAGTGCATATCAATAATTGTGAGTATGCTATCTAATGAAAATAACACAATTCAAATGATATACAAAGAAAAGAAATTGTACTTACAATAGTTAGCCATACTTTTTGCTTGGTTAGATTCTTGAATAACGTGCAATAAAGAGAGAAAGAAGAGAGAGAAAGAGAGAGAGAGAGAGAGAGAGAATTCAAAGAGAGAAAGATGTAGAAAGAGAGAAACAGAGACAGAGGGAGACAATAAGAGAGAGCTTAGGCAAAACAGCAATTCTGCATATACTTGCTTTTGCTCGTAAGCGCAGTGCAATTGCGAACATTGGAGAGCTCTTCGATCAGATGCATGAAAATGCCGATCGAAGAGCCTCCAACGTTTTAATTTTTTTCCGTCAACAGACCATCGTGTAAGCGATGCTACATGTCGAGTTGGTGTCGCATAAGCGACATGTTTTGAGCATCACTTATGCGACACCAAAAAATGTCCCTTATGCGACGTTACAAAGCATTGCTTATGCGATGCTATTTAAAACCGTCGTGTTAAGGACACTCTATGGGAGCGTCAGAGACCCCGTCACACAAGTCACAAAAAACATCGTTTGGTTTGTCGTTTAATCGACGGTGCGCACGCGACGCTCATTACAACGCATTTTGCTTCTTTATTGTCGAAGTCTTTAGTCCTTGTATCTCTCTAACCTTTGGATTATTTGAATTGAAAGTTTGCAAACCTCCTTGAAGTGTTCAATCTCTTTCTTACGAAAGTTGTGGGTGTCTAGATTTCAGATTTTTTCTCTTTCAGGTGGTTCTCCTTTTGACAACCACTGTTTTTGACATTAGTTAATATTCACTCCTACGCCATGAGACATTTGTCATTTATTCTTGATTTTTTTTAATGGAGGTTCAGTCGAGGCCTACTCCTCTCGGCTTTAACTTTGAAAGACCAACTAGGCAGAGTGAATGGACATAGTACCCATGAGAACCCCTTAATCCCAGAGAACAGGGGTTAGATGAGATTTTACAATAGCCCAAAGGCTTCATGACTGGTTTCACTGCCCGAAGGTTACAACTCCATTAACTAAACGAAGGCAATTATATGTCCTCCTCATGAGGAAAGTTGAACCCTCACCCCTACCTCAAGAGACAAAGGGGAGGCAATTGACCCAATGTGTATGGATTATTTATTCTTACTTTTTGGTATATGAAAATTTGAATGCACTATGTCCGTATTAATTAGTTTCAATAAAAAATTTAAGGAGAAAACTTGCTTCCATGGAATTCTTTTGAACTTTTGGTCGTGCGGATCACTGTTTATGCAAAATATTGATCTGTGGAGGTTATGGATCCTTGATTGTGCACCTAATAGGTGCATGTACTGTTTTGAATTTTCAAGTTATGTGCCTAGTTGAGCCCTCAGCTAGTTGTCTAGCTGGACTTGAAATTATTTCTACCTCAAAGAGTTCTATGTTCCTGATATTTAATATAGATAGATGGCCTCTAATCCATTTACTTCATATTTTCAGTATGGAATGGTTGTGGTCCTCAAATATTGGGCTGCCACACTACTTAACGAAAGAAGAAACATAAACACTACGCTTTTCATTAACTACAGAAGGAAAGTAATATGGAGGGACTCCATGGAAAATGAAGAGCTTCATACAATATCATTGCCACCAGATCAAGTGGCCTATGTGACCATAGCTTATAAAATGTTATGAGATATACTTGAAATTGTTTGCGAACCATTAAATGGTCACTCCCCCAAGTGAGGCAGCATGTCACCATGGAAAGCTTTGTGTATGAAGGCAATAAAATTATGAGTGTTCATTACATAAGTAGATGATTTATCGATTTTTGAAGCTTGTGGTAGACGAGAGCTGAATCTTTTGCAATTTAGAGTGCATTCTTCATAATGGTAATCTCTCTCTCTCTCATACATTCGGACCACTCTCTTTGATCAAAGAAAGTCACAGTTCATAATTCTCTAAATTTCTCTGTAAGTCTATAATGTAAATAATTCTCTCTAAAATTGCTAAATTTGTTTGGACTTTATTAGTCATTATTAATCATGTTAATTACTAGCTAGAATAGTATACATCAATATTGAAGATAAATTTAGAAGTTTATTGGGAGGATCACAAGTACTAGATGATCAAAATTCCAAAGAGCTCACTCAAATCTTTGGAAAAATAGTCAAAGTTGTAGAATCATCGGCATTGGATATCACCACAATGCCAAGATTCATTGATAAAATACAATTTTTTGATTTACAATACCAAACAATGAAGAGAGGAAAGCGAGTAAGATGTGGCACTAGAGGACATGTAGAGAGACCAATAATAGCAACAACAATAGATCCATATGCAAAAGATATACATGTAAATATGGGAGATCAAACATCCAATAATCTATTTTTGCTCCCATATTCATCTATTCATTTTGAAAATGAAACTCTCCTAGGGAAAGAATACTATGGAATGATCCATAAAGTCACAGAACCGACCTGAGATTCATCAATGAAATCTTTGCAACAAAATTATTCAAATTACATGGTGGTGACTTATAGACACCAAACAATGAAGATATGAATGATGCCACCATTTTACCTATTATGCATAGTGGGATAATCAATCCACTTGCATTAGCAAGGCATCATAATAAAAGCCCATGTCTCATTTTCAGACTATGGAATGGTGGTACCTTAGACATGCAGCTAGAGAAAATTAAAGAAGAGTACTTAAATGTACCACAAAGTGAATGTATCAAAGACATAGAAGGAGATATAGCAACACTAAAGACAAATATTTGGAAGCTAATGAATAAATTGTCACAAACAATGTCATCCCTACACACCTGTAATATTTCCCACAGTGATCTCCATCCAAGAAACGTCCTGTTGCATTTTGAAGGCAAGCATTCTTATATCTGACTATGTGGCTTTGGAAGAGCAATGAATTCACAAAAAAAAAAAAACATTTTACAAAGCTACTTGATCTTGAAATATCAACTAGAAATGATGGATTAGAAAGTATTGATGGATTACATCCCAATGTATATCCACTAGCCATCCAACATTTAATAAAATCTAGGAGACCTATTTGAGTTCAGTACTCCTCTTGCAACTTTTTAAATACATAGATTTAGATAGTTATCCTATTTATAGGAATGGGGTTTATAATTTTAAATATGCTTTAGAGCTAGGATGTGATAGAGATGTATATAAAAGAGTAGATGCACATGAATTACTTGGAGTACTCTTGAATCTAGTTTGCTATGGTTTAAAGCCATCCATTACTAATGGATTAAGAGCATATTGAAAACAGTGAGGAATCATTTGAATTATGTGAATTAAATGATGAAGATTCATTTGAATTATGTGGAGTAAATGATATGGATTCATTTGAATAAATTGAAAAATAAAAATAAAGAAAGAATAAACATAAACACTATGTTTTCCATTTACTATAGAAGGAAAGTAATATGCAGGGAGTCCATGGCAATGAAGAGCTTCATACAATATCATTGCCGCTCCATCAAGTGGCCTATGTGACCATAGCTTATAAGACGTTATGAAGTATACTTGAAATTGTTTGTTAACCATAAAATGGTCACTCCCATAGCTGAATTATTTGCAATTTAGAGTGCATTCTTCATAATGCTAATCTCTCTCTCTCTCTCTCTCTCTGTGTCATCTATCGGACCACTCTCTTTGATGAAAGAAAGTCACAGTCTATAATTCTCTATAAGTCACAGTCTATAATGTTATATGTAAATAATTCTCTCTATAATTTCTAATTTTGTTTTGACTTTATTAATTATTATTAATCATGTTAATTACTATTGATAATTATTTTTACTATATTGAATTCACTATCATTAATCATGTTCATTTGCGCGCATAACTCTTTGTATTACATTTAATTATGATTTGACTATTGTTAATTATTATTATTAATTTTGTTCACTATGCATGCACACATACATATACATAAATATATATACATACGTACATGTATAAAAACATACGTACATACATACATACCCATAAATATAATGCTCTAGTAAGGCTCTCTACTATAAAAACCCCCAATAGTTCACCCACTTGCATCCTCTTAACCCTTTGAGCACATTATTTGAAGAGGCATTACGCTTTGTAATATAGGAAAAAAATCCACATGGGATCACATTAAATCACATGGCTTTCTAAGTGAGACGCCCTTCACTTGCATGTAAACTTTTAAGGTTTCTGGAATTTAATACTTCTCAAAGAATAAGGCTCCGGCATTACTTAGAACAAATACCTAAACTTCAAACCATTCAATCAGAGCTACATTCTCAATTATTTTCGAGTAAAAGCCAAGGGGCTTCTTGATGGTTTTGAATATTTCAGCCCACACAATCGACCTCTTGAACCCATGATTATATAATATTACCCACCCTTAAAAATTGTCATCCTTGAAAATGTGTAGAAGTATATTATGTGGATTGTTCCTTTGTGCACCATTATCACTCTAATCAATGATGGAATCATTGTCGAATATTTTCCTCTTTCAATAACTTTAAGTTTGAAAAGGGGGGGAATATTTTGGTGATGAAACTTTCTCATTCCCAAGTGGGGCTTTCCTCAATCTTATCATTTAACTAGGCAATCTTTATATAGATTAGTTCTTTTCTTTTTGTCTCCAGTGCACAGTATTTTAACTGGTTCAGGAGGGATGTTTTGTAGTGGAATAGGTTGAACCATTGTATCTAGAGATAGAAGATTATCTTGTTCAAATAGTTTATTTTCAGTCTCCTAACATGAAACACTCGTTGAATTACAAAATCTTTTAGTTCCAAACTTTCGAAGGGTTATAAAAGGGACATAATATCTTGGAGATATATTTTGGATAGTTTCCTTTCTTTAGAGTTTCCCATATCTTGAGATTTTTTTTATATAAACGTGTTCTCCAACCTCAAAGAGAATTTATGGCCTTTTAGGATCGCTATATTCTTTATCTCTATCTTGGGCTTCTCTCTAGTTTTATTTAGCTACCTTCACATTAAACTTCATGTCTTTCAAGAAATCTTTAACACCTTGTACTTTCTTGTTGTTCAATCCTACAACATATGGGGCTATAGGTTGGAACCCATACATTAGAACAAATGGAATTTACCCCATTTTAGAATGCTTGGCACCATTCTAAGTAAACGAAGCTAAGGATAACAAGTCTTCCCAATGACTTGGTTTGAACATACACACGCTTTCAACATATCTTCAAGTATTTGAATGAATATTAATATTTTCCCATATGAATATGAATGCTTTGTAGTAATTATGCTTAGCTTCATCTCTAATTTATTGAAAAGAAATCTCTAGAATTTTGTACTAAATATTTATACTCTCTCTAATATTATGTCTAGAGATAGACCATAGAGTCGATATATATGCTTAATGAATAATTTTGTTGAGGAATGTAACTATGGTTCGAGTAGGAATAAAGTGAGAAATCCTAGGATAGCGATTGACATTAACCCAAATGGAATCATTTCCTTTTTGGGTTCTAGATAAGCCCTTTATAAAGTACATGGAAGTACTTTTCCATTTTAACTAGGAATCTCCAAAGAATGTAACTAGCCACCAATCTTAAATCTCTTCTCTTTATTTACTTGAAATTTTGTACACTTGAGTACATCAAAAACACACATACTTTTGGATGTCCTTATTACTTCAAGACTATTAAAAAATACCTCTTAACAAGATTACATGTCTCATTAGCTCATTACACATGGTGTCATTATCAATAAGACATCCAATTTTGGCATTGACACCTTATTCTTATTTGTTATCTTGTTTAGTTTGATATAAGCTATATATAGTCTCTAGATCCATACTTGTTCTTATTGAGGAGCATTTCTGATGCCCATCGCAAAATTTTCTAAGCTTAACAAAAGCTTTATCTAGGTTTCTTGATTTTGTCTCTCTAATTCCTAGTTCTACATGACACTAAATCTACAAGGAGGCCTAGAGATAGTTGTAACATGAACAACTAACTCTATGGAATCATCAATGGCCCCTCATTATGGACATAACCAACTGAATAGATCAATGGGAGAAACATCTCTATAATTAAAACACTAATTGACTAGAAATTTTCATTACAAACTCCTAAGAAACAAAAAATTTTAATTAAGTGCTATTTAAATTCCAATATAAATATATAAATATAGATAAATTTGTACGTCCTTATCAAAATCATAACTATATTGTTGGAGTTTGTATGCAGTAGCACGCTAACAACATAAGGAAGAAGAAAAAGCTTGGAGCGAAACACACGGTATAGAATGTATTACCAAGGGAATGTACAAAGATAAGTGAGAGGCTAGGGTTATAGGCGTATATACAAGCTCGAGGAAAAAAAACCTCCTTAAGAGGAGAAAAAGTACCCCAAAAGCCATAATGTGCTCACACACATTACTACCAAAATATATAAAAAAATCCCCCCTAGGAGTGATGCAATGAACAAGGAGCTGACAGTCATGTATAAGGAAGTTCCAAGCTATGTGGAATAAATCCACAAAAGGAAGTAAGCCCAAAGCTTTGTGAAAAGCTTCAAACTTCTCCCTAGGCAGAGCCTTTGTGAAAAGGTCTGCAAAGTTCTCCTATGTGGTCACATATGCTAAATTCATCTCTCCAGTAGAGAACCTCTCCTTAACATAATGATAGTGCACCTCAATGTGCTTAGTGTGAGCATGGAACATATGGCTTCTCGTAATGGCCAATATGCTCTGACTGTGAGTGAAGATGGTGGTAGCAGAAGAGTGACCAACAACCAAATCAGCTCCATTGAATCCAAAATCTTATTTGATGAGTGGTTTCTGACAAGTTCTTAGAGCTCTATTACTACCATACCACCCAAAGAGCCTTTTCTCACCATATGATTCATGTATTGCTCTGTTTTTCATTTAATTTCTATTTTATTGTCATGTTTATTGTGTTTCATGCATACATAATGATTTGCATGTGGGTCTCTTACATATGTATGATTTATATTTATGTGATTGGTTTTATGTATTTTAAGCATCAATTGTATTCATGTTCAACTCACAAAAGTGTTTCTTACCTATATACTTTGATGAATCAAATTCAAAATAAACCACTACTATGATTTTCTCACTCATTACATGGATTTTTATTGTCATAGTAGTACAGGACTGAGCAATATATGTATTGAGATTGTTTGAATCACTACCTCGATTCCTACTTTCTATAGTCACTTAGATTCATGTGAGCATAATTATATTGTAGGTCACAAGGTGTATAGAAACTATTGTGATTGTATGATTCTTTGACACTTACTATCACAATAGTTATATACACTCATGTGACAAGAAACATATATAGACTAGTGAGATAATATGAACTATTATGAATGTCTGATTCTTTGAATCTTACAGTCTTAATAGTTACATAGATTTACTTCAAGATGATAATTGTAATTTTTATTTAATTATAAATCTACTTATCTAACTACCTATCCATATTTCTATCACTTATCTATTTATATATTTATCTGCCTATCCATACACTTAATAGTTTATCTATTTCTATGCATACGTAAAATATATTTAAGTATCTATCATTTTATTTATGAGTCTTATTTTCTATTATTAGTTTTATGGATTAGGTTAATGTTTAAAGATTTAATCTCAATCAAAATTTTAATTTTATCTAATATTCTATTTTTTATATTTTCACAGGTGGCACATAGAATAAATATGCATAAGAAAAAGTTTTTGGAAGATTTTGTTTGCTCATACATATATGGAATGAGAGAAGACCAAATCGATATAGTATTGGATATATGAAATTACAAGGATTTCATTGAATAGCTAGCTAGAATAGTATACATCAATATTGAGAAGGATCACAAGTACTAGATGATCAAATGTCCAACAATCTCACTTGAATCTTTGGAGAAATAGTCAAAGTTGGAGAATCATCCGCATTGGATATCACCACAATGCCAAGATTCATCCAAAAAATCAAATTCATTGATTTGCAATACCAAACAATGAAGAGAGGAAAGTGAGTGAGATGTGAAACTACAAAAAAGGCAAAGAGACCTACAATGGAAGCAATAATTTATGCACATTCAAAAGACATACATGTGAATATGAAAGAACAAAAATCCAATAACCTATGCTTACTTCCATTTTAATCTATTCATTTTGAAGACGCAACTCTCGTGGGAGAAAAATAGTATGGAATGATCCATAAAGTCACAATAACCCACCCAAAATTCATCAATGAAATATTTGCTTCAAAATTATTCAAATTACATGGTGGTGACTTATAGACACCAGACAATGAAGCTATGAATGATGCCACCGTTTTACATATTACACATAGTGGGATAATTAATCCACTTGCATTAGCAAGGCATCATAGTAAAAGCCCATGTCTCATTTATAGACTATGAAATGGTGGTAGCTTAGACATGTGGCTAGAGAAAATGAAAGAAGAGTACTTAAATGTACCACGAAGTGAAAGTATCAAAGACATAGAAGGCGATATAGCAATATCGAAGACAAATATTTGGAAGCTAATTATTGGAGTGATGCAAACATTGTCATCCATGCACACGTGTAATATTTCCACATCATCATGCAAGAAACATCTTGTTGCATTTTGAAGGCGAGCATTCTTATATCAGACCATGTGACTTTGGAAGAGTAATGCATTTTCCAACAAAAGAAAAAACGTTTTCGGACTACAAAGTATTGGTGGATTACACCCAAATCTATATCCACTTGCCTTCCATCATTCAATAAAATCTAGGAGACCTATATGAGTTCATTACTCCTATTGCAACTTTCTTAATACATAGATTTAGATAGTTACCCCATTTATAGAAATAGGGTTTATAATGTTAAATATGCATTAGAAACTAGGATGTGATAGAGATGTATATAAATGAGTAGGCGCACATGAATTACTTAGAGTATTCCCGAATATGTTTGGCATGGTCTAAAACCATCCATTACTGATGGATCAAGAGCATATTTAAAACAATGAGGATTCATTTGAATTATGTGAATTAAATGATGTGGATTCATTTGAATTATGTGGAGTGAATGATATGGATTCATTTGAATAAAAAGAGAAATAACAATAAATAAAGAATAAACATAGACACTATGCTTTTCATTAACTATAGAAGGAAAGTAATATGGAGGGACTCCATGGAAAATGAAGAGCTTCAAACAATATCATTGCCACTGAATCAAGTGGCCTATGTGAAGTATACTTGAAATTGTTTGCGAACCATAAAATGGTCACTCCCCCAAGTGAGGCAGGATGCCACCAAGGAAAGCTTTGTGTACGCAAGCAATAAAATTATCAGTGTACATTACATAAGAAGATAATTTATCAGTTTACTAAAGCTTGTGGTAGACGAGAGCTGAATTATTTGCAATTTAGAGTGCATTCATCATAATGGTAATCTCTCCCCCCCTCTCTCTCTCTCCCCCTCATATCTGCCGGACCACTCTCTTTGATGAAAGAAAGTCACAGTCTATAATTCTCTATAATGTCATATGTAAATAATTTTCTCTATAATTGCTAATTTTGTTTGGACTTTATTAATCATTATTGATCATGTTAATTACTATTGATAAATCGTATTACTATATTAAATTCTCTATCATAATTCATGTTCATTTTCGCATATAACTCTTTGTATTTCATTGAATTATGATTTAACTATTGTTAATTATTATTAATTCGTTCACCATACATGCACACATACATATACACATACATATATATACATACATACATGTATACAAACATACGTACATACATACATATTCATAAATATAATGATCTATATATACATATTCATAAATATAATGATCTAGTAAGGTCTCCACTATTAAACCCCCAATAGTTCGGCCACTTGCATCCGCTTAACCCTTTGAGCACATTATTTGAAGAGGCATTACGCTTCGTAATACATGAAAAAAATCCACATGGTATCACATTAAATCACATGGCTTTCTAAGTGAGACGCCCTTCACTTGCATGTAAACTTTTAAGCTTTCTAGAAGTTAATACTTCTCAAAGAATAACGCTCCATTCCTTGGAACAAATACCTAAACTTGAAACCATTCAATCAGAGATACATTCCCAACGATTTTCGAATAGATATTTAACCCGAGAGAATCAACATCTTGAACCCATGATTTTACAATATTACCCCCCCTCCCCCAAAAAAAAAACCATCCTTGAAAATGTGTATAAGTATATTATGTGGATTATTCCCTTGTCCACCGTTTTCACTCTCATGGATCATGGACTCGCTGTCAAATATTTTCCTCTTTCTGTAACTTTAAGTTTGAAAAGTGGGAAATCGTTTGGTGATGAAACTTTCTCATTCCCAAGTGGGGCTATCCTCAATCTTATCAGCTAACTTGGCAATCTTCATATAAATTAATTCTTGTCTTTTTGTCTCGAGTGCATAGTATTCTATGTGCTTCATGAGGGATGTTTTGTATTGGAATACATTGAACCATTGTATCTAGAGATAGAAGATTATCTTGATAGAATAGTTTATTTTCAGCCACCTAACATGAAAGACTCATAGAATTATAAAATCATCTTGAATCTTTATTTCATAAGCCATAGTTCCAAACTTTCGAAGGGTTATAAAAGGGACACAATATCCTGGAGATATATTTTGGATAGTTTCCAGTCTTTAGAGTTTCCCATATCTTGAGATTTTTTATATAAACATGTTCTCCAACCTCAAAGCGAATTTCTTGCCTTTCAGTATCCCTATATTCTTTATCTCTATCTTGGGCTTCCCTCTAGTTTTATTTAGCAACGTTCACCTTAAACTTGATGTCTTTAAAGAAATCTTTAACACCTTGGACTTTCCTGTTGTTTGATCCTATTATATATGGGGCTATAGGTGGGAACCCATACATTAGAACAAATGGACTATAACCTATTTTAGAATGCTTGGCACCATTGTAAGTAAACTCAGCTAAGTATAACAAGTCTTCCCAATCACCTTGGATTGAACATACACATGCTCTCAACATATCTTCAAGTATTCAAATGAATATTTCTATTTTCCCATATGAATATGGATGCTTTGTAGTAATTATGATGTATTACCAAGAGGATGTACAAAGATACGTGACCTACTAGGGTTATAGACATATATACAAGCCAAGGGAAAAAACCTCCTAAAGAGGGAAAAAAAGTACCACAAAATTCCTAGTGTGTTCACACACATTACTACCAAAATATATCAACAAATCCCCCTGGGAGTGATGCAGTGAACAAGGAGTTGACAATCATGTATAAGGAAGTGCCAAGTTATGTGGAATCAATCCACAAAAGGAAGTAAGCCCAAAGCTTTGTGAAAAGCTTCAAACTTCTCCCTAGGCAAAGCCTTTATGAAAAGGTTTGCAATGTTCTCCTTTGTGGGCCACATGCTAAACTCATGTCTCCAGCAGAGAACCTCTCCCTAATATAATGATAGTGCATCTCAATACGCTTAGTGTGAGTATGGAACATAGAGCCCCTTGCAATTGGCAGTGTGCTCTGACTGTCACTGAAGATGGTGGTAGTAGAAGAGTGACCAACACCCAAATTAGCCATAAGGCATCTAAGCCACACACACTCAATAGTAGCTCTGAAAGTTGCCCTATAATTAGCCTCACCTAGGTTGCATTTACTCGGCTGAGAAATGGAAAAATGTCGAATATGTTTGTTTTATTTGAGGATTTTGGATCAAACACAAATAAAAAAATGGACGTGCACATGTTTTTTATCGAAACACTTTCAATTGGAAGATCTTTTGATCGAATTTTTTGATAAAAAGTGATTTTGATCGAAAAATATTCCGATTCAAAACCTATTTCTAAATAAAAAAATATATTTTTCCATTGGATCCAAAATCTTATTCGTTACGCGGTTTTTGACAAGTTCTTAGAGCTCTACTACTACCATACCACTCACAAACCCCTTTTCTTACCATATCATTGAGGTATTGTGCTACTTCTCATTTATTTTCTATTTTATTGTCATATTTATTGTGCGTCATGCATATGTTATGATTCACATATGTATCTCTTACATATGTGTGATTTATGTGATTGGTTTTATGTGTGTCTAGAGAAAATGAAAGAAGAGTACTTGAATGTACCACAAAGTGAAAGTATCAAAGAAATAGAAGGAATTATAGCAACACTAAAGATATGTAGAAGCTAATGAATGGATTGTCATAAACAGTGTCATTCCTACACACCTATAATATTTCTCATAGTGATCTCCATCCAGGAAACATCTTGTTGCATTTTTAAGGCAAGCATTCTTATCCGACTATGTGACTTTGGAAGAGTAATGCATTTGCCAACAAAAAAAAAAGGTTTTCCAAAGCTACTTGATCTTGAAATATAAACTAGAAATGAGTGGACTAGAAAGTATTGGTGGATTACACCCAAATGTATATCCAATAGGCTTCCATCGTTTGATAAAATCTACGAGATCTATACGAGTTCAATACTCATGTTTCAACTTTTTAAATACATAGATATTGATAGTTACCCCATTTATAGAAATCGAGTTTATAATTTTAAATATGCTTTAAAACTAGGATGTGATAGAGATGTATATTAAAAGAGTAGATGCACATGAATTACTTGGAGTATTCTTGAATCTAGTTTGGCATGGTTTAAAGCCATCCATTACTCATGGATTAAGAGCATACTAAAAACAATGAGGATATATTTGAATGAAGTGGAAAAATGATGTGGATTCATTTTAATTATGTGGATTAAACGATGTGGATATACGTACATACATATATGCCCATAAATATAATGCTTTGGTAAGGCCATCTACTATGAAACCCCCAATAGTGCACCCACTTGCATCCTCTTAACCCTTTGAGCACATTATTAAAGAGGCATTACGCTTTGTAAGATAGGAAAAAAATCGACATGGGATCACATTAAATCACATGGGTTTCTAAGTGAGACGCCTTTCACTTGCATGTTAACTTTTAAGGTTTCTAGAATCTAATACTTCTCAAAGAATAAGGCTCCATTCCTTAGAAAAAATACCTAAACTTTGAACCATTCAATTAGAGATACATTCCCAATGATTTTTGAATAAAAGCCAAGGGTCTTCTCGATTGTTTTGAATATTTAGGCCACGATGTCTTGATCCCATAAAAAATCAAAAAATGCATTTGAGAAATATTCTCCCTCTCCGTCGGACCTTAGCTTCTTGATATATCTACATGTTTCCTACTCTACAATTGCCTGGAATGCTTTGAAACATGTAAACACATCTCATTTGTTTTTCTTGAGATAGAACAAAACCATCCTTGGGTAATCATTCATAAAAGTGACAAAGCACTTGTTACCTCCAATGGATTGCTCCTTGGTTGCCCCCCAAACATCTCTATGTATCAATTCAAATGGATGTTGGTTTATGTAGCCACTCTTCTTGAATGGAGGTCTTGATTGCTTCTCTACTTGACAAGATTCACATAAATGCATCGTGACTTGTCCTTGGAAGTTGGGAAGTGCTTCAACTAGCCTCTTGAATTGCATTTCCTTCATTATTTTTATGTTGATGTGACCTTTCCTCTTGTGCCACAAGTCCAACTCTGAAATCTTCTTGTTTCCATATGTGAAGTAGACATGTTGAGTGAAATATGAACTTACCTCCAAAGTGAAGAGTATCACTTGCCCCCTTCCTCTTGCTATGAGCTTGCACCCATGCTCAGGGTTCTTCACAAAACATCCATCTTTGTTGAACCTTACTTGATAGCCGCTTTCAACCATTCGCCCTACGAACATCAAGTTTTTTCTGATGGTAGGTGCATGACAGACATCCTTGAGACATCCTCTCTATTTTTTATCATCCAAAGCTACATCTCCAACATGGGAGATCTCATGGGCTCTATCATCACCTATTTCTACATGTCCTTTACCTTTTGGACCCTATAGATTAGTAAACCAAGAAGCATCACAACTCATATAGTTGCTACATACACTATCAATATACCAAGTGTTATCTACTTTTGTTGAATTCCCATCCATGTGTATCATCAAGAGATTGTCATTTTTTGAAATTGTAGAGACATAATCACCTTGGTCTTTGTGTGAAGAGCCTTGATTATAGCTCCTTTGGTTTCCTCCTTGATAGCAATCTCTAGCATAGTGACAAAACTTGCCACATATGTAACGTCCTTTGCCATCTTGATTCTTGTTTTGTTGATGCCTTCCTCCTCTTTCTCTTGTTCTTCCTTTACCTCTTTGTGATTAGGTTCCTTGGCCATGTCCTTGATTGCTTCAGCCGCCTTGTCTCCCTTTGAACATTCCTTTGCCCCTACCTTGTCCTCATCTTCCTTTGCCCCTTTGATTAGCTGCATAAAAAGCTTATGCATCTTTGCTTTTAGTTGGGCTTCCATCTATGTTCATCTCTTCTGTGACCATGGAGCAAATAATTTCTCAAAATGGGGAAGATTATCTGTAACATATAATAAAGTGGTACAAGGCTTCTGGTTCTCATCATCCCTCAAACCATTGAGAGTATAATCCACAATATCATCATCATCTACGTGGCTTCCAATGGATCCTCAAGCATCTGACAATTGCTTGACCTCAAGTATGTAGTCATTTATGCTACTCCCTGAGCTCTTCATAAGGTGTTTGAGCTCATTGTTGAACTAGATCTTCCTTGCTTTGGTGCTTGTTGAATAAAGCCTCTCAAGTGGCTCCCATACCTTCATGCTTGAATCCATGTCTTGGATATGGCTGATCATGCTGCTCCTAAGGTGTTGGGAAAGGATAAAGATAACCCTCTTGTCTCTCTCATTCCATTCCCTAAAGGCCCTTCGTTGGTCATTAGTTGTATATTCATTGAACCTAGGTCTTGTTGGTATATTTGGCAGGCCTAAGTGCTTGGCTAAATCCATGAGGACTACATATCATTATAGCTCCACTCACATGAGGAAGTATGTCCACTCACATGAGGAAGTATGTGGGAACACTTTCTTATGGTTTTCACATTATTACCATAGATAAATGGTAAAGGCAAAACATAGGAGAATCTCATGGTTGTAGCAGAAGCCAAGCCCCAAATTGTTTGTTGAGAGAATCAATTCAATCACCCCTAAACTGTAGGAACACTTTTAGGAGTGGGAAGATTCAAAACTCAAATCACTTACATGTGTATATATACATTACTCTCTAGTTGTGGGGTAATGAGCTACAATGGAGAACGAGAGCTATGACTTTGGGCATACCGTGAGCCCTACTACTTTAAAATTAGTTCTCTACATTTCCCATCTATCATATGTGCATTATCACTTACTAATTGATACATTTCTTCATGATCATTTCTATGTACTACTGTCTGTCAACTTTCCATTATTTTTAGTGATTTTGTAGAAGCAAGTTCTCTATATATACTCCATCTCTTGATGCACTTTAACTTGATATAGGTAGAGTGAAGTTTCTAGTTTGTGGCTACAAAGTTTCTAGTTTACTTCATGAACACAAATTGAGATATGTGTTCATGAAGTAACCGATGTCTGTAGTTCTTCTTGCTCCTAAAATGTTGGGATGACCCCTTGAGGTTGTTAAACTATTGCTGAGTGTGTAGTCCCTCTAAATTCATGAAAAAACTTGTATTATTTAGCTAAACACTTGATTTAGATTTGGGCAAAAGCGCTTTGGTCATATCATACCAACTTGTGAGCTCTGAGCAAAAGTCTGAGTACCTATAATCCCAAAATAGAAAGTTTTCTCACAAATCTAGTACATGCAAGTTATTTATTTTGGCATAAACATTTTGGAATGATGTTCAAAAGCACATAATAGATCTAAATACATATTTGAGAATTTAAAGGTTTCTACTAAGGTTCCTTGAAGTCATACTGGCAGGTGTAGAGCAGGTTTTGTGCAACACCAATCCATCTCAGGAGTGTATCCAACCATCTCCTCATAGTGGTAATAGAGCAACAACAATTCAACATGCGAGATGGATTTCCATCAACCATTGACAAATTAGATTGGGGAAATTACTCAAGATGATCACTTAGAATAGAGGCATATCTTTAAGAGAGAAATCTCTTTGGCTACATTTCTGTAGATGAGATGATCCCAATCCTCAGAAGCAAAGGACAACCAACTCTAAGAACAAGAGAGGTTAACCACATGTTGCTCAAAGGATACTCTAGCAAGGTCTTCATTCTTAACTCAATCTTTGATTTTTTACTTCCACACATCAAAAGTTGCAAAACTTCACAAGAGATATGGAATCCTTTTGAATCATTCTTTTCATCAAGCACAAAAGCCAAGAAGAATCAACTATGGATGGAGTTCACAACACTCAAGAAGATGCCCAAGCAAAGTGTGAGTGATTTTGTCACCAAAATGAAGGACCTAGCTTACCAATTTGGGAGCACTAGAGAATTCATAGATGAAGAGAAAATAGTGAGACAAGTGATCAATGGAACAAAGGAAGATGACAAATGGGAAGCCTTCACCACAACCATGGACCTACACATGGATATGCAGGTCCCTGATCTCAAGACCCTCTTGGGACAATTATTCACATATGAGGCAAAGCTTCCAACCTTTACGACGTTTAGGATTTGACCTTGGGACAATTATTCACATATGAGGCAAAGCTTATGAAGAATGGAGACAACTCAAAAGGTAATCAATCCTCTGCCCTATACAGAGATAAGAACAAGAATAAGGATGGTAAAAGCAAAGGCAAAAAATGTGATGATGCAGCTAGTACCTCTCAAGCAAAATTTGTAGGTAGAGATAGAAGTTCAAGAGGAAGAGGCAAAGGAGGAAGTTAAGGCAAGGGGAGATCACAAAGCTCCTTTTCATGTGCCATATGGGGCTTGAATAATCACATTACTAAGAATTGTTTTAGAAATCATAGGAATCAAAGAGGAAAAGACTATAACATAGGTGGATATAGAAGCCTAAGAGGCAGATTCAACAACAACAATGGCTACAACAATAATTCATACAATAACAACAATTACCAAGGAGGATATGGAGCAAGGAGAGTCTACAACAATTATGCAGGTGATCTAGCTCAAGAAGTCTCACTGCTTTTGATGAATATGACAATGTAGCAAGGTAAAATAGATGAACATATTTTGTACATAGAATCAGGTTGCTCAAATCATGTAGCAGGCAATGTAGCTCTACTCTCAGATTTTGAAGATCCAAGAAATAGGTATAAAGTCCAAATAGGAGATGTCACAAGGCATCCAACGGAGAAGATTGGAAATGTGAAGACTCTAGATGGAAATATGAACCTATTAAGCAAGGTATTCTACGTGCCCACTATAACAAAAAATCTCATAAGTGTTGGCCAGATTGTCGAGAAAGTTTTGCACGTCAGATTCACAAAGCATGGAGCATATGTGGAGGATCCACATCAATGATTCAAGAGGATAGAAAAAGGAGAAAAATCAGGTAGATTGTTTACATTTGAGCTCCAAGACACTAGGAACATTGCATTGTTCAATTATGGAAATCAAACATTAATGAGAATTAGAGATGTGGCACAAAAGGCTAGCTCATATAGGGATCAAAGTGTGCTTGGCTTACCTAATATCTCAAAGCAACATATAATCTACAAATGCACTGGTTGTCAATTTGGCAAATCTCATAGACAACCATTCCCCAAGAACGGATACATCCATGGAGACCTATTGGAATTAGTCCATATAGATGTATGGGGTCCAAGCAAGGAGCCATCTATATGTGGATCAAGGTACTATGTGTCTTTCATTGATGATTGTAGCAAATGGACAATATCCTGCAAATGAAACTTCTTTAACATGTTCTGTATATACTTTCTCTGAGTAATATAAATTCCAGAGTTAGTATAGACTAACTCAAGTCCAAGAAAATACTTTAGAGATCCTTCACTGATTTTTAACTCCTGCATCATTTGATTCTTAATATGCTTGATGCCATTCGCATCATTACTTGTAAGTATGATATCATCAACATACACACATAGATATATCACCTATGAATTACCTCTCTTAACAAATAGAGAAGTATCTACTTTACTCATGATGAATCCTTGATCTTGAAGGTATATAGTCAATCTATGGTTCCATGCCCTAGGTTCCTATTTCAATCCATAAAGAGATTCGTTCAATTTACACACATATGTTACCTTGCTTGGGTCCTCATAACTAGGAGGTTGAGAAATGTACACCTCCTCTAAAATCGAGCCATTAAGAAATGCATTTTTTTACATCCAATTGGTACATGTTCCAATTCTTAGATGTAGCCACACTTACCAATACCCTGATGGTTGGCATTTTGGCCATAGGTGAGAAGGTTTCTTCATAATCAACTCCTTCGGTTTGTTCAAAACCCTTAGCCACAACTCTAGCTTTGTACCTGCTTATTGACCCATCAAAATTTCTTTTGATTTTGTAGATCCATCTAGAACCAATTACCTTCATAGACTCCTTCTTTAGTACTAGCTTCCAAGTATCATTCTCCTTGAGTGCTTCAATTTCTTCATCCATAGCTTCCTTCCATTCTGCCTTTGCCTTTTCCTCTTCATATGATGATGGCTCTTCAAGGGATAAATCTTTTGCAAGATAAATAGAATGCTTAGTAACTAAAGAGGTTTCATACCCATATTTGATTGGCTTCTTGCTTTCCCTTTTTGATCTTCTGATTGCTTGGTTGGATGATTCAGGTATATCCTCCAAGTTCTTCATCTTGACTTTGCCTTTGGACTTCCATGCCTTGAATTCTTCTAGGTTGATGATGTCCTCATCATCTGGTTTGATGTCTTCAATCTGGTTTGGCTCCTCTTTGATGAGGCTTGGGAATTCCTCTTCCAAGTCATAAGGTAGCTTTACTTTCCTGCATTCACTTTCAAACCAAGAATCATTCTCATCAAAGACAACATCTCTACTGCCCATAAATCCCTTGTTGGAAGGGTTGTAAAACCTATATCCTTTCTGATTCAAGCCATACCCAATGAAGATGCACTTCTCTGCCTTAGGGTCTAGCTTACCTCTAATTTGAGATGGTATATGCACATAAGAAACACATCCAAAGATCCTGCAATGATCAAGTAAAGATCTTCAACCATGCCATGCTTCATATGGGGTCATCCCATCAAGAGATTCTGATGGCAACCTGTTTGTTGGAAATTTCGTAGGTCCATAACTAATACCACAGGTCCAAGTTCCATAGATCCAGGATCAACAACACAGATTCCAACAATCTTCCAATATTGACAAAACATGAACATACCACATTTAATCATACAAATGATGAGACAAAGATAGAGAAAGATTAGACAACATGTGTAAAGTGTTACATAAGCCACTGCTTACTCACACTATCATATATACAAATTTCAATTTACAATGTGGGAGTCAAAATCTCAACCACTCTATGTGAATAAAAATAGATGGATGAGTGAATGTACAAATGTAACAAACATATTCAGATGTATGGACAACAATCTGAATATATATGAGATGTGTAACCTAATAGGTTGTAGAAGAGTAAATATGAGTGATAGAAAGAGGAAGGATGAGTCTAAAACTAATAATCAGCAAACCCTCATCTGAACTTAGGCTATGGAAGACCCTAAATCAGATATGTATGTGAAAGATCACATATTTACTGTAAGCCGCCGGATTGGCAATTGTAAAATCTGACTCTTAACGAACCGAAAGGTTGTTGCGTAAATGTTGTAACCTTGATTGATGTTGTAACCTTTTATATATAAATCAATGGAAAAGATGCTTCGGTGACGACCAGAGGAATCACCAGAATGTTCGTCTGGTTGATGATGTCTGTGTAGTTTTCGTGGTGTATTTGAGAACTCTGAGTTATTTTATATCTTTCTGTTCTGTTTGATTATCTGTATCTGTGTGTTACAAATTGTGTTACGGTAATGATACATTAAGATAAGTATTGAATCGCTATTTCTGTAAGTGGTTTTCTGTAAGTCTGCATTACAGTAGCATTCACTTTGTACGTTGATTACTGAGAAGTTATAATCTATGTATGAGTCGATACTCTGTGAGTGAGCGAATCAGAATAGTAAATCTGTAAGGAACAATTTTGAGTGTTGTCTGTTAGTAAGTCTGTTGGCAGAGTTGATGAACAAACTGTTATGTGAATGAGTGAGTTAAGCGAGTTAATTGGGAAAAATCAAGTATAGGGCCTCTGTTTAACAGACCCTTTCCACTCCCAAGAACCCGAATAGATGTTTAAACGCGTCTCTGATGGCAAGACCCACGTTTAACATTACAAAAGTAGCTAAGAATGCTAACAAGTTTGCTGCCAAAAATCCTCAAACTCATATGAACATATCTTCTCTAACACCTCATGCAAATATACATGAAGCATACATGTACGGATTCTCCTTTAGATATGCCGAATAGGACTCCTCCTAATATGGATGCCGCTACCTCCATAAGCTCCAAGTACTACCTGTGTGCATAAAGAGAATATGTACCTGAATTCTTAACATAAGATGCAAATCTTATGTTAACCACCATCCAATGTCTTTGAAGTAACCCAAAATCTTCATGTAGAAGACAATCTTCAAATACATTATGTAGATGGGTGATCCACACCAGCAAGTTGCTGATGGGCAAGTCCTCTCCATAAGGAAGAGTGTGAGCACACTCTTCTCCAAGAAGAACTCCATAGATGCTCCTCAACATGCTCCTAGAGTGCACCATGGCTACCCCATGTGTGCTAGAGCACCACCTCTACTGAGGGACCAAAACTGGCATTGCCAATTGGTGTAGGATAATTGAACAATGAGCCAAGCATGTTCTTATATAGTTGAATCACCATAAAATAAAGCACTCCAAAAGCATAAAGCAAGATTGTAGTAGTCCTAAAAAACTCTTCGACATATTTTCGTTCGCCGTTTGCCACTAATATCTTCAAAAATCACGCGTTGCCATGTTTTGTTTTATTTTAAAAAGCATGATTAAAAAATATCTCTACGCTATTGTGCTGCCGATGGTGGGACTTGAACTCGCGTCACTGCTATGGGAAGTGATCGCTCTATCCAAGGCGCCCTCTTCTTTTGTTTGAAGAGAGAATTTAAAAGCTACAACCTATGCTTTGCAATTTTGGACACTTTGGACTATTTGATCATTGTTTCCAACAATCCCTCCTTCAATGTCACAATGGTACAAAATGAACTCGATATGTAACTTCATTCACTGCAAAATTTCATAAGCTTCAAACTTGTACTCCCCAAATTGACCTTCAAACCTTTTCTTCAAAAATCTTCTTCAAAACTGAATTTGAATTTCTTCAAATTTCAAACATCTAAACTTGCTGAATATGAACCATAATACTTGAGAAAATATGCAAACTAGATATCCAATAGTGCACTCGTCAAGCAATCATTTGCTTGACAGCAAATGTAGCAAGTAATGACTCTGAACCTGCTATCTCCTATCTCCTCAAACCTGAAAACATACACTAGGATCTACATATTTGCATTTACGGCCAATTCAAGAATTTTGCGAATTATTCAGGTCCCATTGATAATACTTACTATGATAAATTCTTAGTTTTAAGCCTAACCTTGATAGTCTAATTATAATATAGTTAGACTTAATGTTAAAGTGTCAATTTAATAATCCAATAAAAAGATAATAACATGTTGTAGTGTGTGAAATGACTCAAAAAGAAAAAAAATTTGAAAACAAAGAATTATCTCAAAATCATGAATAATCTGCAATTTTCTTGAATATGCGTTATATACCTTACGAAAGCTTTCTCAATGTACTTCTACTGTGTCATGTAAATACACTAAACAAAATCAGGAACTGAATCCTGGAACCTATGACTGACAACTCACAACTTAGTGTATTACAAATGCTATTGGTTCATCTCTGACTATACTCAAGTCAACTCAACTCAACTCAATTCATGAGTTTCAACAAAAAAATCTATGATGTCATCACGTTTTCATCCTTGTTCAATTTGAAAATCCTTCATATCTCTTTCCTTCAAAATCTCGTATAAACATATATGTGTGCACCTCTAAAACATACCTCTCTGAAATATCAAGCTTCTCTTCAATAGAATTCTGGAACCTTCTCTTGAACAAGAACACCCTAATAGGAACTTTCTCCAGACACTCTCCTTCTTCCTTCTTCTTTCAAAGCTAGAACATAAAGAGAAACTGACAAAGGAAATAGAGGAATCCCTGATATAGGAATACCTAGAATACTTATAGGTACGAATCTGTATTCTTTTACATATGGCTGAAAATAAGTCTTCATGTTTCATCACCCCCTAGATGATTTAACACTAGTATCCAGAATTCTTCAAATATATCAGACTTTATGAAATCTGGAATCTCTTCCTTCATAAATCTGGTCTTTCATAACATTAATACCTGTGTCTGTAACAAATAATCTGAACCCTTTTATTAGCATTGTGCATATGCTAATAGCTTTCCCTGTCATTCCTCAGCTTCCCAAAAGCTAGAATAAGGTTAGCTGATCTATCATAAAACCCTTGCTGAAAGCATTTTAGGATTCATAACCTTCTGCAACATAACAAGTATCTTCTTCTATTCCTCTGCAACACTAATTTGATAGAACCTGAATCTTTGACTTACTTCTTCCAATGTTAAGAATCTTACAAACAAAGGATAGACAATTGACTCATAAATACTCATGATCATATGATCTCTCCAACAAAATACATGTGTAGAATCTGCTCTCATCAAACCTTCAAGACTGAATGTTTGATTTGCTACCTGAATGTCTCTTAGCATTCATGCTTTTCACATAAGGTTGTAAAACTTTTCTTTAACCAAATCCTTCCCAAGAATCTACAACTACTACTTGAAACATAAGTGGACAAACTTCTCACCTTGAGAACTCCAAAAGTTGCAAGTTGATACTTCATATCTTCATATTCTACCCTGGTGAGATGTGATAATATCTACTTGACTTTCTTTTGGCTAACTCCACTTCTCAATCAAGTGATAGGATCTGATGGAACACCTTTTTGAATACAAGCATGTATCCAAAAAACAAGATAATCATAGAAAGTAGATTCTTCAACTGACTAGTACATCAAAAATCTGAATTTTCTGAAGTTTTTTGAAAATACTGAATATGAGGTAACTTTTCCAAACACAAAACCTCAACCCAAGTCTTCAACATCTGCTACAAAAAACTCTTTTACCTCAAGAGTTAGGTCAAGAAGAATCTCTGCAACTTGTCATATACCAAGTAGCTTTGTATTGACACTCCAAGAAATCTTTGAGGGAATATATAGATGTCCGCTTAAAAAATCTTCAACTAATATATAACTCATACATATGAGTCAAAACATACAAGTTGTCTTCAAAATCTGCTGCTTTTCTTTCTCTCAATGCAATTCCTTGTCAAATCTACTAAATCAGGACGAAGTATTATGCAAAACAAGAAATTTCTTCTTCTTTAAACTATCTTCTTCACACAAGATGTTCTCGTAGACTTGTCTTTGGATGTAGAGGATAAAGTAGGAAAAGTATATGGAAAATATAAAGACGAATTTTTGACCTAACAAATAATGCCGAAATTTCTTTACAGAATATACCAAACCAAAACATTATCTTTCAGTTACAGAATAATTATTTTCAGCAGGAGCAAGTCTTCGACTTGCATAATAAATAGGCCGAAACCACTTATTAGTTTGTTGCATTAAGACACTCCCAATGGCTATATCTGATGTGTCTACAAAAACATGAAATGGACGTTCCCAATCAGGAGGTTGTAGAATTGGAACCTGCGTTAATAAGCCTTTTAGACAATCAAATGTTGTTTGATATTCCTGAGTCCAAGCAAACTGTTGAGGAGTACTGGTTATTAATCTATTGAGGGGTATTGCCAAATGAGCAAGCCACCGTAAATGTCGACCATGCCATCTCACTTGACCCATGAATCTCATTACTTCTTTTGGCGTAGTAGGCACAGGTGCTTCTAACACAGCTGCAATTTTATCTGGATCAACTTGTATGCCCTGTGCGGATACAATATGACCAAGTAGCTTACCACAAGAAACCGCAAACACAGATTTGTTTGGGTTCAGGTAGAGTCTGTATTCACGACATTTCTCAAAGCAACACCGTAAATGATACAGGTGTTCTACCATCTTACCGAATAAAGAGAAATCATCTAGATATACTTGTTGGAGTGATGGCTGGGTACAATCAGAAGATCAAGTTGGTGCTGCTAGACCTGCTTCACACCTGCCCTCTTTTCTCTTCAGATATGGTTAGAAGACTCCTTGAGCTTCCAAATGATACCAAGAAACTATATATGTGCTTTACAAAATGATTGAGTAATGACCCAATCAAAACAGATGATTTTGAACCTTCACAACTCAAAAAACTTTCTATTTCTGTATTGATACCTGCTCAGTCCTAAGCTCAGTGTGACCAGCACACTTGCAATTGGTTTAATTCCTTCTGGGAGTATTAAATTAACTTAACAAGCTACCATTAGCAAGTTAAATCACTCCAAATAACAAACTATACACTGAGCATGATGTTTAGCAAAATCAGGGACACCCCCGACTTTTTAGGAACAACACAGAAATATACCAGTGATCACTTCGACAGCGATTTCTCCCAATTGGCTGAATAGATTGACTTGAAACTTTGTAGTGTTGTAGAATGCTTTGAGCTGGTTCCAATGAGCCCTTGATCATCAAATTTGGTTCAGTAGATCTTGAGATATGTCCTGTTGAAGTTGACAGACTTGGAGGTAGTCACTCAGAGAAAACACAGAGATAATGACTATGAATATATGTATTGAATCTATCAAATGTACATTCCCATTGGCATGTAGAATGATGCCCAATGGTACTCAGAGGTGTAGGCTAGGTAGTAGCTCTCACACACTCACAAATATACTTGGATTAGCCTCGGGAAGAGTGTAACTAAACCCGCGACTTTTTACATTGACTTTTATAGATGTTTTGAAGGATTTTGAATTTCAAAATTCAAATGTAGGCTCCCTCAAATCTCTCAACTAATCACATGGAGATATTCTCTCCATTCATACCTTTCAAATTCCACGACTTTTGAAGGTAGGTACAATTACAAGAAGTCACTTTGACTTTTACATAAAGTAATAAGTAACTGAGCATAGGCATGTGTTCCTATGCTCTTTCTTGAAATGAAGTAATCCAAACTTTTGCAATAAACTTCAAAGTTGATATCCAAAGCTAAGTAATCTTTGTGCAATCTTCTTGTTGAGTCTTCAAGGCACAAGACAAGTCCAAGTGTAAAGGCTTGTTTGCACCAACAGCTCCCCCTTAAGCCAAACACTTGCTTGAGTCTTCATCTTTAGTCTTCAATGATATCCTGTAATCCAATCATGGATTTAAACCTGCATAGCTTGCTCCCATCCAAAGCTTTTGTAAGCAAATCTGCACATTGAATATTAGTGGACACATATGATAATTGGATTTCCTTGCTAAGTAATTTCTCCCTCACATAGTGGTAATGAACCTCTATGTGTTTTGTCCTAGCATGATACACAGGATTAGCAGCTAAATGAAGTGAACTTGTATTATCACCAAATATGATAGGTGGCCTTATGTATAGGCCCAATTCTGAATAGAGTAACTTCAACCATATTGATTCTTGAGTGGCATTGGCTAGCCCTCTGTACTCTGCCTCAGTAGATGATAGAGCCACTGTGGGTTGTTTCTTGGATGACCAAGAAATAGGTTTATCACCTGCAAAGCATATGTAACCAGATGTACTCCTCCTGTCATCCTTGCATCCTGCCCAATCTGCATCTGAGTATACCTTGATGTCAATGTCTGATGAATATGGATAATACAAACCATGATTTTGTGTTCCCTTTAGGTATTTTACTATCTTCTTGGCTGCCTCCAAATGTGGTACTCTTGGCTTATGCATAAATTGACTAAGTACACTAACACCATATGAGATATCAATCCTAGTTAAGGTAGCATAATTGAGACTACCTACCAAACTTTGGTAACCTGTAATATCCTTGAGTTCTTCTCCTTCATGTGCACTGAGTTTGTGGTTGACCTCCATAGGAATGTTTGAGACTTTAGCTTCCTGCAAGTTAAACTTCTTGACCATGTCCTGAATGTACTTCTTCTGAGTAATGTATATACCTGAATTTGTGTAGACCAATTCAAGCCCTAGGAAGTACTTCAATAATCCAAGATCATTGATCTTGAATTCCTTCATCATTTGACCTTTGATGTGTCTAATTCCTTGAACATCATTTCCTGTAATAATGATGTCATCAACATAGACACACAAGTATATTACCTCTGAATTGTTCTTCTTTATAAACAATGAAGTATCTGCTTTACTCATCACAAATCCTTGATCCAAGAGATAGGTTGTCAACCTATAGTTCCATGCTCTAGGTGCCTGCTTCAATCCATACAGAGCTTTCTTCAATTTGCAAACATGATTTACCTTATTAGGATCCTCATAGCCAGGTGGTTGTGACATGTAGATCTCTTCAGATATCCATCCATTCAAGAATGCATTCTTTACATCCAATTGGTACATGTTCCAATTCTTGGATGCAGCTACACTCACCATAATTCTGATAGTTGGCATCTTTGCCACAGGAGAAAATGTCTCCTCATAATCAATGCCTTGGGTTTGTGCAAAACCCTTGGCTACCAACCTAGCTTTGTACCTGCTTATTGTACCATCTGAGTTCCTTTTGAGTTTGTAGATCCATCTGGATCCTATCACCTTCATGGAGTCCTTCTTGGGTACCAAGTCCCAAGTATCACTCTCCTTGAGAGCCTCCATTTCTTCATCCATTGCTTCCTTCCATTCTGGTTTAGTAATAGCTTCCTCAAATGTACCTGGTTCTTCACTTAAGATATCCTTTGCAAGATATACAGAGTGCTTGGTTACAAGTGAAGTATCATATCCATACCTAATAGGTTTCTTCTTTTCCCTTGAAGATCTCCTCATAGCTTGAGTTGAGGATTCTGGATTGTCTTCAAGTTGCTTCATCTTCATCTTCCCTTTTGATTTCCAAGCTTTGAATTCTTCAATGTTGATGGTGTCTTCATCATCTGAGCTTGTGTCCTCATTCTGAGTTGGTTCTTGCCTGACAAGCTTTGGAAAGTCTTCTTCCATATCATAAGGTAGGCTCACTTTCCTGCACTCATTATCATACCATGAATCATTTTCATCAAAGATGACATCTCTGCTTACCTTGAAGCCTTTGTTTGAGGGGTTATAGAACCTGTATCCTTTCTGATTCAAATCATAACCAATAAAGATACACTTCTCAGCCTTAGGGTCTAGCTTTCCCCTTACCTGTGAGGGAATATGCACATATGCAACACACCCAAAGATCTTGCAATGATCCAGAGATGGTCTCTTACCATGCCAAGCCTCATAGGGTGTCATTCCATCAAGTGTCTTTGATGGCAACCTGTTGATCAAGTATGTGGCAGTAGATACACTCTCTGCCCAAAGATAATTTGGTAGTTTCTTCTCATTAAGCATAGACCTAGCTGTCTCCACAATGAGTCTATTTCTTCTTTCAGCTACCCCATTTTGTTCAGGTGAGTACCTTGTGGTAATCTCCCTCTTGATGCCTCTTTCCTGCAAGAAGTCTTCAAAGTCATTGGAGAAGTATTCTCCACCACCATCAGACCTTAACCTCTTCAATTTTCTACCTGTTTGATTCTCTACTAATGCAAGATACCTTTTGAAGCAATTAAATACTTCATCTTTATGTTTCATGAAGTACAAGACAGTCCATCTGCTATAATCATCTATAAAAGATACATAGTACCTTGACCCAGATATGGATGGCTCCTTGCTTGGTCCCCACACATCTGTATGCACCAATTCCAAGTAATCTTCATGCATAAATCCTTTCTTGGTATATGGCAACCTGTGTGACTTACCAAATTGACAAGCCCCACACTTGTATATCATGTGTTGCTTGGATACATTAGGTATCCCAAGCACACATTGATCTCTGCTCATCTGCTTTATGGTTCTCTCTCCAATGTGACCCAATCTCTTGTGCCACATCTCCAATTCTGATAGGGTTTGGTCCCTATAGTTGTACAAGGCAATATTTTTAGTATCCTCAAGTTCAAAGGTAAACAATCTACCTGACTTCTCTCCCTTGGCTATCCTTCTGAATCCATGTCTTGGATCCTCCACAAATGCACCATGTTGAGTGAACCTGACCTGTAGACCTTTTTCAACAATCTGACCTACACTCATCAGATTCTTGGTGATTGTTGGGACATACAATACTCTGCTTAGCAAATTCTGATTACCATCACTTGTTTTGACATTACCTACTTTAACCACTGAGTGTTTAGTGTCATCACCTGTCTGCACTTGGTGCTTGCCTTTAGGTTCTTCCAAATCAGAGAGTAAGGCAACATTCCCAGCTACATGGTTAGAGCAACCTGAATCAATATAGAACAAATGATCATCATTGATACCTGATTTAGATGTCATGTTCATAATCAACAAGGAATCATCTTGATCCTCTGCATAATTGTTGTAATCCTTTCTGTTCCTGTATCCTCCTTGATAATTTCCATTGTGATTGTAGCTATTGTTGTAGTTGTTGTTGTTGTAATTATTGTTGTAGCCATGGTAGCCTTGAGATTGATTGAACCTGCCTCTGCCTTGGGAGTATCCTCCTCTTTGGTGACCTCTTCCTCTTTGATTCTTGTAGTTCTTGTAGCATTCATCTGTAGTATGGTTAGACAAGCCACAAATATTGCATGGAGATTGATTATAGGGTCTCCCCCTACCTGACTTACCTCCTCTGCCCCTACCTCTAGATGATCTACCTCTCCCTGCATAGTTTGCTTGGGAGGTGGATCCTTCATCATCAATCTTCTTGCTTTTACCCTTGTCTTTAGACTTCTTATCTGTATATAGGGCAGAGGGATTGTTACCTTTTGATTGCTCTCCATTCTTTGTGATCTTGGCTTCATGTGTGAAGAGTTGTCCAATCAGAGTGGTTAGATCAGGTGCTTGGATGTCCATGTACAAGTCCATTGCAGTGGTAAAGCTCTCCCACTTGTCATCTGCTTTGAGTCCATTGATCACTTGTCTGACTATTTGCTCTTCTTCAATTTCTTCTCCAACACTTGCAAGTTGATCTGCTATGTCTTTGACTTTGGTGACAAAATCTGAAACACATTGTTTTGATTGCTTCCTAAGAGTTGTAAACTCAATCCATAGCTGATTCTTTCTGGCCCTTGTGCTTGATGAGAAGTATGTTGACAAGGTCTCCCAAGTCTCTTGGGAAGTCTTACAGTTCCTAACATGAGGTAGAAGGAAATCAGAGATAGAGTTTAGAAGATATGACCTTGCCAAAGCATCTTTAGCACACCATTGATTAAGTCTCTCATGCTCATCCTTTGTAGGTAGACCTCTGGTTTTGAATGAGGGCAACTCCTCATCTCCTGATATGTATCCATACAAGCTTCTCCCTTGTAGATAAGTCTTCATTCTTAATGACCATGCCTGGTAATTATTCCTATCCAATTTGTCAATAAAGGAAGGGAAACCATCACCCATGATTACCTTGTTTGCTCTGATACCACTGTTGGAGTGATGGCTGGGTACAATCAGAAGATCAAGTTGGTGCTGCTAGACCTGCTTCACACCTGCCCTCTTTTCTCTTCAGATATGGTTAGAAGACTCCTTGAGCTTCCAAATGATACCAAGAAACTATATATGTGCTTTACAAAATGATTGAGTAATGACCCAATCAAAACAGATGATTTTGAACCTTCACAACTCAAAAAACTTTCTATTTCTGTATTGATACCTGCTCAGTCCTAAGCTCAGTGTGACCAGCACACTTGCAATTGGTTTAATTCCTTCTGGGAGTATTAAATTAACTTAACAAGCTACCATTAGCAAGTTAAATCACTCCAAATAACAAACTATACACTGAGCATGATGTTTAGCAAAATCAGGGACACCCCCGACTTTTTAGGAACAACACAGAAATATACCAGTGATCACTTCGACAGCGATTTCTCCCAATTGGCTGAATAGATTGACTTGAAACTTTGTAGTGTTGTAGAATGCTTTGAGCTGGTTCCAATGAGCCCTTGATCATCAAATTTGGTTCAGTAGATCTTGCGATATGTCCTGTTGAAGTTGACAGACTTGGAGGTAGTCACTCAGAGAAAACACAGAGATAATGACTATGAATATATGTATTGAATCTATCAAATGTACATTCCCATTGGCATGTAGAATGATGCCCAATGGTACTCAGAGGTGTAGGCTAGGTAGTAGCTCTCACACACTCACAAATATACTTGGATTAGCCTCGGGAAGAGTGTAACTAAACCCGCGACTTTTTACATTGACTTTTATAGATGTTTTGAAGGATTTTGAATTTCAAAATTCAAATGTAGGCTCCCTCAAATCTCTCAACTGTTGGAGCAGGCAATCTCCAAATTCACCACACTTAGCACTTCCCATTTCTTATAGAAAATCCCATAAATATTTGTTCATATGAACCTAGCCTTAAGTAGTTTCTTTTTTCTATATGACTCTATCGTTAAAAAGCTTTTACTCACATGACCCATCGTATACCAAAAATAAAGTAAAAAACAATTTCCTACGTAGCAGGCAATTTGCGAGATCTCTCCTTAGATCGAGGACATCATATGAATAGCCTTGAATCAAGGGAAAGAATCGTAGCTTGCATCTTTAGAAAGAAAAGCAAGCGGTGAGTAGTCACCGCTTCCACACATGTATATAAATACATCATACTTCGATGAAAAAGTTGGGCGACGTGTTTGATATTGATATACATTTTTGTCGACCCCATTTTCCTGTTCTCTTGATGCTTTAATCTGTGTGTCAATTCTCCTCTAGTGATTGCGCAAGTACTGCAACTTGCAGCTCATCGATAGTATGTGATGAGTTCGCATGTACTGTTGTGCATCATTCATAAATACATATACATACTTTCTACGCAATGGCTGAAGATAGTTGAGCAGCACAGAATCTCAATTTTTGAGATTCGTATAAACTGAATATTCATAAGTGCGTACTCAATTATCTGCATATATACTTCTGTCATGAATTAGAAATATACACAATCTGTCAACGGCGTTTGTAGTCGGATGTACTTGCGATTCTATTACTGTTCATGTTTCAGTACGCATAAGTTCTCAATCAGAATTTGCCTATATAAACATTCGATAATGGAGAATTAGATATATGCTTATTGAACCAACAGTTCACATATATATATATATAATCATATAGCATTATATGTCGTTGGTGTTCATCCATGAAATGAAAAGTTGATACACTTATGCGCAATATTCATATGCATAATATTTGAACATGTATAACGAAGTTATGGAAACCAATTGTGCATGGTGGTGCAATGAATCGTTTGTGTTATAGGGCTGCAGAAATTAGACCACCAATGGATAGAAGATCATCTACAACTTGATGACACTGCAAATGTCAAAGCTATCGGGCATCCGTGAAGCCACTACTTGAAGCTCATGAAAAGGTCAAAGACGCATCGAGTAATCAAAACCTTGTGAAGGTCTGTGTCAAGATGGGACTCTCTGACGACAAACATTCGGGTACAAGTATGGAAGGTCCGATTGTTTATCCCACTGTTGAGAGGGAAGATCAGCATGCACGTGATGCAGAAAGGTTTGGCACATTCACCATGGGAACTCTATTCAAGCCTGCGGATCATCCTCACAATAAGCAAGCTGCAACAGTATCGATTGATGAAGGCTGCAACTCAGCAAATTATTTCTGATCTAAAGTCTCATCTATACACATCCGAAGTCGGGTTCAGAAATTACACTTGTGAAGTACAACGCTTCAACCGAATAAAGTTTGCAGAAGGAAATACGTGACCATGAGTTCAGAATAGAAGTACTTAAGTCAAATATATTTGTATTGCTGCCTACATGGCAAGTACAAGTTGCATAAATAGTTCTTCTTATTTCTGCAAGTAATTATTTACTTTTGGTGTCTCCATGCACACATTTGCTAGATAAGGTTCACATGCTTGTATATTTATGAGTACATCATCGAACAGTGATCCTTTTGTATTTAAACCATTGAACTACAAACTTCATCCAATTCAGATGGGACTACACTTCGTCGAATATGTAACTTGTGGAGTAACTCTTCACTCCATATCTCAACACACGTTTCTGCATTAGAGTTATCCTCATTCACAGTGGTATCAGAGCCATCTAAAGCCATCCAGAGCTACTATCAAGTCTTCGACAACCCTCATCAACACTCCAATATTTGGCACCTGTCTATGGATCAAATGGATCAACACTTACTGAAGAAAGGTATTCAAATCGGCTTATGAAGAGAAGAATTCGAAGAAACAGTTTCAAATGGATCAACAATCTATGCTACATGCTACACATACCTTACATGGATTCAAATCAAGTGGACATATAAGTGGACACAACTTGGTGGGAAGAAATTTATGTGAGAGAGTATATGATCATGCTCATGATCATCTTCTAAAGCCGTCTCTTGATTTATTCATTCTTATGCATCATTTGTGTAATTTTGTTATGTTATGGCTACATGATTTGTAACTTGGATGATACTTTAGGCCTCAACCAAGCACTTCATTGTATACTATATTTGCTATACTTGAGGCATGTAAAAGCTTATGTTCGTGAAACTTGTAGTAAACACATTTGACTACACAACTCACCCATATTGGAAATCAAGGGGTGTGTGAAGCAATTTGTTTTGTTCCATGATATTAGAAGCAATACAATTTCAGGAAGGAAGATAATACATGATGCAGGTTTACCTTCTTGCAACATCAACCATGCAAGAGGATGAAGAGTTTTTCAAGCCCTCAAGCTACACTTACATTTCAAACTGCTATTTGGAAGTATCAAGAAGAATGAAGGCTATTCTTCCACCAAGTGACCTTCAAACATGTGTCCAAACTTACTTACCTTGGAATCTTTATGAAACCTTATTCTTGGAAAGTATTTCCATTATATCCCTTGCACCAAGTAATTGAGATATCATATGTATGATATACTCAATTCAAAGGTTTAAGCCATCTCTCATGTATGTTGTTAGAATGTATTTTATGATTACTATGTTAGGTGATGTTTGAAGCTCGGAAGACGATTCAAGCAAAGTTGAAGGCCATGAAGAAGTGTTTTGAAGAATCGGCATCAAAGGAAGCTAGCAACATCAAAACTATGAAGAAAGCGTAGATGAAGTAAGGAACCTCAATATCCGGCATTGAAGATCTCGTTCAAAGAAGACTTGGCACTCAAGGCTCAAAGAGAGGCTCTTCATCAAAATAAATGGTTTCAAAGAAAAGGTATCATTAAGGGTCATACAACTTACAAGGCCCAAGGATCAGAATTTTGAAAGTTCAAGGCTATGATCGGCAAAAGCTCCAAACGATTGAAGCTATTCTCTCCGAAGATTCAAGTCCAACAACAAGAAGGCACTTTCATTGGAAGCATTCATTTGGTAATGTATATCAATTGGTTTCTCTCTTGATAGTTTCACTTTCTAAGATCCGAGAGCTCTTAAAAACCGGTTAGGATCAATGATCATACATGTTCTATCTTGGAGATACCCATTCTTTAGCATCAATTCACTTCTAAGCCTTCTCATAGAAACCTACATCATTTCAAAGAGAACTTGTACTCAACATTATCTCTATCACATACTTTTATCAAAAGAAGATCTCATAGATCCTATGTTCATTGATAAGTACCTTTCAAGCTTAACTATCTCTATATTGAGATATGTATACAAAGCAAAGTAACTTGTATTCTTAGTCAAGTGCTATTCAAGCACATCCCTATCAAAAAGATTGTATTTGCAGCCAAGTGCTTTCTAAGCACTCCTCCATTATTGAACAAGAAGGATTGAAAGAAGAAGATTCAAGTGATCGAGGCAAAGACCGTGGACGTCACTACTCAAAAAGCTCACTCACTTCTCCATATCAATTGGACGAAGTAAAGTAAAGAAAAAAGGAAAGTGCATCCAACGCACTCTTGAAGATTTTCTTACCATATGAAGATAAAGGAAGTGCATTCAACGCACTTAAAGATTAAAGAAGAAGACTTGCTCAAAAGGAAGAAAAGCAAGGATTATTCAACACATTCAATCAAAGGTAAAATGTTACTTTACTCCATTTGAAGAGATATAGGCACCTTAGATGTGCTATCATAAGTCATTTTGACTTGCATTCATAGCAAGGTTGTATAGACTCTCACTTATAAAGAGTCATTCAAAGGCTGCATATTATCACACACATTGGATCTTATGTAAAAGCAAGTAAAGCACTCAAATCCCCTTCATTACCAACCATTGTAAATTAAAAAGTTGATCACATATACAAGTGGTGTGAGCACTTGTTTTTACACATAGAAGGTGTAAACAACATGAAGTTTGATCAAGAAGCTGGGAACTTGATTAGCTTCAATTTTTTATGTAAAAGAAGTCATCAAACAAGTGAAGGAATAGAATCACTCTAGAGCTAGAGCAATGCTCGCTCCAAGATGAGTGAAGGAAAACCACAACCTCTGAACTTTGCATTGGACAAAGTTAAGTTGTTATACATAAATGGCAAAAGCCATAGATAAAGCCATTTGTAGCTTTGTAACTTGTTTGAATTATGATCAAATGATCATCATTATGAACTAAAGTGCTTATGTATCAAGCTCTTGAAATTTTTCAAAGAAAGCTATCCAAAAGGATCTTCAAATTGAAGGGGAGAAAAAAGGCTCATCATCAACATACAAAAAGACCATATTCTTGGAAGAAGGTTCAACCACAAAAGAAAGAAGGAAGTAACTCTTGAAGCAAAGATTGACTACATGGAGCAAACGACTACATCAATGGACACCATCAAAGACAAGGACATGGAGATCAAAGGGGAGTTATGCTTGGAGATCAACCATATCAACCGCATGAAGCAAAGATTACTCTTGGCGACCAACAACTCATTTGAAGAAAAGGCCAACCACATCAAGGACCACATGATGGACAATATCAATTGAAAAGGACATCAACAAGAAGGGGAGAAAGGAAGCTACTTCTTGAAGATTTCAAGAAGTCGATCAACAAGGATCAAGGAAATCTCTATATCAAATGATCAAGAAGGGAAAGTCATCAAGATCATGAAAGAAGACATCATCAAAAGGAATCACATATGAAGCATGGAGCAGAGAAGCGGGAAACAGAACCAAAGATTCAAAGGCATATGAAAAGTTAGAGCAAATTGGAAATAGTAAAAACAAAAAATTGGCAAAGCAAAAGAGAGCAAGAAGACAACATCAAATATGAATTTGAAGATTGAAGGGGAGCTGTTGGAGCAGGCAATCTCCAAATTCACCACACTTAGCACTTCCCATTTCTTATAGAAAATCCCATAAATATTTGTTCATATGAACCTAGCCTTAAGTAGTTTCTTTTTTCTATATGACTCTATCGTTAAAAAGCTTTTACTCACATGACCCATCGTATACCAAAAATAAAGTAAAAAACAATTTCCTACGTAGCAGGCAATTTGCGAGATCTCTCCTTAGATCGAGGACATCATATGAATAGCCTTGAATCAAGGGAAAGAATCGTAGCTTGCATCTTTAGAAAGAAAAGCAAGCGGTGAGTAGTCACCGCTTCCACACATGTATATAAATACATCATACTTCGATGAAAAAGTTGGGCGACGTGTTTGATATTGATATACATTTCTGTCGACCCCATTTTCCTGTTCTCTTGATGCTTTAATCTGTGTGTCAATTCTCCTCTAGTGATTGCGCAAGTACTGCAACTTGCAGCTCATCGATAGTATGTGATGAGTTCGCATGTACTGTTGTGCATCATTCATAAATACATATACATACTTTCTACGCAATGGCTGAAGATAGTTGAGCAGCACAGAATCTCAATTTTTGAGATTCGTATAAACTGAATATTCATAAGTGCGTACTCAATTATCTGCATATATACTTCTGTCATGAATTAGAAATATACACAATCTGTCAACGGCGTTTGTAGTCGGATGTACTTGCGATTCTATTACTGTTCATGTTTCAGTACGCATAAGTTCTCAATCAGAATTTGCCTATATAAACATTCGATAATGGAGAATTAGATATATGCTTATTGAACCAACAGTTCACATATATATATATATAATCATATAGCATTATATGTCGTTGGTGTTCATCCATGAAATGAAAAGTTGATACACTTATGCGCAATATTCATATGCATAATATTTGAACATGTATAACGAAGTTATGGAAACCAATTGTGCATGGTGGTGCAATGAATCGTTTGTGTTATAGGGCTGCAGAAATTAGACCACCAATGGATAGAAGATCATCTACAACTTGATGACACTGCAAATGTCAAAGCTATCGGGCATCCGTGAAGCCACTACTTGAAGCTCATGAAAAGGTCAAAGACGCATCGAGTAATCAAAACCTTGTGAAGGTCTGTGTCAAGATGGGACTCTCTGACGACAAACATTCGGGTACAAGTATGGAAGGTCCGATTGTTTATCCCACTGTTGAGAGGGAAGATCAGCATGCACGTGATGCAGAAAGGTTTGGCACATTCACCATGGGAACTCTATTCAAGCCTGCGGATCATCCTCACAATAAGCAAGCTGCAACAGTATCGATTGATGAAGGCTGCAACTCAGCAAATTATTTCTGATCTAAAGTCTCATCTATACACATCCGAAGTCGGGTTCAGAAATTACACTTGTGAAGTACAACGCTTCAACCGAATAAAGTTTGCAGAAGGAAATACGTGACCATGAGTTCAGAATAGAAGTACTTAAGTCAAATATATTTGTATTGCTGCCTACATGGCAAGTACAAGTTGCATAAATAGTTCTTCTTATTTCTGCAAGTAATTATTTACTTTTGGTGTCTCCATGCACACATTTGCTAGATAAGGTTCACATGCTTGTATATTTATGAGTACATCATCGAATAGTGATCCTTTTGTATTTAAACCATTGAACTACAAACTTCATCCAATTCAGATGGGACTACACTTCGTCGAATATGTAACTTGTGGAGTAACTCTTCACTCCATATCTCAACACACGTTTCCGCATTAGAGTTATCCTCATTCACATCAACTAATCACATGGAGATATTCTCTCCATTCATACCTTTCAAATTCCACGACTTTTGAAGGTAGGTACAATTACAAGAAGTCACTTTGACTTTTACATAAAGTAATAAGTAACTGAGCATAGGCATGTGTTCCTATGCTCTTTCTTGAAATGAAGTAATCCAAACTTTTGCAATAAACTTCAAAGTTGATATCCAAAGCTAAGTAATCTTTGTGCAATCTTCTTGTTGAGTCTTCAAGGCACAAGACAAGTCCAAGTGTTAAGGCTTGTTTGCACCAACAATACTTGCATAAAAGAAGTAAGATAGGGTGAGAAGATTTCGTGCATACATCGCTGAAAAGTGCTAGGAGCATTTCTTAATCCAAACCACATAACTGTACAAGCAAAAACTCCCCAATTGGTAATGAAACTGTTTTCGGTATGTCTTGTTCAGCCATTCTGACTTGATTATACCCAGTGTAACCATCCAAAAAGGAGTACATTTCATGTCCTGCTACTCTGCTAGCATTGTGTCAAGAAATGGAAGAGGAAACGGATCAGGCATCGTGGCGACATTCAGTTTCCGGTAATCCACACATATTCGGAGTTGCTTATTTTTCTTAGGAACAATAACAATCGGAGATATCCATTCAGCGTGTTCGATGGGAACGATGAATCCGAATTTTAATACCTATCAAGCTCTACCTTTACATGTGCTGCATAGTTAGGATTCATCCGGTAGCTGGGTTGTTTAATTGGTTTTGCCTCCGGTTTAAGTACGACCCGATGCTGATATATGCGAGGGTCCAGACCCTTCATGTCATGGTAATCCTATGAAAAAATATTAGAGAACTCACGAAGAAGCTGGATCAAATTTGCTTGAAACACTTCAGACAACCCTTTCTTTATCTTGATAGGTGGCGGATTTACTTCATCTCCTAAATTATAAGTTATCAACTGATCTTCAGGAACATAGAGTTGACGAGGGTTTCCTGAATCATCGATTGACTGCAAAAGTTGTTGTATAGTAGCTTCATCCTTAGCAACAGTATCCTCTGTCTCTACTTCTTCGATCACAGGCACCACCGTACAAACTGCTGGATTCTAGTTATCTACAACAGATTGTAAGTTGATAGTTCCCAAGGAAATCAAATCAATGTTATTCTTTAAAAATTCTTCTTCTTCATCATCGGATAAACCATCTAGCATATGGACCGGTTCTGCTACATATGGTTTAGCATGTAGTTCACAGGGCTGAATAGCATCTTATTTTACAACATATTTTCGGTTATTGTCTTTGAAAGTGAGTTCCTGTGCGGACCAATCCTGTATAACCTTAGCTTGTTTCAACCAAGGACGGCCAAAAAGAAGATTATAATCAAGACTATACTCCGGTAGTTCTAGAACTACGAAAGTCATCTTAAAAGTGGTTCCCTGCAAAGTGATTGGGACATTCCGTACGAGTCCTACTGGGTGGACTTGGGATTGGTCGGCCATTCTAACAAAAAACTGGACAGGCTCAATTTCGGTCCATCCTAATTTTTTACAAAGTGCTGCAGTAGCTATGTTTACACCAAATCCACCATCAATTAGTACTTGAGTAATCTTATGATTTTTGTACCATATCGTAATTAAAGGGACCGAATGATCTACCGTAGAGTCAGTTTTTGGTTAAACTGTCGCTGTTGCTGGAATGCAGGAAGACGCAGAACTGAACTGCTACTGGAATTGTTGCCGAAATCTTGGTACTAATGCCAGTAACTGTCCAAGAGGAAGAGTAACGGACACCTTAGATAAAATTTCCCATGCCTGATCTACTTGAATTGTACTTTCTACTGATTCTGAAGATGATGCATTTGTTACCGGGGTAGAATGTTTTTCCTGTGAACCTTCATTTGGCAGTGGAACTTGTGTCACCGGAATTGGATCTAGGAACACTGTAGGTTCTGTGGTGGTCCATTGACTAGCTTTGTCATACATTCTCTGTTGTTCACGTATGCTTGGTTCAAATACTTCAGCTGCGGGTTGCAACTGCTTACCGGATCTGGTCTGAATTACTGCAGCTTGTGTTTCTATTGGTGTGATATGAACCATATTTGTCATTGGGTTCTGAAGCTCTTTTTTCCTCTGATCATATTCGGCTGCATCTTTACAGAATCTTCTGATGTAAACCAAATCACCACAAAAATGACAACGAGGAGGTGGCAAAGAATTACCTTCCTGTGATGTTATGGTCTGCCAGCGGTTTGTATTGTAGTTATTATTCATCTGTCCTCGATAATTTCTGTATCCTTGCTGCTGATTATTTCTCATCTGAGATGGAATATAATGAGTAGTCAGCTGCCTTGGTTCTTGTATAATGGCATTGACAGTTGCTGGTCCCTGCACTTTGGCATTATAAGCACAATTTTTGATGGAATGACCGGTTGTATTGTAGATAGTGTTGTTGTTGTTGTTGTTGTTGTTGCTATTGCCCACTCATGTTGGTACTGTTACTATTTCCTAAGTTCTAAGGATGTGCTTCCGGTTCTTCAGAGTCTGTATGATGAGACTGCTCTTCTTCTGGTTCGAAAATAGCGCTTAACCTCTTAGGAATTTCTAATTTGAATAGCTTATCCTTTTCTGCGGTATCAAATGTAGGTAAAATTGCTCCGAACAGTGGTATCCAAAATGAAGATTCACAGGGAAGTATAACACTGTCAGTGGAAAATTGTAAATTTTCTACAACCGGAACCGAACTTCCACCGAAATTAGTTGAACTTTCCCCAATCCAGGGTATTCTTTCTCCTTCACTAACTTCTCTGGGTAAGACAGCTCTATTCTCAGACTGGTTCGAATCTTGACCAGGCATTCTTGCAGACTCAGAAGTTACTGTATCTTCTGTAGATTGCGCCGAAATTACACCGAAATCTACCAAAATCGCAGAATGTTCCACCAAAATGCTACCAGAATCACTACTAATAGGCTTCGCTTCTTCGATGGCCAGACCTAATCGGTCTGCGCTTCTTCCTCCTGGGGGTGTCCTTTGTAAATTTGGTACCACCCAAGGCTGTCTATACTTCGGATACGACTCACCAGATCGAGTAACTGGCATATATCACCTTTACAATACTTTCGTACTACTTCTACCTTACTGTCGCTTCACAATCTATGGATTCCTTCTCACAAACAATCTGCAACACTCTATTGCCATCTTCTGGTGCCACCTTCCCTCAACTATATTGCAACCCACCTTCCCACAGACGGCGCCAGTGTTAAACGCGGGTCTTGCCGTCAGAGACGTGTTTAAACATCTATTCGGGTTCTTGGGAGTGGAAGGGGTATGTTAAACAGAGGCCCTATACTTGATTTTCCCAAATCAACTCACTCACATGACCGTAATCTAACATTAAAAATCTCTGTCAATACAACTTACTTATCAAGACTCTGGTTATACTCTCACAGTCTTACTGTCTGTAATCAGAATCTTTCACAATCTACCGATTACACTCCAATTGATGCGTTCTAGACACATGGCTGCCCCATGTGTACTAGAGCACCACCTCTTTTGAGGGACCAAAACTGGCATTGTCAATTGGTGTAGGATAATTGAACAATGGGCCAATCATGTTCTTATATAGTTGAATCTCCATAAAATAAAGCGCTCCAAAAGCACAAAGCAAGATCATAGCAATCCCAAAAAACTCTTCGACATATTTTTGTTCGCCGTCCACCACTGATATCTTCAAAAATCACGTGCTGCCACATTTTGTTTTATTTTAAAAATCATGATTAAAAAATATCTCCATGCTGCTACGCTACTGACAGTGGAACAACTAGCATCACTACTATGGGAGGCGATTGCTCTATCCAAGGCGCCCTCTTCTTTTGCTTGAAGAGAGAATATAAAAGCTGCAACCTATGCTTTGCAGTTCTGGACACTTTGGACTATTTGATCATTGTTTCCAACACTGTTAACAAGATAAGTGGTAGTACATACACTCTCTCCCCACAAAGGTAAGTTTTTCTCATTTAGCATTGACCTAGCTGTTTTAACAATTAGTCTATTTCTCCTCTCTGCCACCCCATTTTGCTCAGGGGTATACCTTGTTGTAATTTCTCTTTTGATTCCTCTATCCTGCAAGAATGCATCAAACTCATTTCAGAAGTACTCACCTCCTCCATCTAATCTTAGTCTCTTTAGACTTCTTCCTATTTGGTTCTCAACAAGTGTAAGATACTTTTTAAAGCAATTGAATACTTCATCTTTGTGTTTCATAAAATATAAGATAGTCCACCTACCAAAATAATCAATGAAAGATACATAATACCTTGATCAAGAAATTGAGGGATCCTTACTTGGTCCCCATACATCTGTATGGACAAGCTCTAGGTAATCTTCATGCATGTAGCTTTTCTTTGAGAAGGGTAACCTGTGAGATTTTCCAAACTGACAAGCACCACATTTGTAGATCATATGTTGCTTGGATACATTAGGTATCCTATGCACACATTGATCTCTACATATTTTCTTTAAAGTTCTCTCACCAATATGCCCTAATCTCTTATGCCAAATTTCAAGCTGTGACAATGTTTGATCTTTGTAGCTATAAAGTGCAATATTCCTTGTATCTTCAAGTTCAAAAGTAAATAATCTACTTGTCTTTTCTCCTTTGGAAATTATCTTGAATCCATGTTGGGGATCCTCCACAAATGCTCCATATTTTTTGAACCTAACCTGCAAACCCTTTTCCACAATCTATCCAACACTCATCAAATTCTTGGTAATTATAGGTACATATAGAACTCTGCTCAATAGATTTCTATTTTCATCAGAAGTTTTGAAATTTCCTACCTTGACCACTAAGTGCTTGGTATCATCAGCTGTTTGTACCTGATGTTAACCCTTCGATTCCTCAAGGTCAAAGAGAAGAGTTATATTGCTTTCCACATGGTTTGAGCAACCTAAGTCAATGTAGAAGAGATGTTCATCATTTATACCTGGCTTTGAAGTCATATTCATAATCAGAAGAGAATCCTCTTGCTCCTCTGTATAGTTGTTATAATCTTTCCTTGATTTGTAGCCTCCTTGGTAGTTGTTATTCTAGTTGTTATTGTAGTTGTTGTAATTGTTATTGTAGCCTTGATGATGGTTGAATCTTCCTTTTGATTGTGTATATCCACCTCTTTGGAAACCTCTACCTCTCTAATTCTGAAATTCCTGTAACACTCATCTGTAGTATGATTTGATAAACAAAAAATGTTACATGGTGAGGAGTTGTAAGGTCTCCCCCTACCTTGCTTACCTCCTCTACTCCTTCCTCTTGAGTTTCTACCTCTCCCTGCAGGTTTGAGTTTATCTTCTTTTGTTCTTTGTGCTCATTTCTTACCATTTTCTCTCCTTGGCCTCTTTGTTGAGACCTTTTGCATGGTGGAGAGCATAGGCCTTTGTGCATGTAAGAGTGCTTTGGGAACCCACATATGTAATCACCCTTGTTGAGCTGTAGCTAATTTTTTGGTACCCAAATTTGTCGAAGACCTTTTGGTTGAGCTGGTCCTGGTTGCTTAGTTCTTGTCTTCCCATGGTTGGCTTGCCTGGGTGGGAATTGTGTTGGCATGGCTTGTGGTTTCTCTCCTTTTCGTACCCATATCTACTTTATGCTCAGAACTACTTTACTCTTGAAGGATCTTTGTCTATTTGATATACCTATTGTCTTGTACTGTTTCGCTTGCTCCTGAGGTTGAACTACTATGGATGCTTTACTCTTCAAAAAAGAAGGAGGGTCTGCTTGCCTTTGCGATTGTCCTTCCATGATTGAGTCCTTGTGGATCATAGAGCTTTAGACACATACAACATCTTGGTCATGAGGATTAGTCTTAGAGGAACTAAGAGAGTGTGTGGTGCCATGATCTGTGAGCATGCAGTTCTCTAATTCTAATGTAATGCATTGTTCATGTACCCAAACTTGAAGAAGTTGACTTCTTAGGTTCAAGTTGATTGCATGGTCCTAAATCCAATCTTGACCCAAGACAAGTTGTTGTATGAGGTCCTCATCGTGACACACTAGCATTTTGACTTTCATTGGAAGATCTTGAAGGTAGATGGGAAGTTCCACCTCGCCCAAACAAGGGGTTTCAACACCTCCCAAACCTATGAGATAGGCTTCTATGGGCTTGATGTTCAATTCTAGGTCTTGGCAGTATGAAATTCTAACTGCACTAGTTGCTGCACCTAAGTCAACCAAGGCCCTCACAGTCCTTACACTCTTTCCTCCTCCTACCTCCACGGTCACAAAGGGGCATAGATCGATTATGCATGAAGTAATTATGCCCTATTTTTGGCACATGTCCATGTGATATTTTGGGGCTTTTGGGTTGACAATTATGCCTAGTCGCCTTAACTTATTTTGCTTAGTGTGCTCTCTAGCCTTTGCCTGTGCTTCTTCTCTAACTCTCAACTCTTCTTCTTTTCTCTTCTTAGCCATGTTGAGTCTCCTTATCATGTCCTCTGTAAGAGGTTCTTGATATAGCTTGACTCGGCATCCACTAATATAGTTTGGCAAGATGTCACCTTCTAGAGTGGCCAATTGAACCACACCACTAGTGAAGATTCTATTGATGATCATGGGTCCATATCCTCGTTTCTCCAATTTGCGGGCATGTTGCTTTCGTGTATAAACCAACACTAGGTGTCCCTCTTTTAGTCCTTTATCCTTGATGTGTGCGTTGAAGTATGCCTTTTGTCTTTTCTTTGTAGCATAGATTCCTTTGGCCGCTCGTAACCTTGTCTCACCTAGCCGTTCTAGATCAAAGATCTTGGAGGACAATTCATGTCCCTTCCACTCATGCTCTTGTGCTACCTTTAAAGGTGGGATTAGAAAATCCAATGGCAACACAACATTTTGTCCGAAGACCATCTGAAATGGGGTGGCATTCAGTACCGTTTTGTAGGCAACTTGATAAGACCAAACAACAAGATGAATTTGTATGTCCCAATCAGAGCGTTTATTATTTACGAGTTTCTTCAATACGTTAAATAGGATCTTATTTGTGCTCTCGGCTTGTCCGTTAACTCGTGGATGATAGGGGCAGACTTCTTATGTATGACCAAGAATTCTTGAAGAAGGTTTTTTATGACTTCATTCAAGAAGTGTGTACCTCTATCACTTACTAACTCTATTGGTAACCCGTATCTAGTGAACACATTCTCGAATAAAAACTTAACCATCATTTGATCATCATTCTTTGTCGTAGCTTTTACTTCTACCCACTTTGTAAGGTAATTTGTGGCTACAATAATGTACTATACATGGGAGTTTCTAGCAGGGGGGTTAATAGGACCTACAAAGTTGATACCCCACTTTGAGAATGCACCTCCTCCCATGATTGGTCTCAAAGGCATCTCATCTTTTCTGAGTGGATATTGGGCATGTTGGCATGTGTCGCATTTCTTCAGATAAGTATGTGCATCCATATGAAGAGTGGGCCACTGTAGAGCCCTAACCGGTCGAAACTAAAGGTACAAAGGTTGAATCTAAAATCTTAAGGTGCAAAAGTGAAAGAATTAAAAGGAAAGGTGAAGGTGGAAGGCCGCAAAGGTGGAAATAGGCCGCCCAATCAAAATTTTATTTTAAAAGTCACTCTTGTTCTAAAGTCACTACAAGACAAAGTAGCGAATCGTTGAGGACCAGTTCAAAAAGACAATCTTGGGACATTGAAAGGACACCAAGATTGTATTGCAGTTAGAGTGCGCGAACCGGCGGACTCTAAAACAAAAGAAGGACAAAGGCTATTCGGAGACACATTGAGAGTGGAGAGCAAGAGAGAGCTTCAGAGGAGCAAGAAAGGAAGCAAGAAGAGCCTCCAGTGTGCAACGACATTCAAGAGTGCAAGAGGTGCCAAGAGGAAAGGTGCAGAGAAGAGAGAAGGCGGGCTGGATTCCAAGAGTTCCAAGGGCTATCACGTGCTGCGCAGTGATACCAATTCCTTAGCTTGGCGGAAGCTTAGTGCAAGGTGTGCACAAGGGAAGCGGGAAGCAAGTGAAGGATTGGTGCACGAGAGGCCGCCGCTAGAGGACTTGAGATAATTGGTCTTCAGTAATTGATACTCTCTAAAGTGGTATTTAGTCATTGATTGGACTGTGCGCAGTCATTGTAATTGTTGCAGGATAATTAATATTCAAGGTTTCCAAGAGTATTCCTTTGCAGAAGTTCTCACTATTATTCCATTTTCATCATCTCTTTTTTCTCCTACAAACCCTCAAACTCCTTCTTGTCCCCGAATCCCCAACAAATTTGGCACGCCCGGTGGGACTTCCAAGGAGCTTTGAGCATAGGAGACTATATATTGCCATTGGAGGACAACATTCCAGTGTCGACAACATTACTCCAGTGGGCCAAAAGGTACATCCTTCTATCAAGGTCTCATTTTAAGTGGACTATGAATAGCTCATGACCGTGACCCGGTCACAAACCTTGAGAATCAAGTGCAAGCAGACAAGAAGAAAGACGAACCGAAGATCATCGAGTCCACTTTCATCGACTTCATCGGTAGGAAGCATGGCAGGACAGGTGGACCTAGAAATCTTGCTCTCTAGGTTAAACATAAAATTCCCCTCCTTCAGAGGATTAGCCCATGAGGACCCAGATGAGCACATTCGACGATTTCTTTCATTATATAAGACTAGGGGACTAATGGGTAGGGAAGATGCTTTCTTGATACTCTTCCCCGCCACATTGGAAGGTCTGGCAGACAAGTGGTTTAGTCAGTTTGCCGAAAATCACTTTACCTCTTGGGATTTGATGAAAGAGGCCTTTAAGAATCAATTTCAGCAGGGCAACACGGCTGAGATCATTATAGAAGAATTGGAAAACTTGAAGTTGGGTCCAGGAGAGAAGTTCCCCGAATTCGTGACCAGGGCAAAAGCATTAATGGCTAAATTACCGGATCCACCACACGACTTCTTTGTCAAGAAGTGGTTAGCCAAACCTTTACCTGTGGTCACCCAATGCAAAATAAAAGAGTTGGTGCTACCTACGGCCTCTGTTGAGGAATTCATCAACACGGCCACCCGCTTGGAACAAATAAGGCACCAGTATGGTACAACGTCTTCCCAACTATCATATGGTACAGAACTGGAGGACCCAGTGAGCCAGTTAAGAAGGGAATTGGAAGGCTTGAAGAGGAATAAGCCCTATACAGAGGAGGAGACTACTGTAGCTCAGCTGAGAAGAGAGATTGAAGCCCTCAAGCTCCAAAAGGAAGAGGAAGCCCAAGCAGAGGAACTAGCTCAGCTGAGGCAGGAGTTGCAAGAACTAAAAGGAGGCGGCATTAAGAACGGACTATGGTGCTCCATGTGCAGTAAGCAAGGACATATAGTAAGTGAATGTCCTTTGCTAAATGTGACTTGTCAATTATGCAGAAAGATTGGGCATGAGGCCCATGAATGCCAATCAAGGGGAATACCGACAATGACATACTGGACACAAGGCGGGCTCTTGCCACCAGCAAATGTAATGGCAGCAGCAACAAACCAAGGTAATAACTATAATCCTAGACCAAGAACTAACCTTGCAAATGGGCCTAGAAGGCCAATTATTTGCTTCAGGTGTGGAGAATGTGGGCACTACCAAAGTAGGTGCACCCTACCAGAGAATGCACCTCCTTGCAGGAACTGCCCTGAGGCCAGAGACCATTATACAAATTGTTGTCCTAAGAATCAAGCCTCTTCATCAGGGCCCCATATCCAAATGATTTCTGTGCAGGAAGAAGAAATGGCAAATCAAGTTAAGGTGCCGTCACCATCTACCAGGGTGGTGCAGTTAGAGGAAATTGACTCTTTTACTATGCAGACAAGAAGCAAGGGGAAGGCTCCAGTGGACGTGGGTCAAGAATCATTGATTAATGGATTAAACAGAGACAAAGGTGTGTCCGAAGACCTAGCCACCACAATTGCAGACACAAGGAAAAAGGAAAATTGCACAGGTACCAGTGATGCCATTGGACAGGCATTCAGCAGGGCTCATGAGGAGTTGGATAAGTCAAATGGAGCCCAAGCTCTTAAGGAATCAGAAGCCTCCAGACTGCTCAAATCCATGAAAAAGGAGGTTAGTATTCTTGATTTAATAAAGATGGATGGGAAATTCAGGTCAGAATTATTACAGATAATTGATGAAGCTTCTACGACAAGCTTAGTAGCTAAGACTGCTATCTTACATCAAGGGATAATCAAGGGGGAAGCACCCCTTACAAATTATAAAAGCCCTCGGCTCACAATATCAATCAAGGGCCATGAATTTCAAGGTGTTATTGTAGATGGTGGTTCTGGCATTAATTTGATGCCTGAACATACCATGAAAAGGATTGGACTCCACCCTTCAAGACCTGCAAATTTCACGGTCACTTTGGCAGATCAGAGCAAAGTAAGGCCCCTAGGGGTAATCCCAAAAGTTCCACTTGAAGTACAAGGTAATCTATTTATCCTGGATTTTGTGGTTTTAAGATTTCCCCAGGTTGAAGGAGGATTTCCTCTCTTAATTGGAAGACCTTGGCTGAGGCATGCCAGTGTCATTCATGATTGGGGTAAGGACACCATGTGGGTGCAAAAGAAAGGGCAGGAGCTGACACAAATTCATTTAGAAGAAGGCCCAGACAATCAAGGAAACACGAGTATGATGCAAACAGTGAGCATTTGCATGGAAACAGAAGCGGAGGATCAGCCCCAAATAGATTTTGAGGAAGAAGAGGATATTTTAAGTTGGCTTCATGCCGGCAACTCTTCTTCTTGTTTTGGAATTTTTCTTGATAATCCTGGTACATTTGGAGGCTATGATGAAGACAAAGGAGAGGTCCAGGTTGATGGATTGGGAGAGCCCATCACTGACCACAGAAGGGGCAGGAAGATACCCCTCAAATACAAATTGGAGGAGGATGTGTCAACATCAGATAACGAAGTTTCCCAAGCTAAAAGCAAGGTAAAAAATTCTGAGGTTGAATGTTCTTTCCCAATTCAAGAAATCCCTGCAGGATGGATGCAGGACAAGGAGGAAAACATCGAAGTTCAAAATCCACCTGCTTATGAAGCAATGCGCGAAAAGCTAGTAGAAGAAGACAAAGAAGCAGATGCACAAGAAGATAATCTGGTAACAAGAAACCCGGTTCAAGAAGTACATTTATGCACCCAAAACAATAATCAACCAGTTCTAGTGGCCACTTGGTTGTGGAGCCACCCAAAGCTTCTGGAAAAGGTAAAATCATTCTTAACCCAGTATGCAGATGTTTTTGCCTGGCATTATAAAGACTTAGAAGGAGTGCCTGCATCTTATGGAGAGCACAGAATTCCTCTGGTTGAGGGAGCCAGACCCATCAGAGGAAGGAGTTATAGACTCAATCCAAAGTATGCTGAAGCTGTCTATGTGGAAATCCAAAAGATGGAAGATGCAGGAATCATCATTCCTGTGGAACACTCAGAGTGGCTCTCACCTATGGTTATAGTACCAAAGAAGAATAAGTCTAATAAAATCAGGATTTGTGTGGACTTTAGAGCTCTCAACAAGGTGACCATTCCAGACGGGTTCCCTATGCCTTTTGCAGAACAGGTCATTGAAGAAGTGGCGGGGCATGCACTATATAGTTTTATGGATGGCTTCAGTGGCTATAATCAAATATCAATACACCCAGAGGATCGTGAAAAGACTGCTTTTATCACACCGTGGGGAACGTATGTGTATGTAAAAATGCCATTTGGGCTAAGAAATGCTCCAGCCACATTTAACAGAACGGTCAATCTCATTTTTGGGCCCTTATTGCTGGAATCACTTAGAATCTTCATGGATGATTTCTCTTCATTTTCAGGATCTCACAAAGAAACTCATCTAGATTGTTTGGACCAGCACCTGAGACAGCTGCAGAATATTTTCCAAAGATGCAGAGAAACTAAGTTAAAGCTCAATCCAAATAAATGTCATTTCCTGGTGACAGAAGGAACCCTCTTAGGACATGTGGTATCCGCTAAAGGTATGGCCCCAGATCCCGACAAAATTCTTTCTATATTAAAGTTACCTAAACCCAAAACTCCTAAAGAGATCCAGAGTTTTTTGGGGCATACCGGTTATCATAGAAGGTTTATAAAAATGTATGCAGAGATAGCTAGACCTCTGACTAAACTCACAGGTAAAGAAGTACCTTTCAAATGGGAAGAAGATGAGGAAAAAGCATATCAGACATTAAGGACACGGCTAGTGTGTGCTCCTATCTTGGTCACCCCGGAGTGGTCAAAAATCTTTCATATACATGTCGATGCCAGTGCATATGCAGTGGGAGCCGTTCTGACTCAACCCAGTGAAGAATTTAAAATGGACAGGCCAATTCAATATGCCAGTAGAATCTTGACCAAGGCTGAAAGAAATTACAGTACTACCGAAAGGGAAGCACTAGCAATGGTCTTTGCAGTTCAAAAATTCCGCCATTACTTATTGGGGGTAAAATTTATTATTATATCAGATCACCAACCTCTCAAGTACTTACTCAACAAACCACATGCTACTGGTAGAATATGGAGGTGGTTACTGTTATTCCAAGAGTTCGATTTCTCGGTAATCCATAAGCCAGGAAGAGAAAATGTGATGGCAGATCACTTGTCCAGAATCAATAGGAAGGATCAAACCAGTGGTATCAATGATGATTTCCCTGATGCACACTTGTTTGCTATACATCCTAAAGGATGGTATGATGATATCAAGCAGTTCATTAATACTGGATTGTATCCAGAAAGTGCTAATGCTGTACTAAGAAAGAGGCTGCTTATCAAGAGTAGACCATATACTTTCATTGAGGGTAAACTCTACAGACAGGGCAAGGATGACAGGATGAGGAAATGCTTAGAGGAAGATGAAGTGAGGGAAATACTGCAATTTGCACATGAAGGAACAGGTGGTGGGCACCTTCCAGGGCATATCATGAGCCAGAGAATACTAGATGCTGGTCTATGGTGGCCTACACTCTTTAGGGATGCAGATAATTGGAGAAAAACATGTGATGTGTGCCAGAGGTGTGGACCTAAACCCACCAAGCAAAGACATCACCCTTTGGTAGTTTCCACTTCTTGGCAGCCCTTTGAGAAGTGGGGATTAGACTTTGTTGGGCCTATATACCCTCCGGCACTTCCAAAAAGGGAAAAGTACTTACTGATAGCCACGGACTACGCAACAAAATGGGCTGAAGCTATTGCATCAACGGATTGCTCTGCACAAACAGTGGCTGACTTTTTGTATTGTAACATCATTTGCAGATTTGGATGCCCGCTGGAAATCTGTACCGATCAGGGTACTCATTTTGTTAACAAAATATTGCAGGAAATTTCCAACAGGTATCGCATTTTACACAGGACTTCTTGTGCATACTACCCACGAGCTAATGGACAAGCCGAGTCAACAAACAAAGTACTAATTTCAATGTTACGAAAAGAATGCATGTTGCAGCCGACCTCTTGGGGACGGGCCTATCTGGGTACATTATGGGCATACAGACTGGCCTATAAAGAGACTGGGTATTCCCCCTTTCAATTAGTTTATGGCTTGGTTCCTATTGAACCATTTGAATTTATCAGAGGCTCTATAAGAACGGAAAGACTAGAGAAAAATGGGATGGAAGTTTCAGCAAGACTGACTGCTTTGCATAAACTGGAAGAATCGAGAATTTTAGCATCCAAACAGTTAGAGAAGCTGCAATTACACAGGAAGGAGACTCATGACAAAAATCTATGGCAAAACAATTTGAAGCCTGGAGATTTAGCCCTGCTACACAGACCACAAATTTCTACTCAAAACAAAGGGAAATGGATCCCTCACTGGGAAGGCCCTTTTCGCATTACGAAGATGCTGCAGTGGGGTGCAGTGCAATTGGAAACACTCGATGGCAACACCCTACCTTTAGTTAACAATTCCAGACTCAAGGCTTATTATCAAGTATCATAACCATTGCATTTTCCTTTATCTTGTTGGTTTTGGATTGTTTTAATAAGTAGTAATAATCAGCTCACAGAATTTTGGGCATAGTTTTTTATGAAAATCAGAAAACATTGGGCGCACGTTTTTTCTTTTCTTTATCAATGAAAATCAGAAAATTTTTGGCGCAAGTTTTCTTCTCCATCAAAAAATCAAGAAATTTATCACTTCATAAAAAGATATTCATCACTTGAATGGCTCTTAGTTTTGCTAAGTAACTTTCAGTTTTGCCCTTTCCTTTGTTTGTCTCTCGGATGGATGAGATTAACATTGTCATCTTCCCCTCTTTTGATCACCCTTTTATGCTAGACCGCTGCTTCTTGAGAGGTGCTCCCTCCTTCCAACTAGCTATATAATATGGCCTTCTTCTTCATTCGGGCTTCAACACATCAGAATTCCGTACTATTTGTTCATCGCACAGGCCGGTTGTGCTAAGGAAGACAAAGGACGATCATCTCTCACGCCCCTTTCCACCCCATCAACTCCCCCATACCACCACCCTCCCTCCTCCTTCCCCCTTTCCATACTACCGCCCCTCCGCCTCCTACCCACCCACCTCAACCCCACTCTCCCCCCATCCCACCCGCGTGCGCCCCTCCCTTCCCCCGCCCCAACCTCCTCAGCGCCCCCTCTCCAACTCCTCTACAACCCAACCACCCCCTACAACCACGATTGGCCCTCCCTCCTAATCCCGACCCCAGCGCCCTCTGCCTATTATCCCCCTCCTTCCCTCCTCCATCACCCTCATCGCTCCCCTCTGCCTATTATCCCACTCCTTCCCCCCTCCATCACCCTCCACGCTTTCCCTCCCCTCCCTACCCCGATCGCCCCCATCACCCCCACACCATTACAATCAAGCGCCCTCCCCCCCCCTCCCGACCCCGCTCGGCACCCCCCCCCTCACCACAGCACATCACCCCCCCTCTCATCAGCGCCCTCCCCCCCCTCCCGACCCCGCTCGGCACACCCCCCCTCACCACAACCACACACCACCCCCCCCTCAAAACAGCGCCCCCCCCCCTCCCGACCCCGCTCGGCACCCCCCCCCTCACAACCACACACCACACCCCCCCCTCTCACAGGCGCCCTCCCCCCCATCCCGACCCCGCTCGGCACCCCCCCTCACAACGACACAACACACCCCCCCTCTCATCAAAGCGCCCCCCCCCCCCCTCCCGACCCCGCTCGGCACCCCCCCCTCACAACCACACACCACACCCCCCCCTCTCAAACCAGCGCCCCCCCCCCCTTCCGACCCCGCTCGGCACCCCCCTCACAACCACACACCACACCCCCCCCCCTCTCAAAGGCGCCCTCCCCCCCATTCCGACCCCGCTCGGCACCCCCCCTCACAACAACACAACACACCCCCCCCTCTCAACATAGCCCCCCCCTCCCCTCCCGACCCCGCTCGGCACCCCCCCCCCTCACCACCATACACCACACCTCCCCCCCTCTCAAAACAAGCGCCCCCCCCCCTCCCGACCCCGTTCGGCACCCCCCCTCACATAACACACCCCACCCCCCCTCTCACTCAAGCGCCCTCCCCCCCCTCCCGACCCCGCTCGGCACCCCCCCCCCCTCACCACAACACATCACCCCCCCCCTCTCAAACCAGCGCCCCCCCCCTCCCGACCCCGCTCGGCACCCCCCCTCACAACCACACCACGCCCCCCCCTCTCAAAGGCGCCCTCCCACCCATCCCGACCCCGCTCGGCACCCCCCCTCACAACCACACACCACCCCCCCCTCACCACATCACACAACACCCCCCCTCTCATCAGCGCCCTCCCCCCCCTCCCGACCCCGCTCGGCACACCCCCCCTCACCACATCCCACAACACCCCCCCCTCCTCTCAAAACAAGCGCCCCCCCCTCCCGACACCGCTCGGCACCCCCCCCCCTCACAACCACACACCACACCCCCCCCTCTCAAACCAGCGCCCCCCCCCTCCCGACCCTGCTCGGCACCCCCCTCACAACCACACACCACCCCCCCTCAAAACAGCGCCCCCCCCCCTCCCGACCCCGCTCGGCACCCCCCCCCCCCTCACAACCACACACCACACCCCCCCCTCTCAAACCAGCGCCCCCCCCCTTCCGACCCCGCTCGGCACCCCCCCTCACCACATCCCACAACACCCCCCCCCTCCTCTCAAAACAAGCGCCCCCCCCCTCCCGACACCGCTCGGCACCCCCCCCTCACAACCACACACCACACCCCCCCCCTCTCAAACCAGCGCCCCCCCCCCTCCCGACCCCGCTCGGCACCCCCCCTCACAACCACACACCACCCCCCCTCAAAACAGCGCCCCCCCCCCCTCCCGACCCCGCTCGGCACCCCCCCCTCACAACCACACACCACACCCCCCCCCTCTCAAACCAGCGCCCCCCCCTTCCGACCCCGCTCGGCACCCCCCCTCACCACATCCCACAACACCCCCCCCTCCTCTCAAAACAAGCGCCCCCCCCCTCCCGACACCGCTCGGCACCCCCCCCCTCACAACCACACACCACACCCCCCCCTCTCAAACCAGCGCCCCCCCCCTCCCGACCCCGCTCGGCGCCCCCTCTCACAACCACACACCACCCCCCCTCAAAACAGCGCCCCCCCCCCCTCCCGACCCCGCTCGGCACCCCCCCCCTCACAACCACACACCACACCCCCCCCCTCTCAAACCAGCGCCCCCCCCCTTCCGACCCCCCTCGGCACCCCCCCTCACCACATCCCACAACACCCCCCCCTCCTCTCAAAACAAGCGCCCCCCCCTCCCGACACCGCTCGGCACCCCCCCCCTCACAACCACACACCACACCCCCCCCCTCTCAAACCAGCGCCCCCCCCCTCCCGACCCCGCTCGGCGCCCCCCCCCCCTCACAACCACACACCACCCCCCCTCAAAACAGCGCCCCCCCCTCCCGACCCCGCTCGGCACCCCCCCCCCTCACAACCACACACCACACCCCCCCCTCTCAAACCAGCGCCCCCCCCCCTTCCGACCCCGCTCGGCACCCCCCCTCACCACATCCCACAACACCCCCCCCTCCTCTCAAAACAAGCGCCCCCCCCCCTCCCGACACCGCTCGGCACCCCCCCCCTCACAACCACACACCACACCCCCCCCTCTCAAACCAGCGCCCCCCCCCTCCCGACCCCGCTCGGCACCCCCCCTCACAACCACACACCACCCCCCCTCAAAAACAGCGCCCCCCCTCTCAAACCAGCGCCCCCCCCCTTCCGACCCCACTCGGCACCCCCCCTCACCACATCCCACAACACCCCCCCCTCCTCTCAAAACAAGCGCCCCCCCCCCCCTCCCGACACCGCTCGGCACCCCCCCCCTCACAACCACACACCACACCCCCCCCTCTCAAACGAGCGCCCCCCCCCCCTCCCGACCCCGCTCGGCACCCCCCCTCACAACCACACACCACCCCCCCCTCAAAACAGCGCCCCCCCCTCCCGACCCCGCTCGGCACCCCCCCCTCACAACCACACACCACACCCCCCCTCTCAAACCAGCGCCCCCCCCTTCCGACCCCGCTCGGCACCCCCCTCACAACCACACACCACACCCCCCCCCCTCTCAAAGGCGCCCTCCCCCCCATTCCGACCCCGCTCGGCACCCCCCCTCACAACAACACAACACACCCCCCCCCCTCTCAACATAGCGCCCCCCCCCCTCCCGACCCCGCTCGGCACCCCCCCCTCACCACCATACACCACACCTCCCCCCCTCTCAAAACAAGCGCCCCCCCCCCCTCCCGACCCCGCTCGGCACCCCCCCCCCTCACAACCACACACCACACCCCCCGCCCTCTCAAAACAAGCACCCCCCCCCTCCCGCCCCGCTCGGCACCCCCCCCTCACAACCATACACCACACCCCCCCACTCTCAAAACAGCGCCCCCCCCCCCCCCCCCCCCCCTTCCGACCCCGCTCGGCACCCCCCCTCACCACACCACCCCCCCCTCACCACAACCCAGCGCCTCCCCCTCCCAACCCCGCTCACCACCACACACCCCCCCCCCTCCTCACACCCCAGCGCCCCCCTCCCGACCCCCCATCGATTCTTCCCCCCCTGAAGAGGCTTTCTTCTGCTCCATTTCTTTTCCCCAGTTTCATCCATGGCGGACCCCGCTCCGGGTGATAGTTCTGCTCCTACCTCCACAATTGCTTCTGCCCATCCCAATCCACCTCCTCCTTCATCGGCAGACCCATCTGTTCAAGCGACTCCAACAGCTCCTATGACCCTGGATCTTCCCCTTTATTCCATAGACTCAGATTCCAGCTACCTTTATTCCCCACCTCCCCTCCCGCACCCTCCTTCTCCTTCCCCATCTATGTCTCATTCCTCCCACCCATCTTCCCCAACCGGGGATTATATGCGCCTGTTTCTTCCACCTGACATAAACCTGCAAATCCGAATGTATCTATCCATACCTACCATTGCCCTTCGTCAAATGTTTTCTATTGAGGATCTTCAGCAGGCGGGCTTGTGGGGCTTGGCTAATGTTTTCTTCAACCCCGCCAATTTTACCCAGGTTTATGAAGTTATCCGCCTCTTCCCTCATTTTAGAACCGGCACTCTCTTCATCCCCGACATTGCCGCCAGTATTGGGTCTCCCCTAATAGATTTTCGTGCTCCCCCTTTCCTCTACTCTGGTCTGTCCGCCTCAGCCACTATTGCCTTTTGTAACACACATTTTCAAAGTAATGCTCGGTTTTCGCTCCGCATGACCACCCTTCTCAATGCGTTCATCTTCTTCTTCTTATTACGCAGCCAAACCTCTTCCCTCCCGTGGTCTGATATTCGTATCGCTGATCCGCTTTTTTGCTTTCTCCATAGCCGTCCCTACCCTTACGCACATCTCATTTATAGTTCCTTGATGTTGCGCTCCCGTTGACTCCGCCAGGCTATCTCTAGAGGCTCTCATGCATTTTCCGTCTATTCTGCACCCTTCTTAGCTTGGCTATATCAGATTCCCGCACATTCTGCACACAATGCTGCTTATCTCCCTTCCCAACCTGGACCTTCCATTGCTCCATCTCCCTCCCCCCCTCTAATCTCTATTGACTCAGCTTCCGCCTCGACACCCACCTCCGCGCCACCTGATGTAACTTCCTGCCCTCCCCAATCTTCTTCACCCATCCCTCCTGCATCTACCACCTCTCCATTCATACCTAACCCCCCTGATGTAACCTCCATCCCTCCCCATTCCTCTTCACCTATACCTCCTGCCTCTACAACTTCTCCGTTCTTAACTAATCCCCCTGATGTGCCCTCCTTCCCTCCCCAATTTTCTTCACCTATCCCGCCTACAGCCACCACCTCTCCATTCATGACTCCCCCCCCTCACGTCCCCTCCTTCACTACCCAATCTTCTTCCCCTTTCCCTCCTGTATCTACAAATTCTCCATCCATGCCTACCCCTCCTATTATCCCTAGACCTCCCCTCTCTTCCGATTTCACCCCACTTATTCAAACCCAGCTCAACCCTCAAAACCCCACCTGTATGCCACCAATTCACCCGGAATTCACATCCCCCTCTATCAGTAACCTTCCTGTCCGTCAACATCTCCCTTCCCCCAATCTTTCACTTCCCACTCCATCGGCCACTCCAACCCTTCATACTCCTCCGCTGTATATCCCCCCTCCCCCTCCCCCTCCTGCTCCAACGGCCAATCCCACTCCGCCTTTTGACCTACCATCAACACCTTCATTTTTGCAATTACTCCAGGACGCGAGTGTAGTCGCTATCGGCAATGCTCAGGCCTCTCAGATTTCCTTGGATTCGGTTTCCGCAGCAGCTTCGGTTCATCAACAGTATATCTCAACAATAGAAAACATCAATCGCATGGCAACCTCTCAATGGCACTCCCTCAACAAATCGGCCCGATTGCTCAAAGAAGAGCGAGATCATTATCGCGATATGGCCGACTCTGCGATGAAAGCCTTAGAAGATCTTCAGAATCGCTCCAACTTAGGGCTTTGTGCTAATGCTGCATGCCGACGTATCCGCAGGGAAAGGGATCACCTTAGACAATGCCTTAGTTCGCTACAGCTTACGATCGAACAAGCTTCTGCTCCTTTGCCCCCTTCTCCATCAACCTTGGCTGACAACCTCAATCACCCTCCACAATAAATTGCCCTCCTCAGTCTAAATAAATTGCTCATCCACATTCAGAATAATTACTCTTAGTTTCCAGTATCCATTTTACAATATTTACCTCATACTTTTGATCTCTCATCATTCTTGTCGGGTGCATTATATTTTTTCTTCTCAATAAAATACACACCCTTTAAATTTTTTCTTGCCTCCGTTATTTTCATCTCTGTGTCTTTGCAATTTCTCAGTTGGTATCGTTGTTGTCTCTCCGGGACGGAGAGATCCTTAGGTGGTGGGCATCTGTAGAGCCCTAACCGGTCGAAACTAAAGGTACAAAGTATTTTTCCTCTTAAGGTTCAAAGGTTGAATCTAAAATCTTAAGGTGCAAAAGTGAAAGAATTAAAAGGAAAGGTGAAGGTGGAAGGCCGCAAAGGTGGAAATAGGCCGCCCAATCAAAATTTTATTTTAAAAGTCACTCTTGTTCTAAAGTCACTACAAGACAAAGTAGCGAATCGTTGAGGACCAGTTCAAAAAGACAATCTTGGGACATTGAAAGGACACCAAGATTGTATTGCAGTTAGAGTGCGCAAACCGGCGGACTCTAAAACAAAAGAAGGACAAAGGCTATTCGGAGACACATTGAGAGTGGAGAGCAAGAGAGAGCTTCAGAGGAGCAAGAAAGGAAGCAAGAAGAGCCTCCAGTGTGCGACGACATTCAAGAGTGCAAGAGGTGCCAAGAGGAAAGGTGCAGAGAAGAGAGAAGGCGAGCTGGATTCCAAGAGTTCCAAGGGCTATCACGTGCTGTGCAGTGATACCAATTCCTTAGCTTGGCGGAAGCTTAGTGCAAGGTGTGCACAAGGGAAGCGGGAAGCAAGTGAAGGATTGGTGCACGAGAGGCCGCCGCTAGAGGACTTGAGATAATTGGTCTTCAGTAATTGATACTCTCTAAAGTGGTATTTAGTCATTGATTGGACTGTGCGCAGTCATTGTAATTGTTGCAGGATAATTAATATTCAAGGTTTCCAAGAGTATTCCTTTGCAGAAGTTCTCACTATTATTCCATTTTCATCATCTCTTTTTTCTCCTACAAACCCTCAAACTCCTTCTTGTCCCGGAATCCCCAACAGCCACCAAAGTCCTCTGAATAGAATGGTCTTAATTACTCAATCAGGACCAAAGTGTCCACCTGCAACACCACTATGTGCAGTCTCTAAGATTTTTAGATAGTCTGATTCGTGAACACACAATCTTAAGTAATCATCTCTGCCTCTTCGATATAGGTTGTCTCCAACTAAGGCATAGTCCTGAGCCTCTTGCTCCATGCTTCCTCTTCTTGCTAGACTAGCCTCATTGGGTAGTGTTCCCGATCTCATAAATTCTACCAATGAAGCACTCCAATCTGGAATTAATGATACATGATAAAGGGGGGCATGCTCGAAGGGGGGTCTCTCCTTGCAGGTTGGACAATTCTTAATCCACTCATGAATTTCTTTGTCCATGCTAGGCCAATACGTTTTAGATTTTGCAATGTTCACTGTTTAGAATAGTGATTCCCTAGCAATCCTTCATGGGATTGTTGCAACCAACTGCTATGTTCATCGTCTTCGACACAACAAGCTAATACACCCTCTACATCTTGTTTGTACATGCTTCCTACCAATATTTGATATCTTTGTGATTTTACAATTTCTTCTTTGTTTGTTTTATGTTCTTATTTGCAAGTCCAAAGGTTAAGACAGGTACCAACTTATTTGCCCATTTAAGAACAACTTCTAGATTGAACAGATAAGCGTCGGGCAATTCATCGGACACTCCTTGCGGTGACTCACCTGAAGTGATGCGAGAAAGATGGTCTACCTTGAGGTGGGTTCTACCTTTTCGTACAACCACTTCAAAGTCATATTCCATTAGTAAGAGAAACCATCTTACTAAGCGTCCTGTATTGCAAGGTTTATTGACCAAATATAATAAAGCTTGATGATCAGTAAAAAAAACTTGAACTTGTTGGCAAAATAGATAGTGTCTAAACTTCTTCACAGCATATACCATGTAAACCTTCTCGCTGAGTTGTGGTATAGTTTCTTTCAGCAACGTTCAATTGCCTGCTAGCATATGCTATAGGAAAATCTAAATTTCCTTCACCTATTGGTTGTGACAACACACATCCTATCGCATAATTGGATTCATCAATGGGACATGGAATGGCTTATTCCAATCAGGAGTAGTCAATATTGGTGTTGTGCACAAATATCTCTTCAATTCATTGAAGGAATTTTTGCATTCATTGTTCCACTCAAAGTTTCTTAGCAAGGCATAAAGAGGTTTGGCTATGATTGCATACATGTGGATGAACCTACAATAATATCCACAATGGCCCATGAAGGATTGTACCTCTTTAATGTTCATTCGCCTGGGTAGCTCCGCTATGGCTCTTACTTTGTCCTTGTCTATTGATATTCCATTCTTAGAAACAATGTGACCTAAGATTTTACCTTGTCTTACCATGAACACACTTCTCAGGGTTGAGACACACTCAATATTCTCTACACTTGTTGAAGATTTGTCTTAGCTCAGGGATGTGGTATCTTCTTTCTTGGGAATGAACACATAAATCATCCACATATACTTTTAAGCTCTTTCGCAAGAACTCTTTGAAGACTTCACACATGAGCCTTTGGAATGTTGCAGGTGGATTGGTGAGCCCAAATGGCATCACATGGAATGCAAAGATTCCCCACTCTGTGGCAAAAGCTATTTTATGTTGATCTTCAGGGGCAATGGCTACTTGATTGTAACCTAAAAATCCATCAAGAAAGCTATAAACTTCCTTGCCTGCAACACGCTCTAATAAATGTTCAGTGATTGGAAGCGGATAACTATCTCTAATTGTAGCAGCATTAACTTTTTTAAGGTTAATACACACCTGCAATTTTCCATTCTTCTTGGGCACCACTACAATGGGGGACACCCATCCAGTACGTTCAATCTCATAGATAAATCCAGCATCAATCAGCCTATCAATTTCTTCTTTTATTTTAGCTGCATAAGTGTCATTATATGTGTAGGGCTTTTGTTTGGTGGGTTTGGCATCCGTAGTCATGGGGATAGTATGAGAGCAATTTTTTGGATCTACTCCCTTCAAGTCTCTGTAGTGCCACGCGAACACATCCCTATATTCTCTTAATAGAGCTATAAGCTCTATTTCTTCTTGTGCGCTTAGGTCATCTCCTATGTACGTACATCGCTCTTTGTTCTTATCAATAGTTACTACAATTTTTTTGGTCTTTTCTTTATTATCATGCTTTTCTTTTTCTTTTTCTTTTGACCTCCTTCACTTCCATCCTTTGAATTTACAGTTTTAATGCTGGTGAGAGATTCTTCTTCTTTTTGGGTAAATACTCCTATATCTTCTAGATAGTGCTTCTCTAAATTAAAGCTATTATCCATCACAATGGTCTCTTCTTCTTCTATGAAGTCACTAGGGTCACATTCTTCTAGGAAGGGCTGACACATGAACACTGAAATATCATAACCCTCCTCATTACAGTGAGGCATCCATTGTTCTTCATTAAGAGCAATGTCCATGGTGGCTAAGATTTTTGCCCAACCATGAGGCTCAAATTCCTCATCTAGAAAGATCATCGCTGTATAGGTTGGGTCTTTAACTGGTCCTTCTCCTTGAGAAGTTCCTTCTTCTCTCACTTTTAGGCGTCTTTCCTCTTCCTCTGCGACCTTGCACATCCACAAATGAGTATCTTCATGCATCCATGATGGTTCAGGTGAACTTCTAGAATGCATGGAGATAGAGTCTTATTTTTCTTTGTGGATAGGATTCCACTATAGGGGTGGTACATCTCTGAAGGTGTAATCCTTCAAGTTTACCTTGGTGGTGACCCCTAAATGCTGTAAGTACAAGGAGTTGGTTCCCCAATCTTGTACTATTTGCAGTTGTCGTAGGAAGGGTCTTCCTAGGATCATCTCATAGACATTATTTTTCTCAAAGTCACATATAGCAAATGTATGTTCAAACTCTACACCACAAGTGGTTAGAGTTATCCCTTCTAGAAATCCTAGAGGTCTTTCAACATGGCCATCAGCCATTTGAAGCTTCATTCTAGTTGTTCTTAACATTGGTTTGCCCCACTGCTTCCACAAGGAGGTAGTCGCAATAGCAACAGCAACACCTGAATCTACGATTGCTTTGGTTGTGTAACCTTGGTAGGTGATTGGAAGATAAGTATTACCTTCTTCACCTTCACTCATGTCTCCTATTTTGTCTAGAGGTATCTCTGGTACTTTCTGCTTAGAGCCTACTTTTGGCATATTGGAATCAAGTTCTGGAATGTCATCCTTCACATGATTCCATAGCTTTGGTTTTACTTTGAGCAGCTCTTCTAAAGTGAGATGACATTGAACCTTAGTGTTCTTCACGACATCAGTGTTCCTTGGAGCCACTGAGTCTTTGTTCCTTACTAGTATTGTGGGAGCTCTAATCTCAAGAGATTCAGACTCCCATCGGACTATGAATTGTGGCAACTCTTGTAAAGAATTAGATTCAAAAACTAATCTTTCATCTTCTAGTTGCTCTGCTTGATCTCCATAGATTGATGGAATGTCTTGGGGAAATTGATCATGAAGGTCATCAATCTCAGGAATAGGAGGGGGATTACCCTTCTCATTGGACCATTTCTCTTCCTATATTTCCTGCAAGAACTCTTGAGAGTACTGTTGAATTGAAATAGGTGCTCCCTCATGCACGAAATGAAGAACATAAGCTTTCCTTGGCAGTAAGCTTTCTCTTTCAACAACTGGTTGAGCCTGTAGAGGCAAAGAAACTTGCGGCTTGTTTACCAATTGCTCTAATCTTTCGAGCTGAGAGAAAAGTCGAAACTTGTGCTCATTACTGTTGTAAGTATCATGGCATGCATTTTCAGAGGATTAAGGAGTAGGAGAGCTAGCTGAACTGAGTTACATGCATTGTGGCATAGTCACTTCTGATACTATCATGTATGCACACTTCCTCATATACTTGAAATGTCTAATTTCATGGATTGATAATTAAATATGTATTAATCCACCACTATATGCACTTGTGGAGCAATTGAGGTATAGTCTCACTTGACACAAGTCTCTAAGGTTTATGACTTAGGTACATAATATACATATACAAATACATATAAATATACATATACATATTGTTGGGGGAAATATCTCAACCCCTATGCAACGATGAAGTGTGAATGACCTCCACATGTACTATTCTTTGACCAGTGTATGCCAAAAATGCTTTTTTTTAGAGCTTATGCAAAGAACTCTAGTAAGCTTCTATGGACCTATAGAAGACATCAAGAGCTTTCCAACAAAAGGATTTCACTCCAAATAGATGCCTTCAGGAAGAGAAACAATTTCCACAAGATGAGTTAGTTGAACACTCACAGTTGCTAGTCAAATAGAGACCTCACTTCACTCTAGCAAGTATTATTCAACAAGTATAGAGTGAATGAATTTCAAAATTAATTTAACTTTAGAGAACTCTAAGAGCTACTCAATGATGCCAAAATAGTAGCAAAGGGATAAAGAGAAAATAAGAATCAACCTTTACAACTTAGATCAAAATAGTTCCAATAGAGCCTACACACAAAGAGAGAGATCAATCACCCAACTTTGCTAAAATGCATGTTTCTTTCAAAATACTTTGAGACTGTTCAAAGAATGAGTGATCCAAAAATAGACTCCAATTGTTGTTCAATGAGACAATAATCAAATAAAATGGATACATGAGGAGGAAGAACCCATTATAATAACTTACAGAAAAAGATATGCCTACCCGAAAAAAACAAGCAAGCAATGGGCTATCTTAAGAAAGAGGCTTGCTTATTACAACTCCAACACTTAGTTCTTTAAATGAACTTAAAATCCAAGAATATTGCATTAAAGAAGTTAGGATACATGCTACTTTTATAGTGATAAGTGTGCCCTTAAAATCTAGGATCTATTTTTCCAAATCAACCTCCCAAATCAAAGGACTTAGTTAAGATGACTAGGGAGTGGTTGATTGACCTTTCTTGATGGAATCTCGTGGCTTTTGGATTGCTGAGATTGCTCCACATTTCCTTGATTGATTTTTCATGAATTTTGTTCTTGAAGCTTGACTTTTAACACTCCCCCTCAAGCTTCAATTCTTCATCTTAATCCAACTCCTTCATGTTGATGCATTGGTTAAACTTTGACATCTTCATTCCATCCAATTCCTTTGTAAACATCTCAGCAACTTGGCCCTTGGTACCAATATGATGTACTAGAAGTTCCTTGGATATTACCTTTTCCCTTATGAAGTGATAGTTCACTTCAATATGCTTGGTTCTAGCATGATAGTCAAGCTTTGATGCTAGATGAATGCTACTCATATTGTCAAATAAGATTGGATATGTGTCAACTTGCAAATTAAGCTCCACAAATAACTTCTTAATCCACATTAGCTCACATGTGACTTGAGCCAAATCTCTATACTTAGCCTTAGTGGAAAATATTGCCATTTTGGGTTGCTCCTTTGAAATCCATGGAATGATCATGCTACCTAACATGAGTGGCTAACCACTTGTAGTCCTATCTTCCTTCGAACTGGCCCAACCCATATCAGAGTAATGCTTGACCTGCATATCATCATCAAATGAGTAGAGAAATCCTTCATTTATTGTATCCTTGAGATACCGCAACATTCTTCTTGTAGCTCGCAAGTGTGTAGTCCTTTTATTATGCATAAACTGTGATAACACCCCAACTCCATATGCTATGCTTGGCCTAGTAATTGTAGCATAACTGAAAGAGCCTACAATAGATCAATAAAAACTTTCATTTTCTAATGGTTCTTCATCAATTGATCTTAGCTTCACATTAATTTCCATGGGATTTGAAATAGACTTGTAATGTAGCATCCCAAACCTCTCAAGTAGGTCTAGAATATACTTCCTTTGTATGAGCATAATACCTTCTTCTTTATATACAACCTCAATGCCAAGAAAATACCTAAGATCTCCAAGATCAAAGATCATAAAATCCTTTCCAAGCTTCTCTATGATCTCTTCAATGCCTTTTGTATCATTACCCATAATGATAAGATCATCTACATACACACACATGTAGACTAAAAGCTCTCCTTGTTGTTTGATGAAGAGAGATGGATCCGGCTTGCATTGATTGTAACCACGTGTGATTGAATAGTACGCCAGTCTTTGGTTCCAAGCCCTTTGAGCATGCTTTAGGCCATAAAGTGCCTTATTCAACCTACAAACATGATGCGGAAACTTTTTATGAACAAAAACTAGTGGTTTCACCATGTATACCTCTTCCTCCAAGTCTCCATTGAGAAAGGAATTCTTGATATCCAATTGAAAGAGCTTCCATCCTTTGCTTTCAGCCATTGTAATGAGTGTCCTTATTGTGCTCATCCTTTTCACATGGCTGAATGTATCTTCAAAGTCCACTCCATGTATCTTTGCACAAAACCCTTGGCCACCAATCTTGCTTTGAACCTAGAAATAGGTCCATGTGAATTCCTCTTTACTTTATACATCCACTTATTACCTATTACCTTCATGTCCTTCTTGGCCACTAGATTCCATGTTTGATGCTCCTCAAGTGCATCAATATCTTCTTGCATTGCCTCTTTCCATTCGGTGTACCTACTTGCATCTTCATAACAATCAAGCTCATGATCGTCGACCACTTTGCCCATATATGCATAATGAGTTGCCATTTAAGAATCATAAGTGAATCTTTGAGTTGGATAGTTAACTCTATATTCTTCCTTGCATCACCTTTTTGAGGAATAAACCTCCTTTGCCTTGGGTACTTGATCTCTTGCTTTGATGTGGCTCCTTTCTCCATCATGTTTCCTTGATCATCTTCAACTTCATTACCTTCTTCATCCAACTCCACCAATGTTGCTTTGCCTTTTTGATTAACTATGCTTCATAGGTTGATAAAGATCTCCCCCTCCATGGGGAGGTCATGCTTGAACTATCTTCATTGATGGAAGTCTTTGTACCGTTTAGTTCTATGTCGATTTGTTCTTCATCATGTCCATGCTTTTCTTCTTCATATTCGTGCATACAGTCATGCTTCTTATAGCAAGGGAGTAGCTCATCAAATGCTACATCCCCTGATATCCTCAAGTCCTTTGTGTTTAGTTTGAAGCACTTGTAACCTCTATGATCACTTGAATATCCTAGAAACACACACTTTTTCATCTTTGATTGTAGCTTGTGCCTCGATTCACTTGGTAGATGTACATAAAAAGTACATCCAAATATCTTCAAGTGAGAAAGATTAGGTTCCTTACCATAACAAGCTTGATATGGTGTCCAACCATGGATCCTTGAGCTAGGAGCTTTATTCATAAGATACACAATGGTATTTGTTGCATCACTCCAAAACATTTTAGGTGCATTCATCTCGTTAAGCATTGCTCTAGTAATCTCCATGATGTATCTACTCTTTCTCTCTACTACCCCATTTTGTTGGGGTGCATACCTACATGTTACTTGTTGAGATATCAAGCTCAACATGTGATGATCGAGGATGACACATACCAGTTTTTTGTTTCTCTGATATGTATAGTGGTCACGCCGGTATATGTCAGGGATACTTCATTGGGGTTTATTAGATTTATCTACCGAGAGTGATGGCACATTTGTTCCTTGCCAGCTCACTCATTTGCGGACATTAGGCTTTTTCTTATATACTAATCTTTATATATTTCACTTGTTGTATTCTTGTTTTTAGGTCATTCTTGTACATTCCTGTTTATGTAATAGAAGAAGAAAAAGAAGAAGAAGATCATTCTTCCTTGCCTCAATATGTGTGTGTGCTTCTCCTTGAGAGTGAGAGTGTGTGTGTGAGCTCTCTTCCTTATCTCCTTCCTCATGACATGGTATCAGAGCCAGCATGGCTGTAGAGAGCTCGTGGAGAAGGCGAAGGTGAAGAGTACGCAGCAAGACCTGGAGAAAACATGATTCACAAACAACCTCCATTTGCTACAAAAATCGGTGTGAAGGTAGAAGACCTCAAAATATTTTCGTGAGTTATCCCTTTAAGGTCACTCGTTTTTGTCAGATCGAAGTTTTGGAGCCATCTCAACCTCTGTTTTGAGTGCGCAAGGTGGGGCCCATAGAAAAACCAGGTCAGTTTCAGAAACTATAACTCGCATTGTGTTCAACAACACTCATATATTCTAGATCCAGAATTTCAAGCGATTCCGTGTACTATTGATACACGAAAACTGTGTTTTTATGAGATTGAACTATTAGATGATAGTGCAACAATGTTCAAGCAGTGTTGTGAATTGCTATAGAAATGGCAAACGCAAATGGAATGAGTCAGCTTATGAGCGATAAGCTGGACAAGAACAACTTCCATGCTTGGAGATTCAGAATGAGCAATTTCTTGATGGGAAAAAGGCTACTGGAAGTACATCGAAGGAGAGAATGAAAATGCTCCACAATTACCAGAAAGGAATCAGACTGTAGATCAGGTAAGAGCATATGAGGAATGGAATCAAGGAGCATGAAAGGTAATGTACTGGCTATCTTTTAGCATACATGACAGCATGATTGGACACATACAGGATGCCAAGACTCCAAAAGAGTCTTGGAACAGTTTGGTCACATTGTGAGAGACCAATACAAAGGCACGAAAATTGCAACTCAAGAGCGAGCTGCATACATTGGAGAAGAAGAGCATGTCGGTAAGTGACTGCACCTTGGAAATCAAAAGCATATGTGAGTCACTTGCATCTATTGGCGTGAATGTAGATAATGATGTTAAGGTGGAAGTGTGTTTTAGTGGTTTAGGAGTTGCATATAAGCAGTTCAGAACTTCTATACAGACGAGGGAAAATATTCCGAATTTTGCTGATCTGGTATCTACGCTGTTTATTGAAGAAAAGAATCTTGGTGAGGATTCAAACTCCCAAGGAAAATCTAGTTCTGAGTAGGTATTCTACTCTCGTAGAGGGAGAGGCAGAGGTAGAGGTTTTGGAAGTGGAAGAGGAAATAGTAACCAAGACCAAAGTCAACAACAGAATCATGCAGGAGGAAGAGGACAGTTTCGAGGAAGGGGGAGCCAAAGAGGCCACATAAATTTCCAAAGAAATGATTCAGGTAATGACAGTAAAGGATGTTGGAATTGTGGTAAACCTAAACACTTTGAACGTGATTGCAGGTTGAAGAATCAAAATAATAGAAGGCAGTAGAATAACTATGCATCCACAAGTGCAGATGAATTTGAGAAGCTGTTCATGGTTCAACATCACATGATGAATATGATGTCTGCTGGTGTTTCAAAATCAAATGATAATGTCTAGTATGTTGATTCAGGTGCTTCAAATCACATGACCGGTCATGGGGAATGGTTTAGTACTTTGCAAAAATTGCTAGTTCTTGGATATGTTCAAATAGGTGATGACACATCACATCCTATTGAGCATACATGAAACATAGCACTATCAATGGAGGATGGAAAGGTAAAACATATTGCTGATGTGCTGCATGTTCCAAATATAAAGTTTCTGTTGGACAAATGGTTGACCAGGGATTACAAGTTAGGCTCAATACTGATGGATTATATGTAGAAGAGTACAAGCAGGATGGACGATTGGTTGCCAAAGGAAAAAAAGTGGGTAGGGTGTTCACCTTAAATGTGAAGATTCCTTAAATGAATGCAGCCATGTTTGCAAAAGGTGCAAGAGTTATTGCAGATATAGAGATGTGGCACAAACGGATTAGACATGCAAACTTGTAAAGGCTGAAATTGATGCAGTCAAAGGAGATTGTCCATGGACTACCAAATTTCAAAGTTGTAGAAATGCAAAAGGTATGTGCAGCATGTTAATTTGGTAAACAGTCGAGAGAATCATTTCCACATTACAAGCATGTTAGTGAGAATGTACTAGAAGTAGTACATATAGATGTTTGGGGTCCAACAAAGACCATATCTATGGACGGTTGCAGGTTTTATGTTACTTTCATTGATGAGCATACACAGAAAGTATGGGTGTATTTCATGAAAGAGAAGAGCGAGGTGTTCACTCACTTCCAGAATTTTAAAGCTATGGTGGAAAATTAGACAAGGAAGTACATTAAGACATTAAGATCTACTAGAGGAGGTGAATACATGTCAAATGAGTTCAACAGTTTTCTAAAAAATCATGCAATTTGGCATCAAAATTTCATGCAGGTACACACCACAATAGAATGGCGTTGCTGAATGCAAAAATAGACATATTGCAGAAATAGAAAGGGCCATGATGGCTGAAAAGAATATGCCTCACTGTTATTGGGCAAAAGCTATGCATACTGCTGTATACATCATGAACAGAACTCCAAGTGCTGTTGTACATCAAGTTACACGTGAAGAGAATTTTATAGGTAAAAGAATTTTATAGGTAAAAGAATTTTATAGGTAAAAAGCCAAACTTATCACATCTGAACGTTTTTGGCTGTATTGCATATGTACATGTCCCAGATGAATTGAGGATGAAGCTTGATCCAAAAGCAGAAACATTTGTCTTCATTGGATACTCCCTTGAGCAAAAGAGATATAAATGTTATAACCCACTCACACGAGAGGTAAAGGTGAGCAGAGATGTGGTATTTGATGAAATGTCAAGCTTCTATGCAGATGCCAAAGAAGGACTGAATCTTGAACCAAATGACAAAGAAAATGCTAAAAAATCAAGTGCTGAATCTCAAGTTTTGAGTGGATCGGATGCATCACCAAGCAATAGTTCCAACTCAAATCCGTGGAGTGGAAGATTGCGTGAAAATTTTAGTCCAGTAAATTCATCAAATACATCCAAGAAAGGTAAAGAAAAGCTTTCTGAACATCATAAAACATGTGCAGATTTTGAAGACGTTGATGGAGATTCAAGCGGTTCAGAAAAGAGTCTTGATGAGGAACTTGGACTTCCCTCTGTGAAGACTCCAGGAGTAACAAGGGCACATGCATATGATACAAGGAGAAGTGACCCAGGACCAAGAATATCTAGGAGGGTGTGGAATTCATTGCAATGATTGACATATGACAGTTATATGGCTCGTCATTGTGCCTACATGAAAAAGGTAATACAAGATAGGTGTTGCAGGAGTTCATTTTGGCCCTGACAAGATAATCAAAGCCATACTATTTGCAGGATTATGGTGGCCCACTCTTCACATGGATGCACATACTTATGTTAAGAGATGTGATGTGTGCCAAAGAGCTCAGTTTCCTACTCGTAGAGATGAAATGCCACTAAAACCCATGATGCATGGATATGCATTCTCTAAGTGGGGTATAGACTTTGTAGGACCCATTAACCTTGTTGCTAAAGGTACTCATGCTGAATATATTACAGTAGTGATAGATTATCTTGCCGAATGGGTAGAGGCTAAGGTAACCAAAAATAATGATGCACACGATGACAAAAATCTTATTTGAAAATGTCCTTACGAGATATGGATTGGGTATAGAGTTGGTGGGTGATCGAGAACTCACTTTCTAAAACAATTCATTGAATATTTGTTACATGATTTTATGGTGATTCACAAAAATCCACACCATATCATCCTAAAGCCAATGGTCAAGCCAAAAGTACTAACAAGATCCTTTGTAATGGTACTATTGAGGAAACTCATGAACAACAAACATTCGGATTGGGACAAACAGTTACATCATGTTGTTTGGGCATATCGAGTGGCCTATAAGACCGTATTCAATGCAACTCCCTTTCAGATGGTTTTTGGACAAAACATTGTGCGCCCTTTGGACTTTTTGATACCCTTAATGTTGCACAAGAACATTAGTGGAACGACCATGAATTATCATCAAGAATAATGGACTTGGAATGATTAGGAGAAACCAGGCTAAAAGTAGCAGCAGGGATATATCTAGCAAAGAAGTGATAGAAAGCCTATTTCGATGCACATGTGAAGGATAGAGGCTTAGTCCTAGTGTATACACTGAAACAACATGCATTGAAGCTAGAGAAACATGGTTATGGACCTATTATTATTAAGAAATTGTCGACAAGTGGAGCAATACAATTAGCCACACTAGAAGGAGAGATAATGCCTAATTACATTAGTGGATGTAGAGTCAAGCTTTATCAGGAAACTCTTAGGGAGGATATGCTTAGATGACTCACATTGGCAAAGAAGCATAAGGAAGAAGAAAAGAGAATACGTGAGGAAGCTCAGGAAGACTCTCTAGAACACTGTCGGGATGAAATCCTTGAGGGAAGTGTGCATGATTTTTTTTCAAAGTTCATTGATTTCTAATCGTGGAGTGATATTTTGGCTGAGAAAGGGGTATAATATGTGCATATTTTGGCCGATTTGATTGATTGAGAAATGCAAAACTGTGTTAAATATGTATATTAGACCTGTGTGTGTAAATAGCTAACTTTTTACCCATAGATCCCTAGGTTTGACCCTTGAAACCCCTTGAAAACCTGAGATTTACCCCACAAAAACTCAACCTGAACCCTTAGAAACCCTAGGAGTTTAGTTCCCAAGTACAGATAAAACAGTAATATGACATGCTTGACTTAATTATGGGCAAAACACTAATTTCCCCGACCAAAAACCCTAACTTGGACCCTTGGAATCGACGTTTACGCTAGGTCAAACCCTTAAAAATAATTAATTTATGAACATATAGTGTGAAACCAAAACTTTAGTCTAGGAAAAATAAAAAGGAGAAAAATCAAAAATAGAAATAAGGGGTGTGATTTTCCCAAAATAGAAAATGATCATGCAAAATGATTCTAGAATTAGAAGGTTGAGTAAGGAGGTTAGAAGCTTCTAGAGAATAGTCCCAAGGGGAGAGGGGAGGAAGAACATATAAATAGGGGGCCATGCCTCATTTGTTTCTCCTCATGGATCTTCCTTGTGCATCTACTCTCCAGGTTGCGGTTGATTGTTGGGCATATTATATGAGGTTACTGCAGATTATGTGAAGTAAAGTTGAAGAGTTCGAAGACTGAAGTGAAGAATTATACTCCCCCGTGGACATTTATGTGGACCTTCACTCCAGGTGGTTGCAGTTGGTCTTATATGAAGTTAAGAAAAGATTTTGAAGACTGAAGCAGAGCATTTCTATACCCCGTGGACATTTCTGTGGTTCTTCTTTCCATGTTGATGATTTCAGAGATTATATGAAGTGAAGGAAGTGATTGAAGACTAAAGTAAAGAGTACCCCCATGGATTGTCCTTGCAGATCCTCTTTCCAGAATAGGTGGTTTCTCATGATTTGAAAAGGAAAGATTTAAAGACCGAAGAAGCTATACTCCCCGTGGATCTTCCTTGCGGATCTTCCCTCCAAGTTGATGATTTTGGAGATTATATGAAGTGAAGAAAGTGATTGAAGACCGAAGTCAAGGGTACTCCTCGTAAAGAGAAGCAAAGCAAAGAAGTTATTGAAGAAAGAGAGAAGCAAAGAAGGAAATCTTGGACCGCACTCGTGGGTGTCTTCTCGTAGTAGAGTGGGAAGTCGACGTTATATTTGGCCGATCTGCACTATAGCGACGGCATATTGTATCACCATTCAGCACCGTAGCGGTTTGCTTTATCACCAACCCACATTGTAGCGGGAATCATTGTATCACTGAGATTTTATTGGACAACTTGAGCTACATTTACATTGTATTATTGAGCCTTGTCTACACATCGATCGGGGGACTTCCGTGTTTTAGCGTGGTATCTGGAATTTTTTGTTCCCGATGCCTATGGTCTTACGCATACGCACATTCGCTCATCTCTTCTGAGGGGTAGGGTCCTACGACGATCACCATACCAGAGAGAGGATGTGGCGCCCAGCGTGTAGATGCCGCTCGTCAAATGTGGGAACCGCCTTGCTTCCCATTTCCTGACTCCTTCCCGACACATTGAACCCAATGTGAAGCGAGGCGGTTGCCCGGTGATCCTCAATGCACCACCCACAGAGAAAACAAGAACCTCGGCATTGGATAGACATTCCAGGTACTAACATTTCAAGTTCTTTGAATTATTGCATCACATGTGAACGGAAAGATTGCTTTTGGCTGCCTGACTTTGATCATCCACTTTTTGCATCAATTTTGATCATATTAGTGTGCACTTTTCTATTGACGCATAGATTAAGAATCTACTTCTTAGCTTAGACCATAAGAAGAGGAAAACTAAAATGTACAAAATGATTGAAGAACAGTTTAGGAAATAGGAAGAGCAATTTAGGGAAATGGAAATTAATGCCAGTGACTCTATAAGATCAAAATTTGGTATTGTGATGACCCTAATGCAAACGATAAATGCAATATCTGATACTTTCAGTTAATGGGCATAAGTATTAAAGATGTGAGAAAGGAACTGGATTTTGAGATTTTTGAATTGAAACATAAGGTTGAGTTGTTGAACAAACAGGTTAAGGACCAACAAGTATTGAAATGTGATAATGAATATGAGGTAAAAGTCCAAGGCATGTCTGCACACAAAGAGTCATTAGGTCTAGAGTGATACCTAGGAAATCAAATTGGATTGAGAAGAGACCTATACGATGTTTTTGGTGCGATCGGTTTGGACATATGTTCTGGGACTATATAGCGTATGAAAGTGCATGCAGACGTAGACTGGTAAGTGAACATGAAAATAAAATTTGTAAATACCAAGATAGATTGCCTTTACCTTTGAATGTAGGAAAAGGTGGGATGAAAGAATATTTTGAAGAGACCAAAACTAGATCAAAGTCAATTCAAAAGATATGGAAACAAAAAACTCATGAAGATAATAGATGAGATGAACAAAAGATCATGCTATCTATTGAGAGTCAAGCGAAACCTACTGAAGAAACCAAAGGTAGACAAATCAAGGTCGAGAAGCAAAATATTGAGTAGAGATTGAGAGAACAAATGTCAATAGATCATAAAAGAGAATCTGATAGAGAAAACCAAGAGAAATTAAAGAAAGATCAGGATGTATATGTTTCATTTGATCCAAAACTTTTGACTAATGCGGATCTATTTGATCAAGAGAAAGTTGTGAAATTACAATCCCAAATAAACTTTGATAAACAAATTGAATAAGAAAAGAGTAAAGAAGAAACTCAAGAAGATGTAAAATCTTATAAACGAGTTAAAAAGTAGAAAAATAATTGCTTGATGATATTATTACGCAAATTGAGGGGAATGTAAAGGCGACTTCAAAGTCTTCTAAGACTTTGAAAAAGAATAAGAGAAGTAGAAATCTAACTTTTCAAGATATATTTGCAAATATTGAAGGATGATTGAAGAAGAATCATGATGAAATAGACAAGAATGATCAAGAGCTGATGAAGATGATGATTGATGATTGATGATGATTAATGATAGATTATTGATGAATATTGATGATTGATGATTAATGAATGATCATGGTTGATGATTGATGACTGATCATGATTAATGATTAGTGATTGATGATGATGGAGGATTAGTGATTGATGATGATGGATGATGATGATGATTATGATGATGGATGATGATGAAGATGATTAGTGATTGATGAAAATGGATTATGGTGATGGATGATAATGAAGATGATTAGTGATTGATGAAAATGATTTATGATGATGGATGATGAAGATGATTAGTGATTGATGATTATGATGATGATGATGATTGATGATTGATGATGATTATGATGTTGATGATTGATGATGATGATACTGATGTTGATGCTGGAGGATGTTGATGATACAGAGGTTGATGCTGATGAAGAATGATAGATCATGAAATTAAAGAAAATCTGGATCGATCAATGGTGAAGATGGACTTCAATGATTAGGTAAAATGTTTCTGATTTGAAATATGTTTTCATTCCAAAAGAGCATTTGCATTGCATTTTTGTGCGTGATAAAGATATATACGAATTTAAGAAAATCATGTGGAATGAAGATAGCAATATCTATTATGGTTTTGCATGAAGCATGAACGACTAGAAACTATATGAGTGGAATCAGTTAGCAGACTAGAGACTTTTGAGAGTGAAAGCTTGGGAATGTGATGGCATGCTTAAACTGAGTGTGTATATATGCTGATTGATTAGAATGCTTAGTGAGTGGAATTATTTGGGTCCTACTATTTTTTTCTTATGAGATCTTACCTCCATATGGATCATGATTCATGAAAAAACTTCATACTCATGCTAGCTTATATGTGTGTGCATGTTGTTAGTGTGCTACGATGGGCTAGTAGGTGGTTGGAACCACCTTGGTCAGGTGATCAAGGCCATGATTTGATGCTAGTTTCATCATAGGCTTGACCTATCTGTTGTCATGTGCCTGCATGGGTCGATAGGTAGGTGGAGACACTCTGGCCGGGTGGTCAGAGCCACGAGCTGAGGTCGATTTCATCTAGGGCTGATGTTGTGTATATCGTGCGCTATGTTAGGTTGAAAGACAAGTGGGATAAGCTTGGTTGGGCATACAAGTCCATGAGTCGCACCCGATTTTGACGTAGGCCGATTTTTGAAATAAAAATAAAAAGATAAATTGTGAGCTAAGATGAAGAGTGAAAAATGAAAGAAAAGAAAAAGAAAGAGAAAAAGAAAAATGAAAAAGAAGAAAGGAAAAGAAAAAGATCTGATGGAGAGTTGAATAGTAGGAAATAAATAGAGGAATCAAGGTATATTCTACAAACTGAGCTAGTAGGAACTTAGTATATGCTAGTACTTAGGATGAGTTGTTGGATCTGAACCAGTTGAACAAACAAAAGATCTAGGAAGCCAATGGTTAATTTTCGAAAGTTTGTACTAATCTTTATAGATGCATGGAGTGCATGAGATCACATTTTGATTTGAAAAGAAAAACATAAAAAGTAAAAAGTGTTTCAAAAGAACCCTGATATGCTTCTATTGGATTTTGCAGGTTGGTTGTTGCAGAGAAAAGAGGCACAAAAGAGGAGTCTCAAAATTTTCAAATCAATGGGCATAAAATTTCTTCTTCAAATCTCTAGGAAATTCCCTCGAAACTATGTAAATGCACTAGAGGAGTCCTCTAGATGCATAAGCCCCAAATCCTTGTAACATAATTCTTATAAAATAGTAGGAAATTAGAGATTAGTCAATAAAGTGTCTGTCTCTTGTGTGAAAGGACCATTTTTGAGGGCACATGTATATAAGTCACTTTGTGACTCTTTGTAAAGACTTTTTGCCATTGTGAAGAAGAAGAGCAGAAATTCGAATTTGCTTCTTTCGTGCTGATTTCCATCTTCTTTATGATCTTTTGTGTGTGTATGATGCTTGGAGTGTGTGTGTGTATGGCTGTCAGCTACCCCTTCCCACCATTTTCAAACTGCTATAGTCTATGTGTGAGCCACCACGAGTTGTAGAGCGAGTGTTGTTGTTTCCCACCATTCACTATTTTGCACATAACTTGAAAAGCGTTTGTTAGATTTGAGTGAAAATAGCACCAATAGATGTGTCTCGTCAAGAGCCCTGAAAGGAACCCGGTATTGGCCATATTCCAAGTTTGGACCTAGCAAAAAAGTTCAAATTTGTGCTTACTGCTGTAAGTGGTATTGCGGCATGCATTTTCAGAGAGTTGGTGAGTTGGAGAGGTAGATAAGTCCTTTCACATGCATTGTAGCTCAGTCACTTCATTTTCCATCATGTGTGCACATGTCCTCATACACATGGTTCATGTGGTTCTTGGGATTGATATTTAAACGTGTATCGATCCATCACTATACACACTTGTGGGGCGATTGAGATTTAGTCTCATCAACGCAAGTCCCTAAGGCTTCATGACTTAGGTACACACGTTTTTGGTGCCATTGCTGTGGAACAAACTTAACCAAGGTGCCTTCATGATGGTTATAGCTCTAGAGTGAAGTAGGAAGAAGTTGGAAGCATCAAGAAAAATCCCAAAAAATTTGCCAAAATTAGTGTAGAGTAGGTCTCAGGCATCACAAAACTATAAAACCAAAAAAATTGGTTCATTTGACACTAGTGCAAGAACTGGTATCATATGCAAACAGCGATTGGTATCGCCAGCTTAGTATCGTGCAAAGTGAGCTAAAGAGAGGATTTGGAAGCATAAAATTGGGTTAAGGCATACTTGAAGGTAAGCCACATAATTTCTTGATATCAAAATCAATTGAAAAACACCACCACATGTGATTTGAATCGTTTCCGATATCACGGGGTAGAATAGAGAGTTTTTGGAGAGATTGTGAGAGAGACAGAGGGTCAAGAGTAAGGGGGGGGTGAGAACTAAACATATTTGCATAAAAAATTTTGATTCTAGAGCGATTTTGGCTGAAGTATCGTGGTCGGTTGAGTTTTGGTATCGCGATACCAAAATTCCCTAGTATCACGATACTCGCCTGGTATCGTATCGCTGCATACCATTTAAGGTATCGCGATACCATTCTGGTATCGTATCGTCAAGTTGGTATCACGATCGCGATCAACCGGTGGTATCGTATCATGGTCGACTCAGTATCGTATCATCGCTGTCATGGTATCATACTGTCGACTGAGCGGTATCGTATTGCACGCACTACTAATATCGTATGGCCAACTTAGTATCATATCGTCCAAAAAGTGGTATCATATCACCCGACCTCTTTGGTATCGTATCGTCCAGTATTCCAGTATCATATCGTGAGAGATTCGGTATCGTATCGTCACTTGCACTAGTATCATATCGTGGGAAATTTGGTATCGTATCGTCTGACCCATCTCATATCATATCATGAGAGTTTTAGTATCGTATCGTATGACTTGTTGGTATCATATCGTGTAGTGAACAAGTATCGTATCGTGCGAAGTTCTAATCCGTATCGCAAGGAGTCTGGTATCATACCGTCTAGTGACTAGGTATGGTACCGTCCACTAAATTAGTATCGTATCATCGCATGCAGAGATATCGTATCATGCAAAAGCTGGTATTGTAGTGTCTTATTACTTGGTATCATATCACCTAAAGTTTTTGGTATCGTATCGTGCTAAAACCAGTATCGTATCGTCTGAGTGGTATTGCCCACAGTGGTATCGTTGAGAACCTATCAAGCCAATTGAGGGAAAAATTAGAGGTAATTGAGAAGCCAATTGTGGGGGAGTAGGAAGCCATCATGGGCCGAGAAGGGTGGTTGAACTTGAGATCAGGGCGTGTGCTTAAGTAGCCAGAGGAGTGTCATTTCATCGATGGGAAGTGCAACCTAGGCAAGTCATCACTCTATCTATACTGACACCTCTAGTGACTCAGACAAGGAGATACCTATGGCTTCAGAAGAAATGCAAGGTTCTGTCCCTAGGGAGATCTTCATGTCAACAGTAGAGGGGGAATACCACACCTCTCTGCAATATGTGTCCACTAATCCCCAAGGGATCCCTATCTACCTGGATCGTTTAAATAGGTCAGTAGCAAGGATGGTGAACTCCACTGAATCAGCAATAGTGCCCAGATCGATAGTCAAGTATGAAGGAGGAGTGCACATGGACAAGTTAGGTCATATCTACGTTGTAACAGAACACCCATATCGGATTAACGAGAGAGGAGGATTGGAAGGATAAGGAAACTCAAGAAGACCTGATCCTAAAGAGATAGTAACTACACCAAGAGGCAAATCAGTGGTAACTCCATTCTTGAGAGGGGATTTGATACCTCAAGATGATTACCTATTAGAGGTCTACTTGATCCATGGATCAGAATTATTGTTACAAACACACACAGATAGGAAGAAAGCCCAATGTCTTTCTATGAGTCAAAAGATCCTGAAGAGGAGTCTAGAGTCACATACCTAGACATGAACCAAATAAGGTATTGGCCGGTAGATGCAATTGATAGGACTCAAATGAAGTATATGGGGTTTTTTGTATTCCCTTCGCGAGATGCCTCCCATAATCCTTTTGGGATGCATCAAGAGCCAGAGAATACAATGTCGGGACAGACGAGTCAATGAAGTACTCCTAACCAAACCCATGTGCAATTCATAATTCCAGGGCTGCAATCACACAATCAAACGCACCCTAGACTAGGCAACCAACATCGGCCACCAGTGAGGCCAAGACCACCACTAGTGAAAAAACTTGGAGAAGCTTGTAGAAGGTAGAAAAGTGCATTTTGAAGCGATGAAGTTTGGTCAAGCCAACCGGCACAAGACTAGCCCTTGAGCTTATGGAGACTCAAATAGACCTTATAGGCATGCAATAATTGCAAAGAAACACACTATGTACTTTGGAGCATCAAGGAGAATGAGTCGATACAAAACAGATAGGTTCGTGGGTCGACTAGCTCAAAAAACTTACTATCTATGGAAGAGACAATGAACTTCAAATGCCCATAGCGACCAGCGTGATTACAATTAGAAAAAAACATTTTATGGGAGTGATACACATAGGGTTGAGTGTATGGAATGCACAAAAGTATAAGGAATAAGCAAAATGTGCTATAGGAATGAATGCGACATTCACCGGTGGTACTTCCTATTTGTCAAGAATACACAGAGATTGACCCCGAGATAGAAAAACTACGATTTCTCTCAATCTACTGAACCCAATGCTTTGAAACTTTATAGGCATAAACTAGACACTTGTACCTTTCCAATATGTCATCTTTCATCAATTTGGAGCTCTGGAGAGAGAGCAGCAGCCTCTGCAAGATTACTGTTGGCGAAGAAGATGATGCAGAGAATTGAAGGAGCAAGACAATGATGGTCACAAGTGTATGTATATTGCTTTCATGTAATGTACAAGTGATTTTAAGTCCTTATATAGCCTCTAGGAGTGTTCCAGGACTTTTACAAGTTGAATTTGAATTCAAATGAAGGTGGGAATGGTTGTTGGAGGGAATCAATTCACTTTCCTACAATCTAGGAAAAGTGAAGCTCTACTTTGATCTACTTTTAGGTGACTTGATTGCTTGATTGAATGCAACTTCAAACACCACAAACTTGTGGGATTTGGGCTCTATCTTTCTACCTTTACATCTGTAAAGCTCAAGGCTTTTACAACGGTAAATGAACCATCGAAAATCTCTCAAAAAATACAATAAATGAGCATATGAAAAAGAACTCTCCAACGGGTATTCTTTCGACACGATAGCCTTTGATGTAGATTAAATCCACATCAAGCATAGTGTAAGTTTGATGTTCCAACAGCTCCCCCTCAAGCTAAAGTATGCTTGAGTCTTCATTCTTTGATAGGTTGAATACCTGCCATAGCTTTGAATCTACAAAGCTTTATTCCATCAAGTGCCTTCGTCATCATATCTGCTACTTGCTTTTCAATTGGAACAAAAGAAATGTCAATCTCCTTTTCCATGAGCTTCTCCTTGATGAAGTGGTAATGGACTTCTATGTGCTTGGTTCTCGCATGGAAAATAGGATTTGCCGCTAGATGCATGGAACTTACATTATCTCCAAATATGTGAGGTTTGGAACTCACAAGTCCCAAATCTGTATACAATGCTTTTAACCATATTGCTTCTTGAGTTGCTATGGTCAAGCCTCTGTACTCTGCTTCAGTTGAAGATAAAGCAACTGTTGGTTGCTTCTTGGAACTCCATGACACTAGCTTTGAACCTGCAAACGCTAAGTAACCAGATGTACTTTTTCTATCATCCTTAGCTCCTGCCCAATCTGCATCTGAGTAGATTTTGATATCCAAATCTAAAGAGTAAGGATAGAATATACCTTCGTTGATTGTACCTTTGAGATACTTAAGTACTCTCTTAGCCACATCCATGTGTGGTCTTCTTGGTGAGTGCATAAACTGACTAAGCACTCCCACACTATATGAGATGTCTGCCCTTGTATGAGTAGCATATATCAAGCTGCCTACCAAGCTTTGATACTCTTTAATGTCTTCAATTTTCTCACCTTCATAAACACTTAGTTTATGATTCCTCTCCAAAGGTGTACCTGTAGGTTTAGTGTTCTCCATTTTGAACTTGAGAAGAAGATCCTGAATGTATCTTCTTTGAGTCAAATACATTCCTTCATTTGTATATATCACCTACATACCTAGCAAATATGTGAGCTCACCTAGGTCACTGATTTTGAACTCCTCTTGCATGTGTCTCTTGATCCTTTGAATGCCATCTAGATCATCACCTGTCACAATAATATCATCTACATATACACATAGATAGATAACCTCATTGTGATCCCTTTTGATGAATAGAGAAGGATCTGAGCTGCTAGCTTTGAACCCTTGATCTTGAAGATATGTAACCAACCTATAATTCCAAGCTCTTGGAGCTTGTTTCAATCCATACAATGCTTTCTTAAGTCTGCAAACATAAGATGGATGATTAGGGTTTTCAAAACCTAGTGGTTGTGACATGTATACCTCTTCACTTATCCAACCATTTAAGAATGCATTTTTCACATCAACTTGGAGGAGTCTCCAATTCCTTGCAGCAGCTACACTTATCAACGTCTTGATTGTAGTCATCTTTGCAACTAGTGAGAATGTTTCCTCATAGTCTATACCATGAGTTTGTGAGCATCCTTTGGCAACTAATCTTGCCTTGTACCTACAAACTGATCCATCTAAATTTCTTTTAACTTTATATACCCATCTGCAACCAATTACCTTTTGATTCGGTGACATTTTTACCAAATCCCAAGTGTCCATCTCCTTCAATGCATCTATCTCTTCATTCATGGCCTTTTCCCAATTAGGGTTTCCCTTTGCCTCTTCATAGGTTGAGGGTTCCTCTGAAATAGAGTCTTTTACCAAGTATATTGAATGCTTCGTAACGAATGTGGAATCATATCCATACCTTTCTGGTTTTTTCTTCTCTCTTGCTGATCTTCTAGGTGCTTGTTTTGAGCATTCTCCAACCTCTTGCATCTTTGCTTTGCCTCTTGACTTCCATAGCCTGTAATCCTTTTCTCTTTCATCTTGGTCATCGTTTGTATCACTTCTTGGATCCTGGACTTGTGTATCATGCTTGCTTCCTAATTGATGAGAATCAGAATCAAGATCATATTGTAGTGTTACCTTTTGTTTGTCTTCATCATACCAAGACCTGTGTTCTTCAAACACAACATCTCTACTTGTAGTGAATTGCTTGATTGAAGGATTGAAGAACCTGTAACCCATCTGAGTTGAATCATATCCAATAAACACTGCCTTTGTTGTCCTTTCATCTAGCTTACCTCTTATTTGTGATGGTACATGAACATAAGCTAAACAACCAAAAACCTTGCAATGTCCAAGACTAGGTTTTCTTCCATCCCATGCTTCATAAGGAGTCATACCTTGAAGTGATTTGGATGGTAGTCGATTGACAAGGTACACAGCAGTTGAAATAGCTTCTGCCCATAGATAATGTGGCAACTTTTTCTCTTCAAGCATTGTTTGGCCTGATCCAACCAATGTCTTGTTTATCATCTCAACAATTCCATTTAGTTAAGGAGAGTACCTAGTAGTCACTTCCCTTTTGGTACCTTTGTCATGCAAGAACTCATCAAACTCTTTGGAGAAGTATTCTCCCCCTCCATCAGATATGAGCTTCTTTAGTGATCTACCTGTATGATTCTCCACATGTGCAAGATACTTCTTGAAGCAATCAGACACTTCATTCTTACTCTTGATAAATTATAGAACAGTCCATCTACTATAGTCATCAATAAATGAGACATAATACTTTGATCCTGCCAATGCAGGTTCTTGACTTGGTCCCCATACATCTGTATGTACTAAGTCCAATAAGTTGTTGTGGATGTAGCCTTTGTGGTTGAATGGTTGTCTTTGTGCCTTCCCAATCTGACATGCATCACACCTATTGAGCATGTGTTACTTTGATATGTTCGGTAGTCCTAGAACACTTTGATCCCTGTATATATCCTTCAAGGTTCTTTCATTCACATGAGCAAGTCTCTTATGCCACACTTCAAGCTCACTTAGGGTTTGAGACCCAAAGTTGAATAGAGCTATGTTCCTGGTTTCTCCTACTTCAAAAGTAAAGAGCCTACCATGCTTCTCACCTCGGGCTATCTTCTTGAAGCCTTGACATGGATCTTCCGCAAAAGCTCCATGTTGGGTGAACCTAACTTGCAAGCCTTTTTCAACTATTTGGCGTACACTTATTAGGTTTTAAGTGATAGTGGGTACATAGAGAACTTTACTCAGAATGTCTGTCCTACCATTGGAAGCTTTGACATTACCAATCTTGTCCACATTGTGCTTTGTGTCATCCCCTGTTTGCACTTCATGTCTATGCTTTGGACTTTCCAAATCAGATAGAAGAGCAATGTTGCCTGCAACATGATTCGAACATCCTGAATCTATGTAGAACAAATGATCATCTTCTTTACCTTCTTTGTGGCTTAGATTCATAAGAAGCAATGAGTCTTCATGTGGTTGATCTTCTGAATAATTGTTGTAGTCCCTTCTATTATAACTTCTATTGTTGTTGTTGAAGTTGTGTCCACCTCTGCCTCTATTGCTTCCATATCCACCTCTTCCACTTCCTTTCTGGGTCTTCCCATTGAACCAACAATTTTGAGTGGTGTGGTTGGTCTTATCGCATATGGCACAAGGTTGAACATTCTGACCTTTGGCTTTGTCTTGCTTTGATCCTTTCTTTTTCCCTTTCCACTTGCTCTTGCTTACGAAGTTGGCTTGAGAAGTCTCTTCTTCATCTTAGAGAGAAAAAAATGTAGACTCGGTACAAGGAAAGAATAAAAACCTAGATCCTAACATACAGATTGTGGAAGATTCTTAAGACCCACATGAGAGTACCCAAGCAAAGAAGACCCAAAGCTGGAAGGATAGAAGGGAAAAACTTAAAGACAAATGGATGAAAAATAAAAGTAAGGAAGACGAGAAGAACATGAGAGATAGTAAGAAAATTGGAAAAACGGAAATACGAGAAGAGACTCCACTTACGACTCAAAAACAAGAACCAAACAAGTCAGGATCGATCTTGGCAGACTCAAGACCAGATGATTTGGATATGTGGTTAAAAGCTTACCAAGATAGAATCACAAATGGACCAAACCTAGAGGATCATGAGAAACTCTATCCACAAGGGGAGTTAGAAAAGGAGAGACTTGCACTATTTAGAAAACTCATAGAGATAGCCCAGGCCACTCTAGAAAAGGCTATCCCTATTCTCCTAGAGACGAGAATATCCGAGAATCAATACAATGATTGTCTTCAAACAAAGGACTAGAAACTAAAAGAGAAAGGAAATGAGGAAGATTTACCTCGCAGTCAAGACAAATCAACCTCCATAATCCTTGAATTAGAGGTTGATTGGCCAAGAGAGTTGTGGACTAGGATTTGATAAGATCAATGGAAAAAGAATGGAAATGCAAAACCTCCGTTTGAGGAATTAAATGTGGAAGACTATCAGCCAATGCCAAATTTGGAAGAAATATATGAAGAAGTCTCTATGCTAGACCGAAATAGAGAGGAAGCAGTACACGACATTTCTACCCTACCAGACTACATGGGAGAATATGAGAAGGAATCCATAATCTTCCGTGCTCCCACAGTACGACAAAAGGAAAAGGAGTCTTCAGACAAGACCTCACACAATTTATCAGAACTCAAAAAGACCAAAGTACAATGTCAGTTGCCAATGGAAGAATTACTGCGTGTCAAGCCTCAAATATGGAAACAATTAGCGGGACAGTTGAAGTTAGAGCATGAGAAGAACAAAACAAAAAGTAAGGAAACTGAAGCTCCTTCTACTATACAAATTTTGATGGATAAAGTTGGAGAATTTAGTGAAGTGGACGAGGGCAACACATGTTTACCCGTCACATACAATGGGTACATGACCAAGGCCATACTAGACACAGGAGTAGGAGTAGGCATAGCCACCAAAGAGATTTGGGAGAAATGGGGAAAGCCAGCCCTACGACCAACACGTATGAAGCTTCAATTAGCCGATGGTCATGTAGAGATACCCCTGGGAATATTGGAGAAGATTAAGCTAACCACTTGCGGAGTGGAGTTTCAACACACAATAGCCATATGTCAATTTGGAAAAGCTAATAACTATGAAATGATACTGGGATGACCTTTCATGAGACAAGTTAGGGTAGTACAAGATTGGGGAAGAGATGCTTTGTACCTACAACATCAAGGAACTACTACCAAGATAAATTTTCATACATTTGTGTATAGGGATGTACCCCTGCTACAATGGAATCCCATACACAAGGAAGAAGATGATTTGTCTATCCATAGTGCCGGTTCAAGTGACCAATCATGGATGCACGAAGATGCCCAATTATGGATGTGTAAGGAAGCAAAGAGAGAGGATAAAAAAATTCAGCTATGGCCCATAGGACATCAAAATTATCAACCCATAGACGACCCAATGTATATGCCTCAAGTTTTTCTTGATGAAGCATTCCAAGCACACGGTTGGATGGAGATTCTAGCCACCTTGTATGTATGTGTAAATGAAGAAGTATTGACCATGAATGAATGTGTGGACAAAGAAGGTTATGACATAAGCTTTTACATGGTAGTCCTCCAGAAGGTAGAAGAAGGAGAAGTATTAGAAAAGGAATGGAAGGAGGAGTACGAGAGCATAGAGATGGAACCGGAGTTTGATTCAGAGGAACGCTATTTAGAAGCCATCCAAGCCGAGGACAATGATGGAACAACCAAGGTGTTAGCAATAGAAGCAGCTCAAATAGCACCGAACCATGAGGAAACCATGGGTAAGAACAAACCAATCCTAGATCTATTTGAAGTCCCAAAACACTTCAAAAGATACGAAGTAGAGGAAAGAAAGACAGCCATTCAGATGCCTAAGAGAGAAGGAAGAGAGGGAGAAGCATATGACAACAAGTAACAAACAAAAAAAGTAATACTGACTGTAGAAGATGGAGAAGAAAGATGCACATATATAGGAAAAGATGTGTCACTTGAGGAGGAAGAAGAATTGATAAGACTGATTCGAGAATATCGAGATGTGTTTGCATGGACCTACAAGGATCTCAAAGGTGTGGAGCCCTCCATTTGTTCTCATCGAATACCAATGACACCTGATGCAAAACCATCAAAGCAACATCCTTATACTTATAATGATGTTTATGCACCAAAAACTAAGGAACAAATAGATAAACTATTAGCATCCGGATTTATTTATGAGATAGAACATACCAAATGGGTGTCACCATTAGTAGTTGTGCCCAAAAAGGATGGGAAACTAAGAGTGTGCATTAATCTAAAGAAATTCAACATAGCCACAATCCGTGATAGCTACCCATTACCTATCATTGATCATCTCTTGGAAAGAGTTGCAAGTAAGGAAGTCTATAGCTTCCTGGATGGATTCTTTGGATACAACAAAGTAGCTATTGCTACTGAGGACCAACATAAGACCGCATTCACAACTAAATGGGGAGTCTATGCTTTCAGGGTGATGCCCTTTGGGCTCACAAATGTCCCTGCTACTTTCCAACGGTCAATGTGTCACGTTTTCAAAGAATTCATAAGGAAAAGTATGGAAGTATACATAGACGACTTATGTGATGGGGGATGATTCTAACGCCCCAATGCAAAAATGGAAGATGGCTACCCTCCTGTAGATCCACAAGCAATGATATATGCTCACTATTCTGAATTTTTCTCTACATCAATATGGAGGGTTAAAATGAAATTTTGCAAACTTGTAGTACCTGATAAGAACTACCCAACAAGCTTTAAATCATCCCAAATGGATATTCCAGCTGGGAAAACCATCCTCTGCAAAAGAGGCTACCTGTATGCAACACTCCTGCCTATGTGCAGATATATACCTTCACAAAGTTGGCAATTTCTCACAACTCACTCAGCCAAATAACTTGAAACTTTGGCAAACTGCAGCACATAATATGAGAGACCAAATGAAGCTTGAAATCAATGAAAATGAGTACAATGAGAGAGAAAACAATGCTCTACAATCTAGTACAATCAGATTTGGAAAATCTTGACTACACCTCTAGATACAGAGGAGAAAAATCATGAGGAAATGAGGTAAGCAAGCAAGGGGGCTGCTTTCTGGAGTTTATGAATTCAATAAAGTAAGTGGGAAACTCGTGGAATGCATACAACTCAAGGAAAAAAGGCGGGATGAAACTTATATAGAGTTTTACTTTTCCTACAATCTAGCTAACCACCCACCAATCAGTGAAGGTGCACTTTTTGGTGGCTGATTTGGTGAGATTTGAATTTGATTGATTTTGGTGGAGATTCTAACTTTATTCCACGACTTGGGGTCCTCCTTTTTTATTGGTCCACTTGCAAACCTCGTGGTTGAGCCTTTTTGCATGATTGAGACTTGATTTTCAACACTCCCCCTCAAGTCTCAATGCCTAGGTCCTTCATTCCAATGCATGCCTTGAAGTGTTGTAGCTTTACTCCATCCAATGCTTTGGTAAACATATCTGCATATTGGTCCTTTGTATTGACATGCTCCAGCTTGACATCCTTTGACATGATCGTCTCTCGAATAAAGTGGTAATGCACTTCTATATGCTTTGACCTTGCATGGAACACCAGATTTTAAGCCAAGCATATGCTACTTATGTTGTCACAAAAAATAGGTACTTGCTTAACCTGCAAATCAAGATCAACAAATAACTTCTTGAGCCACATAAGCTCACATGAGACTTGTGCTAAGCCTCTATACTCAGCTTCAATTGATGAAAGAGCCACGGTTGGTTGTTTCTTTGACATCCATGAGATGGTCTTCTTCCCTAGCATGATAACATATCCACTAGTGCTCTTGTTGTCATCTTTGAAACTTGCCCAATCAGCATCACAATAAGCTTTTACATTTAATCCATCATCAAATGGATGATATAGACCTTCATTTACTGATCCTTTGAGGTACCTAAGTACCCTTTTGGCTGTAATAAGATGAGGTACTCTTGGTGCTTGCAAAAATTGAGATAACACTCCAACTACATGTGCAATATCAGGTCTTCTCATAGTAGCATACAAGAGAGAACCGATTATGGACCTATACATGGTCACATCCTTCACTTCTTCACCTTCATGAGCACTTAGTTTATCATTTACTTCTAATGGATTTGAAATGGGCTTGCAATCACACAAGCCAAACGTCTTCAAAAGATCTAGAATGTATTTCCTTTGCATCAAGTATATGCCTTCCTCTTTATATAGTACTTCAATCCCAAGGAAATACCTTAAAATCCCTTAATCTAAGATTTTAAACTCACATCAAAGCTTCCTCTTTATGTCCTTGATGTTGGCTTCATCATCTCCTGTAATGATCAAATCATCAACATATATAAAAATGAAAACAATTTTGCTACCTTCCTTCTTCACAAAGAGTGATGGGTCTCCATGACTCTAATTGTATCCACATTTTACCAAGTAGTCCACAAGTCTTTGGTTCCAAGCTCTTGGGGCTTTCTTGAGTCCATAAAGAGCCTTCTTTCGCCTACATACATGATGTGGAAACCTCTCATCTTCAAAGCCCCAAGGGCTGGTCCATGAAGACTACCTCTTCAAGCTCTCCATTTAGGAAAGCATTCTTCACATCCAAATGGTACATCTTCCAACCTTTTGAGGCTGAAATTGCAATCAAACTTCTGATGGTGGACATCTTAGCTACTGGACTAAATGTTCCTCAAAGTCTATGCCATAGGTTTGAGCAAAACCTTTCGCAACCAACCTTGCTTTATACCTAGAGATGCTCCCATCTGCATGCCTCTTTACCTTGTACACCCATTTGTTGCCAATGACTTTCATGTCCTTTGTTCTTGGCACCAATGGCCAAGTATCATTTTCTTCAAGTGCTTTGAGTTCCTCCTCCATGGCTTCAATCAATTCCCTATGCTTATTTGCTTCTTCAAAAAAGTTAGGTTCTTCACAAGCTATAACTTGACTCATGTAGGCATAGTGTCTTGCAATGAATGAATCATAATTTAACCTTTGAACATGGTATTTAACCCTATTGGATGACCTTACCTCAACATTAGGTGGTGGGAATCTCCTCCTCCTTGTTTTAGATGCTTTAAATCTTGGAGTTTCTAATTTTTCCATATCTTCATCACTTGTAGATTCCATGTCTACCCATCAATGGTCTTCGTCATTTGTCTTTTCCTTTCCTTTGCTACTCCTTGACTTGAATGAGCCTCATTCCTTGTGCTTTCATGCCAATATGATGTAGTAATCTCCTTTGATGGTGTGCTTGAAGTGGTTGGACCACTTATCTCCATGCTTTGTTGTTTCTCTTTGAACTTCTTCTCGGCATCATATGCATCATCAACCTTTAACACATCTTTGCTACCATACCAAGGCAGGAACTCATCAAATATTACATCACTAGATACCTTGAACTCTTTGGTGCAAGGGTTATAGCATCTAAGACCCTTTTTCTCTAAACAATATCCAAGAAATATACACGTATCTTCCTTCGGGTCTAACTTGTGTCTCAATTCTTGAGGTATGTGAACATAACACACACAACCAAATACTTTGAGATGTGAAAGGTTGGATTTCTTACCACACCAAGCTTCATAAGGTGTAACTCCATGTACTCCTAAGGTTGGACACCTATTCATAATGTATATGGCTGTATTTGTTGCATCATCCCAATAAGAGTTAGGAACATTCATTTCATTTAACAAAGATCTAGTCACTTCTGCTATGTATTTATTCTTCCTTTCTACCATCGCATTTTGTTGAGGTGTATACCTGCAAGTGAATTTCCTTTTGATGCCATGGTCATGTAGAAAATCTAAAAATTCATTTGATAAATACTCTCCCCCTCCATCTGATCTAAGAGTCTTTATATACTTCCCTGTTTCCTTCTCCACTAGGTTTTTGAACCTCTTGAAGTGGTAAAACAACTCTGACTTTGACTTCATGCAATACATCCAAACAAACCTTGAATGATCATCTATAAATGTGACAAAATATTTATTATCTCCAATGGATGGCTCCCTTGTAGGTCCCCATACATTTGTGTGTATGAGATTCAACACTTCATTGCTCACATGTGCTTCCTTCTTGAATGGCAATCTCCTTTGTTTTCCTAATTGACAAGCATGGCACAAATGTTGCATATTCTGAGAAGTAAGATCAGGTAGACCACTCACCAAGCCCTTCCTTTGCATGTCCTTCATCCTTTGTAAGTTTATGTACCCAATTCTTTTATGCCATAAGTCAATATCTGCAATCTATTTATTTTGAATTGACAAGTAGATAGTGTGAGGGGTTGATAGCTTTAGCTCCATGGTAAAGAGTCTTCCTTGCTTCTTTCCTTTTGCTATCAGCTTGTAGTCCTGCATGGGGTCTTCAACAAAACATCCTTGCTCATTGAACCTCACCTCATAACCTCTTTCAACCATTTGACTTATTGAGACCAAGTTCTTTGTGATGGTTGGCACATGCAACACATCCTTGAACATCTTTAAGCTTTGAGATCCATTCAATGCAACATCTCCCACATGTGTAATCTTATGCTCAGTGTCATTCCCTATCTCTACATGTCCTTGAGTGATGGGTGAATGTAAATTAAAGAAAACATCTTTATTGCAACTCATATGGTTGCTACAATCACTATCAATATGGTTGCTACAACCACTATCAATGTACAATGTAAAATCTGCATTGACTCTTTCACTTGAACCATACATCATAAGCAAGTTCTCATTTTCTGAATTTGCTGAATTACTAGCATAATTACCTTGGTTCCTTTTGTATCCTTGATTGCCTCCTCCTTTGGACCAACAATCTCTTGCATAATTGCCCAATTTTCCACAATTGTAGCATTCTCCATTGGATGCTTCTCTTCCATGTGATCTTCCTCCTCTTCCTCTACTCCTTCCTCTTCCTCTTGATCCATAGTTTTGGTTGGAGCCGTCTTGGTTTCTTGAGCTTGAGCTTGACCTTCCTCTCCCTCTGCCTTGGGAGTTTTGTCCATCTCTTTTGCCTTTGCCTCTACTTGCATAGAAAAGTTGGGCTTGGCTGCCCTTTGATTGTGAACCTCCTTGGTTCATCTCCTCGGTCACGATCAATGTGACTAATTGATAAAATTCTGGTAGGGAATCCCTCACATAAACTGATGTGGTGAATGCTTTCCACCTTTCATCCTCTCTCAAGCCATTGAGAGTGTGCGCAACAAGATCATTGTCTTTGATTGGGCTTCTAATTGAGCCTAAAGGATTTGCAAGCTCATTAACCTTCAAAATGTACTCAATTATGTTATTACTTGGTGATTTCCTAAGATTATTCAGCTCATTCTTGAGCTGAATCTTTCTTGCCTTGGTTGATGAAGAGTACAATCTCTCCAAGGTCTCGCAAACCTTCTTGGATGTGTCAAAGTCTTGTATATGCCCTATCATGCTATTGCTTATGCGTTGGGATAGAATGAATATGACTCTCCTATCCCTTTCTTTCATTCATTAAGTGCCTTGACTTGTCCTTGACGTGGTGGATCATGTACATGAGGCATTGGCTCTGCACCGCTCACTAATCCCCATAATCCTTTGCCCATAAGGTAGTTTCCTTTCTCTAACTTCTCTATTTGTGCATTATACTCAGACATACTGAGCTCTAAAATGCTCCTCTAGTTTTTCCTCAAGTCTTTGTATGCTTTGGAAGGTGTGGATATTACCTTTTGATAGCTTCTCCCTTGCTAACCTTCGACTAGTTGAGATCTCGATCCACATAGCCCCCTTTTGATGTCGTCTTGCTTTGATGAGTCCTCCATGTGCTTCCACCAGTTGTCTTGATCCCTTCAAGTCTTCAATATGATGCCATTGATGTCTCCAAGCCTGCGAAATGGCTCTGATACCACTGATGGGGGATGATTTTAACACCCCAATGCTAGAATGGAATATGGCTACCCTCCACTAGGTCCACAAGCAGTGATATATGCTCACTGTTCTGCATTTTTCTCTACATGAGTATAGATAATTGAAATTAAATTTTGCAAACTTGTAGTAGACTGCAAGAGCTGCCCAATAAGCTTTAAATCATCCCAAATAGATATTCCATTTGGGAGAATCATCCTCTGCAAGACAGGCTACTTTTTTGCAACACTCTCTGCCTATGTGCAGAGATATACCTTCACAAAGTTGGCAATTTCTCACACCTTACTCAACCAAATAACTTGAAACTTTGGCAAAGTTCAGAGGACAATATGAGAGACCAAATGAAGCTTGAAATAAATGAAAATGAGTACAATGAGAGAGAAAAAATGCTCAGCAATCTTGTACAATCAGATTTGGAAAAGCTTGACTATACCTCTAGATAGAGAGGAGCAAAATCATGAGAAAATGAGGTAAGCAAGCAAGGGGGCTGCTTGCTGGAGTTTATGAATTCACTAAACTAAGTGGGAAACTTGTGGAATGCAAACAATTCAAGAAAAAAAGGTGGGATGATGCTTATATAGAGTTTTACTTTTCCTACAATCTAGCTAACCACCCAGCAATCAATGTAGGTGCACTTTTTGGTGGCTGATTTGATGAGATTTGAATTTGATTGATTTTGGTGGAGACTCTAAGTTTATTCCATGACTTTGGATCCTCCTTTTTTATTGGGCCACTTTCAAAACTCATGGTTGAGCATTTTTGCATGATTGAGACTTGATTTTGAACATTATGCACATACTCAGATCAAAGACAAGAACAATATAGAGTGTGCTTGAATCCTGAGAAGTGCATATTTTTGGTGAGACAAGGCAAAATCCTATGACACATCGTATCTAGGAATGGAATATCCACTAACGAAGACAAGATCAAAGTAATTCTAAAACTCCCAAGACCAAAAAATGCAAAGGAAGTGCAAGCATTTATGGGTCATTGTGGATACTATTGTCAATTTATGCGCATGTAAGCTATAATTGTCAAGTCATTGTATGGATTGTTGACTCAATTCACATGGATGCACGAATGTGAGAAAGCGTTTAATGAACTAAAAAACGACTTAGCACAACACCTATTTTGAAAACACCCAACTCGAACAAGCCTTTATATTCATGTGGATGCTTCCAACTATGCAATAGGATGCATTTTTAGCTCAACCTACAGATGAAGGGAAACTAGACCACCCTATTGCCTATGCAAGAAGACAACTGAATCAAGATGAAAGAAACTATACAACTACAGAGCGAGAAGGTTTAGGGATGGTGTACGCTATAAAGAAATTCAGACACTACCTCTTAGCCAACAAGTTCAAGTTCTTCATAGATCATCAAGCCCTATTGTACTTAGTCAATAAGCCTTGTAACAGAGGAAGACTAGTGAGATGGTTTTTGTTGTCAATGGAGTTTGATTCTGAAGTGATTGTAAAAAAAGGAAATACCCACGTGAGAGCTGATCATCTCTCTAGGTTATACACGGAGAACCACCTAGCGGAGTACTCAATGATTTTCTAGACACTTGTTCAATTTGGAAGTATGTCCTAAGTTGGAGAAAAGCTAATTCCAATACTCACTCATGGACCACAACACTCAATTAACAAGGATATTAGAAAGGAAATTTTGCAATCATGTAACTTACACATTGTAGCTAGAAGTGTGTACCATAAAGAACCCAATGGTGTATTGTCTAGATGTGTAGAAGAAGACAAACAGAAGAACTTGATTGAACAAGCGCATGTAAACAAATGGAGAATGCACAAGGGAACTCATGGAGCTCTAAGAGAATTGAAACGATTAGGAGTATATTGGCCTGATATGCCTAAGGATGTTCATGAGTATGTTGGTAGTTGCACGGAATGTCAAGAAACCACTCCAGATGACCATACATCATTAACCTTCTCTACAATAGCGCCCAATTGGAGTAAGATGTTAGTGAAATTCTTAAAGACACAAGAGCATGAGGACGGAACCAGTTTAGCTAGGAAATGATTCCTAGAAGAAATGAGTAAGGACTATGTTATCATGGGGAGACAATTATTCAAGAGAGGGAAGGATAATCAACTACGACTATGTGTACATGAAGGAGAGTACTTACCCATATTAGAAATGGCACATGGAGGTGCCACAGGAGGACATTTCTCAACCGAAAGAACTATAAAATTGATCCTCTTTGCAGGCTTGTGGTGGCCAACTCTACACATGGATGCAGACACCTACGTACGAAGTTGTGAGGCATGCCAAAGAGCTAAGTACCCTATTAGATGAGATGACATGCCTTTGAGACCTATGATTTGCGTGAGAGCCATTTCCAAATGGGGTATTGATTTCAAAGGACCCATTAATCCACCAGCCAAAGGATCACACGTTGAATACATAATAGTGGAAATATATTATTTAACTAAATGGGTAGAAGCAAAAGCAACTAGAGAAAATGATGCACAGACCATAGCTAAGTTTCTTTTTGAGCACATCTTTACTTGCTTTGGACTACCTATAAAGATTATGATTGATCGATGAACGCACTTTATTAACGAAGTGATAGAGTCCTTGATGAAGGAATTCTTAGTGATTCATAAAAAATCAGCCCCTTATCACCCTCAAGCCAATGGTCAAGCCAAAATTTCCAATAAAGTGTTGTGCACTATATTGACAAAGATAGTCAATAGTGGAAGGTCAGATTGGGACAAACAATTGCATCATGCAATTTGGGCCTTCTGTGTGGCTTACAAAATAGCCAATGGAACTACACCATTCAACCTAGTTTATGGACAAAATGCAATCCTACCAATTTACTTTTTGGTGCCAACTTTAAGGGTAGCACAACAGTATGAATGGATAGGACATGAGTTGTCTAAGCAACTCGAACAAATTGAGAAGCTACACAAAACAAGACTACAAGTTGTTGCAGGAATTTATGCCACGAAGAGGAGACAGAAAGCATATTATGATGCGAACATCAAAGATAAAGGCCTAAAAGAAGGAGACTTATTCCTAGTATATACCTTGAAGCAACATACCAAGAAACTATAGAAACGTGGATATGGAACCCTACTAATCAATAGGATTTCAATGAGTGGAGCAATCAGCCTAGCCCCATTGGATGGAGATATACTTCCTAATTACATAAGTGTTTGTCTGGTAAAGTGATATATGGATCCATTGACAGATCAGATGTTAGCAGGACTAGTAGGTGTGCAAAACAAAAAAAAAAGGAAGAAGAGAGGATCAGATAAGAAGCAAGGCAAGAAGCCGTATAGCATATCAAGAAACGAAAAGAGTGGATAAGGCAAAGGGATGAACGATATTTACAAGGGGAAGAACCAATTCCCATGGCCAATTACCAAGCTCAGCAAGCGGACACAAAAATCCTCAGCATATCTCAACCATATTTGAACCTAGGGATTGGCACTACAAAATACCAATTGATAGATGCATTGATAGACTCAGGAGCAGCACTAAGTTGCATACAAATGACGGTCATTACGCATCTTCAAACAATCATAAAACTGACCAAAGCTCACATGAGAGGCATTGGGGGCCAAGTCATAGAATGTATTGGAGAAGCCCTAATATCCCTCCACCTAGGAAATTCCACTATGAAACAACGAGTTTTGGTATGTAAAGATGATGACTTAATAGAAAAGCTGATCCTAAGGCAAGATTGGATTATTGAAAATGAGGTGAGCATTCATCTACCTCAAGGATACATATCAACCAAAATAGGGCATAAGGAAATCTTTAGCCTATTAGAAGAAAGACTTCCTCACATGCACGAAATCATCAAGTGTGAGGAAGAAACTTTAGAAGAAGAGTTAGAAAATGAATCAATCGAGAGCACACCCAAAGAATGCCCCGGGTTAGAATTACCAACAAATATGAATGTGTCAATTGACCTTGTGCCTTCTTTTCCCCCGAGAGATGAACTGAAGAGAGTTAGTGAGGACAATAATCCTAAAATTAGCAGCACCAAAGGAAAACCATCCACATGGAAGTCTACTAATCGAGCATCATATCCATGGAATGCTCATTTACAATGGGTCCAAAAGGATCCAATGATGAAACCAGATGATTCCACTTGAAATTCGACCAGTCATTCCGTCACAACAAGGAGAAATAACCACTACTCACAACCACCATCAGAATCACCAAGACTCCTAAGTGTATGGCTTCTAAAATTATTAGTAGAAGCCCACAAAACATGGCAACATATGTGGATTCAAAAGAAGGTCAGACAAACTGCAAGTCAAGAGCTAGACAAGCAAGAGGAAATATTACGCTAACGAAGCAAGACCACGAAGCCCAACAAGACCACCAAAGGTACTAGACGAACATGACATCAACCAATCAGACTTCAAGAAAGAAAGAGGAAAGGCCTAGAATATGACAAAACCAAGAGAAGTTGAAGCCCCAAACATCAGCTACAAAATGGATATGGAGACCCAAGAGGCTCCAGGGATAGGAACAACCAATTCAACAGGATCCCACTTGCACTCATGAAGAGTCTATTGCACCTCAAGTATGCATGCCAAGGCCACATTATGAAGCCATGCATTTGGCACATAATATGTTCAACAAAACTAGTGGTGCACATTTCCCACTTGGGAATAGATCCTAGATTCCACTCCCATAGGAATGAACCTACTGCGTAAATAAATAAATGCTTTGGCTAAAAATAATTTTTCTCTCTTTCAGGAATATAAATCAAAAGAGGTGTGGTAAGAGATCTTACTCATTTGAGCAAGGGAAAACAGAGTGAGGCGATAAGCAACATGTCACTGAGACACACACAACATATGACTTAACTTCTATAAGAAGCTGATATTCTCCTTATTACAAGTGCAGATGGCTTACGAGGACTCTGAAGCGACTGTTCAAGAAGAGGTGCTAGAATTTCCCTTACAAAGTGTGACAAAAGAGAAAGGTCATTGGTTTCGGGAGGACCAACCTACTCAGGACTATTTGTTCATAGTAACAATCAAGATTATGGACACCGACCATCAGTTTCTAGTGATGTCCCAAGATTTCAAAGTCATGCATGAACTTCCATCCACTATGGACATAATGAAGAAACCAGGTATTCAGAAGTACTTTGAATTACCCATCTACAAACCGGACTTCCAACCATGCACACAGGGGATGAATACCCTGCAACCGGCCTTACATGACGCGTTAGTACCGGAAGCCAGAGTTCTAGATGCAGTAAGAGAATGGGTAATCATTCAATTTACCCATGAGTTGATAAAGGAAGCCTTCAGGTGGGAAACGGATGGGAACATAGTTCTAAAAGATGAAAGCCGAGGTACTAAAACACCCACATTCACGAACATTAATCGTATCGACATAGAAGAAGAAGTCAGATTTATCAAAGGAAAAGCCCACATGGAATAAATCCTTCTGAAGATCAGAAGAATCCTTATATACGAAGAGGAATTTAGGATGATGAAGCTTGAGATTTACTTTAAAGATGATTGGGTAGGCAAGGGCAATAAACCATCCAAAGAAATGTGCACACTCCTTAAAAAGAAACAATGCAATGATACTCTTCTTATAATAATTGAAAATAGATGTCGAATGCTCTTATGTTATGGAAAATTTTTAGTTGATTGTCAATCACTTCAAGCAGCTTCTTAGGGTGTCTACTCCACCTTTTGCTCAGACATATGGTTCCATGGACATCATTTCAAGAGTAAGATCTAAGAAAATTCCACAAGGCCTTGAGCGCTTTATTGATTATCCTTTGATTGGTTGTGGGATAGTTGAACCTATCGATGCCATCCCCAAGGGCAAAAGCCTAGGACTTGATGGCCTTGCTAATGAGTTTTCCAAACCTTTAGAAAGGATCTAGTAGTCCCACATTGCTTAGGTTGGAATGAGGTCCTTAACTTTGGTGTCTTGCCAAGGTGCATGAATGAAGGTGTTATCAAGCTCATCCATAAAGAAGACAACAAGAACAAAATAAAAAACTAGCAGCCAATCACCATGCTCCAAAATGGCTAAAAAGGCTTCAAAGTCCAAAATTATAAGCACATGTTTCTTGCTAAGACAAGAATTCAGAAACTTCAATTGATCCTCCATTGTTGAGGAAGCACTCGCATCTTCAACAAATGACTTGCACAATAAGAAACTCAATCTAAAAGTCTTTTAAGATAAATAAACAAGTGAAACACAATCCTAAGTGCATAAACACGTCACTTCCATGCTCCACCACCAGTTGAAAGAGCTTGAAAGGATGATAATGGTCGTTTCCTATCTCATCCCAAGTGGAGTCTCTTTTAGTTGTCTAAGATTGGCTTTTAACTTTGTAATTGTGCTCTCCTTTTCTTCCACATCTTGTTGGAGTCTATTATTGTGCTCATCCAAAGATTTGATAGCACTTTCTAATGTGTGTATAGCACTCTCTAAACTGTGTATCTTGAATTGGTTGTGATGACATTGTTGCATCCAATAATTTGCTATAGATGTAGAATGGTTAGACAACCGCTTGCAATAGCCTAGCAGTCCATCTTCAACGCTACCAAGGAATTGTAGAAATGTGGAGATACTATGGAATCTAGGATGATCATTAGACATTGGATCTAAGGGATACAAAGCACCATTGACCCAAAGATCAATATTCTTCTCTCCATGTAGCGTTTCCTCAATCACAATCTATCTCCAATCACAATCTTTCGATCACTCAAAAATAACAGAGGAGAGAAGAACGCAGAGATTGCACAAGGTAAGAGAAAATCTGATGCGAAAGAGTAGAAACAAATATGACAAAAAGAAAGAAGAATTATGATATTATAGATGTGAATCAATGGTTACAATAGCTTTGGACAATAGCTTCTTGACGAAGCCTCTACCTCTCGACCACCCCCGATCTATCACAATCGCATTCAGACTCGCACTCTCAATCACACTCTCACTCTCTCTCACTCTCACTCTCACTCTCACTCTAACTCTCACTCTCAATCACAAGGTAATTCTAAGATTTTTGTGCGTCCCCTGTGTTGATGCATAGGTCTCCCCCATATCAGAGTTTGATCGCTGCCCTCCCAAAGAAGTGTGCCATCCACCAAATTTAGAAAAAGTCGAGTTTCTCCAAAACCTTCGCAAAACGCCATGCGATCGTAGTGTGCTTTCTTTCTTTAGTGTAGCTTTCAAGAATAGGAGAGAAACAACAAAAAGACATATCCAAAAATATCCATAAATAGACAAGGTGACACATGAGCATCAGAATCGTGGATTTAAATAGAAATAAATAAGCCCTCGTTTTTTTTAAGTGTTGGAAAAGGGCACTTTTCAAAGCCCTGTAACTCAAAAATGGTGAGGAATTAGCTTAAGCTTGTGAGAGACACTTTTATTCAATTTGGCAATCTGCACAATAGTGTTAGAGATGTCCGAGGTCCAAATCCACCTCCAAATGCCACTTTTGAGCCCTGCAAGTTTCAAAATTCTAGAGAGTAAAATTAAGGAATTTTCTTATAATGAACTAAATGTAGTGTTGGATGTGATGGCTGGGTACAATCAGAAGATCAAGTTGGTGCTGCTAGACCTGCTTCACACCTGCCCTCTTTTCTTTTCAGATATGGTTAGGAGACTCCTTGAGCTTCCAAATGACACCAAGAAACTATATATGTGCTTTACAAAGTGATTGAGTAATGACCAAATCAAAACAGATGATTTTGAACCTTCACAACTCCAAAAAACTTTCTATTCCTGTATTGATACCTGCTCAGTCCTAAGCTCAGTGTGACCAGCACACTTGCAATTGGTTTAATTCCTTCTGGGAGTATTAAATTAACTTAACAAGCTACCATTAGCAAGTTAAATCACTCCAATTAACAAACTATACACTGAGCATGATGTTTAGCAAAATCAGAGACATCCCCGACTTTTTAGGAGCTACTCAGAAAAATACCAGTGTCTGCTTCAACTGAGATTTCTCCCAATTGGCTGAATAGAATCACTTGAAATTTTGTAGTGTTGTAGAATGCTTTGAGCTGGTTCCAATGAGCCCTGGATCATCCAATTTGGTTCAGTAGATCTTGAGATATGCCCTGTTGAAGTTGACAGACTTTGAGGTGAATGACTCAGAGAACACAGAGTTAAGAACTATGAGTATTTGTATTGACACTATCAAATGTACATTCCCATTGGCATGTAGAGTGATGCCCAATGGTACTCAGAGGTGTAGGCTAAGTAGTAGCTCTCACACACTCTATGATCTGCTTGGATTAGCCTCGGAAAGAGTGTAACATCCCCGCGACTTTTTCATAGTCTTTTATAGGAGTTTGAAGAAGATTTGAATTTCAAATTCAAATGTAGGCTCCCTCAAATCTCTCATCTAATCACATGGAGATATTCTCTCCATTCATACCTTTCACAATCCACGACTTTTGAAGGTAGGTATGATTACAAGAGGTGAGTTAAGTCACATTGACTTTTACATTGGATAAAAGATAATAAAGCATAGGCATGTGTTCCTATGGTATATGGTTCACATGAATACATCCTTCAGGGGTCCAAACTTTTATGCTTTCCAAGGGACCAATAGTCCAAGCTTTATGTTGAATCTTCAAGGCACACAACAAAGCCAAGTGTTAAGGCTTGTTTGCACCAACAGCTCCCCCTCAAGCCAAACACTTGCTTGAGTCTTCATCTTTAGTCTTCAATGATATCCTGTAATCCTATCATGGATTTGAACCTGCATAGCTTGCTCCCATCCAAAGCTTTTGTAAGCAAATCTGCACATTGAATATTAGTGGACACATATGATAATTGGATTTCCTTGCTAAGTAATTTCTCCCTCACATAGTGGTAATGAACCTCTATGTGTTTTGTCCTAGCATGATAGACAGGGTTAGCAGCTAGGTGAAGTGAACTTGTGTTATCACCAAATATGATTGGTGGCCTTGTGTATAGGCCCAATTCTGAATAGAGTAACTTCAACCATATTGCTTCTTGAGTAGCATTGGCTAGCCCTCTGTACTCTGCCTCAGTAGATGATAGGGCTACTGTGGGTTGTTTCTTGGATGACCAAGAAATTGGTTTATCACCTGCAAAGCATATGTAACCAGATGTACTCCTCCTGTCATCCTTGCAACCTGCCCAATCTGCATCTGAGTATACCTTGATATCAATGTCTGATGAATATGGATAATACAAACCATGATTTTGTGTTCCCTTTAGGTACTTTACTATCTTCTTGGCTGCCCCCAAATGTGGTACTCTTGGCTTATGCATAAATTGGCTAAGTACACTAACACCATATGAGATATCAATCCTAGTTAAGGTAGCATAATTAAGACTACCTACCAAACTTTGGTAACCTGTAATATCCTTGAGTTCTTCTCCTTCATGTGCACTAAGTTTGTGGTTGACCTCCATAGGAATGTTTGAGACTTTAGCTTCTTGCAAATTAAACTTCTTGACCATGTCCTGAATGTACTTCTTCTGAGTAATGAATATACCTGAATTTGTGTAGACCAATTCAAGCCCTAGGAAGTACTTCAATAATCCAAGATCATTGATCTTGAATTCCTTCATCATTTGACCTTTGATGTGTCTAATTCCTTGAACATCATTTCCTGTAATAATGATGTCATCAACATAGACACACAAGTATATTACCTCTGAATTGTTCTTCTTTATAAACAATGAAGTATCTGCTTTACTCATCACAAATCCTTGATCCAAGAGATAGGTTGTCAACCTATAGTTCCATGCTCTAGGTGCCTGCTTCAATCCATACAGAGCTTTCTTCAATTTGCAAACATGATTTACCTTATTGGGATCCTCATAGCCAGGTGGTTGTGACATGTAGACCTCTTCAGATATCCATCCATTCAAGAATGCATTCTTTACATCCAATTGGTACATGTTCCAATTCTTGGATGCAGCTACACTCACCATAATTCTGATAGTTGGCATCTTTGCCACAGGAGAAAAAGTCTCCTCATAATCAATGCCTTGGGTTTGTGCAAAACCCTTGGCTACCAACCTAGCTTTGTGCCTGCTTATTGTACCATCTGAGTTCCTTTTGAGTTTGTAGATCCATCTGGATCCTATCACCTTCATGGAGTCCTTCTTGGGTACCAAGTCCCAAGTATCACTCTCCTTGAGAGCCTCCATTTCTTCATCCATTGCTTCCTTCCATTTTGGTTTAGTAATAGCTTCCTCAAATGTACCTGGTTCTTCACTTAAGATATCCTTTGCAAGATATACAGAGTGCTTGGTTACAAGTGAAGTATCATATCCATACCTAATAGGTTTCTTCTTTTCCCTTGAAGATCTCCTCATAGCTTGAGTTGAGGATTCTGGATTGTCTTCAAGTTGCTTCATCTTCATCTTCCCTTTGGATTTCCAAGCTTTGAATTCTTCAATGTTGATGGTGTCTTCATCATCTGAGCTTGTGTCCTCCTTGTGAGTTGGTTCTTGCCTAGCAAGCTTTGGAAAGTCTTCTTCCATATCATAAGGTAGGCTAACTTTCCTGCACTCATTATCATACCATGAATCATTTTCATCAAAGATGACATCTCTGCTTACCTTGAAGCCTTTGTTTGAGGGGTTATAGAACCTGTATCCTTTCTGATTCAAATCATAACCAATAAAGATACACTTTTCAGCCTTAGGGTCTAGCTTTCCCCTTACCTGTGAGGGAATATGCACATATGCAACACACCCAAAGATCTTGCAATGATCCAGAGATGGTGTCTTACCATGCCAAGCCTCATAGGGTGTCATTCCATCAAGTGTCTTTGATGGCAACCTGTTGATTAAGTATGTGGCAGTAGATACACTCTCTGCCCAAAGATAATTTGGTAATTTTTTCTCATTAAGCATAGACCTAGCTGTCTCCACAATAAGTCTATTCCTTCTTTCAGCTACCCCATTTTGTTCAGGTGAGTACCTTGTGGTAATCTCCCTCTTGATGCCTCTTTCCTGCAAGAAGTCTTCAAAGTCATTGGAGAAGTATTCTCCACCACCATCAGATCTTAACCTCTTCAAATGTCTACCTGTTTGATTCTCTACTAATGCAAGATACTTTTTGAAACAATTGAATACTTCATCTTTGTGTTTCATGAAGTACAAAACAGTCCATCTGCTATAGTCATCAATAAAAGATACATAGTACCTTGATCCAGATATGGATGGCTCCTTGCTTGGTCCCGACACATCTGTATGCACCAATTCCAAGTAGCTTCATGCATAAAACCCTTTTTTGTATATGGCAATCTGTGTGACTTACCAAATTGACAAGCCCCACACTTGTATATCATGTGTTGCTTGGATACATTAGGTATCCCAAGCACACATTGATCTCTGCTCATTTGTTTTATGGTCCTCTCTCCAATGTGACCTAATCTCTTGTGCCACATCTCCAATTCTGATAAGGTTTGGTCCTTATAGTTGTACAAGGCAATATTTTTAGTATCCTCAAGTTCAAAGGTAAATAATCTACCTGATTTCTCTCCCTTGGCTATCCTTCTGAATCCATGTCTTGGATCCTCCACATATGCACCATGTTGAGTGAACCTGACCTGTAGACCTTTTTCAACAATCTGACCTACACTCATCAGATTCTTGGTGATTGTTGGGACATACAATACTCTGCTTAGCAAATTCTGATTACCATCACTTGTTTTGACATTACCTACTTTAACCACTGAATGTTTAGTGTCATCACCTGTCTGCACTTGGTGCTTGCCTTTAGGTTCTTCCAAATCAGAGAGTAAGGCAACATTCCCAGCTACATGATTAGAACAACCTGAGTCAATATAGAACAAATGATCATCATTGATACCTGATTTAGATGTCATGTTCATAATCAACAAGGAATCATCTTGATCCTCTGCATAATTGTTGTAATCCTTTCTGTTCATGTATCCTCCTTGATAATTCCCATTGTGATTGTAGCTATTGTTGTAGTTATTGTTGTAATTATTGTTGTAGCCATGATAGCCTTGAGATTGATTGAATCTGCCTCTGCCTTGGGAGTATCCTCCTCTTGGGTGACCTCTTCCTCTTTGGTTCTTGTAGTTTTTGTAGCATTCATCTGTAGTATGGTTAGACAAGCCACAAATATTGCATGGAGATTGATTATAGGGTCTCCCCCTACCTGACTTACCTCCTCTGCCCCTACCTCTAGATGATCTACCTCTCCCTGCATAGTTTGCTTGGGAGGTGGATCCTTCTTCATCAACTTTCTTACTTTTACCCTTGTCTTTAGACTTCTTATCTGTATATAGGGCAGAGGGATTGTTACCTTTTGATTGCTCTCCATTCTTTGTGATCTTTGCTTCATGTGTAAAGAGTTGTCCAATCAGAGTTGTTAGATCAGGTGCTTGGATGTCCATGTACAAGTCCATTGCAGTGGTAAAACTCTCCCACTTGTCATCTGCCTTTAGTCCATTGATCACTTGTCTGACTATTTGCTCTTCTTCAATTTCTTCTCCAACACTTGCAAGTTGATCTGCAATGTCTTTGACTTTGGTGACAAAATCTGAGACACATTGTTTTGATTGCTTCCTAAGAGTTGTAAACTCAATCCATAGCTGATTCTTTCTGGCTCTTGTGCTTGATGAAAAGTATGTTGACAAGGTTTCCCAAGTCTCTTGGGAAGTCTTACAGTTCCTAACATGAGGTAGAAGAAAATCAGAGATAGAGTTTAGAAGATATGACCTTGCCAAAGCATCTTTAGCACACCATTGATTAAGTCTCTCATGCTCATCCTTTGTAGGTAGGCCTCTGGTTTTGAATGAGGGTAACTCCTCATCTCCTGATATGTATCCATACAAGCTTCTCCCTTGTAGATAAGTCTTCATTCTTAATGACCATGCCTGGTAGTTATTTCTATCCAATTTGTCAATGAAGGAAGGAAAACCATCACCCATGATTACCTTGTTTGCTCTGATATCACTGTTGGATGTGATGGCTGGGTACAATCAGAAGATCAAGTTGGTGCTGCTAGACCTGCTTCACACCTGCCCTCTTTTCTTTTCAGATATGGTTAGGAGACTCCTTGAGCTTCCAAATGACACCAAGAAACTATATATGTGCTTTACAAAGTGATTGAGTAATGACCAAATCAAAACAGATGATTTTGAACCTTCACAACTCCAAAAAACTTTCTATTCCTGTATTGATACCTGCTCAGTCCTAAGCTCAGTGTGACTAGCACACTTGCAATTGGTTTAATTCCTTCTGGGAGTATTAAATTAACTTAACAAGCTACCATTAGCAAGTTAAATCACTCCAATTAACAAACTATACACTGAGCATGATGTTTAGCAAAATCAGAGACATCCCCGACTTTTTAGGAGCTACTCAGAAAAATACCAGTGTCTGCTTCAACTGAGATTTCTCCCAATTGGCTGAATAGAATCACTTGAAATTTTGTAGTGTTGTAGAATGCTTTGAGCTGGTTCCAATGAGCCCTGGATCATCCAATTTGGTTCAGTAGATCTTGAGATATGCCCTGTTGAAGTTGACAGACTTTGAGGTGAATGACTCAGAGAACACAGAGTTAAGAACTATGAGTATTTGTATTGACACTATCAAATGTACATTCCCATTGGCATGTAGAGTGATGCCCAATGGTACTCAGAGGTGTAGGCTAAGTAGTAGCTCTCACACACTCTATGATCTGCTTGGATTAGCCTCGGAAAGAGTGTAACATCCCCACGACTTTTTCATAGTCTTTTATAGGAGTTTGAAGAAGATTTGAATTTCAAATTCAAATGTAGGCTCCCTCAAATCTCTCATCTAATCACATGGAGATATTCTCTCCATTCATACCTTTCACAATCCACGACTTTTGAAGGTAGGTATGATTACAAGAGGTGAGTTAAGTCACATTGACTTTTACATTGGATAAAAGATAATAAAGCATAGGCATGTGTTCCTATGGTATATGGTTCACATGAATACATCCTTCAGGGGTCCAAACTTTTATGCTTTCCAAGGGACCAATAGTCCAAGCTTTATGTTGAATCTTCAAGGCACACAACAAAGCCAAGTGTTAAGGCTTGTTTGCACCAACATGTAGGACCCTGAACGAGGTACTTAAAACATCATCCACAAAAATTTCATACACGCACTTTTATTCTCTTATACTTGCTCTACCTTTCTCTCATACAGAGTTTTCCTTAATTCTTTCATCTTCACCTTCAAAATTCCACTAGAAAACATGATGCGAATAAGGTCTAGAGAGAGAATATGAAACTTGTGAACCCAAAATTTTTCCTACATGCATAAAATAACCTAATTATTCATTCTAAGCATTATCCACACAATGAAATTGAGAAAGTTCAAAATGAGTTATTTCACTAGAAAAGAGGCCTATTACAATTCTTCCCCCCTTTAAGAACTATGTCCTCAGAGTTGGAAAGAAGGATAATGTTTTAGAAAATTGTCCAAGTTCACCCAACTTGAATCTTCTACTAGATCTGAGTGCCATTTCACTAAAATTTCTACTATAGATCTATTTCTAAGAAATCTTTCCTTTTTTTCTAATATTATTTCAGGTTGAAGCTCAAAAGATCCATCATGTTTCAGCTTATAATTGTCCTACAAACATGAGAAACATTAGATACATATCTTTTAAGTAAGCTAACATGAAATACAGGATGCACATTTAAATTTTTAGTTAATTCCAGCAAATAAGCAAGAGATCCAATCTTTTTCAAAAATTTAAAAGGACCTGCATATCGAGGAGAAAGTCTATGATCCTTCCCTAGCAACAACTTAGATCGGTGAGGATTAACTTTAAGAAATTCCATATCATCAACTTGAAATTCAAGTGGTCTTCTCTTTAGATCATACAATTTCTTTTATCTTTTCTGAGCTTCTCTTATGTGTTTCTTAATTTTCCCAAGTTCTTCATCCATTTTATCAAGCATTTTTTTGGCCACCTCTACTTTATTTGGAAAACCCAAAAACAAAGGTGGAGTCAAACAATTATAACCGTACATAGCTTCAAACGGAGTCATTTTTATAGATGCATGCCATGCACTATTGTATGCAAACTCAACCAAAGGTAAATATTCACTACAATTATCGTGCTTTTCATTCACATACATATGCAACATATCTTCAACTACCCTGTTAACCCTCTCGATTTCCCCATCAGTTTGTGGGTGGAAAGTTGTACTCATACAAAGTTGAGTTTTGATCGATTCAAATGTTGCTCTCAAAAAGTTTGAAGTAAATCTAGAATCTCTATCAAAAATTATGCTTTTAGGCATTCCATGCAATTGAAATTTTTCTTTTACAAAGATTCTTGCAACATTCAATGCAATATCAATCATTTTCATAGGAAAGAAATGTGCCATCTTGGTAAGCCGATCGACGACAACAAATATGGTATCATGCTTACTTCTGGTCATAGGTAGCTTAGTAATAAAGTCCATAGAAATAGACTCCCACTTCTGATTTGGAACATCCAAAGGTTGAAGCATTCCAGGCTTCCTCTTAAACTGAGATTTCACATGTTCGCACTTCAAACATTCACTTACATATTTTCTAACACCCCACTTCATACATGGCCAAAAGTAAGAATACTTTGTTTTAACATAGGTCCTTGAATAACTTGTATGTGTAGAAAAAGGTGCATCATGAAAATCATGCAATATTTTAACTTTTAATGGAGATTCAGAAGATATGCATAGCCGATTGTTACAATACAATGTTCCATTTTGCAAATGAATTTGTGTTCTCTAAGAGTTTGCAAAGTCTTCCTGAGATATACCGCATGCTCAGAATCATCTTTAGAGTATACAAATATATCATCAAGAAATACTAAGATGAATTCATCTAGGTAATCGTGAAAAATATTATTCATCAAGCACATAAATGTGGTAGGAGCATTTGTTAATCCAAAATGTAGAACCGTAAACTCATAGTGACCATATCATGTTCGAAGAGCTGTCTTAGGAATATCCTCTGTTTTGATCCTAATTTGATGATATCCAGATCTTAAGTCAATCTTAGTGAATACAGTCGCTCCACTTAATTGACCTGATAAGTCATCTATGTGAGGGAGTGGATACTTATTCTTAATTGTTCTTTTATTCAACCCCCCTGTAGTCAATGCATAATCTATAAGAGCCATCTTTCTTCTTCTGAAATAAAACAGGTGCACCCCAAGATGAGACACTCAGTCTTATCAATCGTTTCTTCAGAAGATCATCTAATTGAATCTTAAGCTCCTTTAATTCATCGATGTTAAATCTATAGGGTGCTCTAGAATATGGTTCACTCCCTAGATATAGGTCAATGGCATGGTCAATCTGCCTAGGTGGAGATATACCAGGCAACTCTTCTCGAAATACATCTATGTATTCTTTCAAAACATTTTCTACATATATCGCAAGACTTTCCTCATTATCTTCTTTATGCACTTTGTTTACATACACTATAAATGTTCTACAACCATCATGTATACCTTTAACTATCTGCATAGCAGAAATAGGGATAGGTGTAGGGCTATATGCATCACCTAGAATATGAATAGATTCATCATCTAGCTTTAAAGTGATCGTTCTTTGTTCACAATTAATCATCGCAGAATTTTTAACTAACCACTCCATGCCTATGATTGCATCACTCTGTTTCATCTCAATACATGGAAACTTCTAGAAAAGCACCTATCAGAAAGAGTAAATTCAAAGTTTTCAATATATCCTTTCGTGTAGTGTAATCGTCCATTGGCCATCTCTACATGTTTGGTTATCTGCATATTTAGGGCTATCCCTAGATTCTGTACCAATTTGAAAGATAGAAAACAATGGGTACTACCTGAATAGATCAAAAATCTGATTTTATGTGCGGAAATCATACCTGGAATCGTGATTACAGAAGCCTTTGGGAAACAACTAACCACCATGCAACATAAAGTAGAGTCAGGGCACTTACCTCCATCATCTGCTTCCTCAATAATTGTACCCTCTTCGATGATGTTTATCGCTTTTGATTGTGCGGGTTGAAAGACTGCCTTATTCGGGCACTCATATGTCTGATGCCCTTGCTCCCCGCAACAAAAACACAGACCAAGTCTTTTTTCCCTCTCAATAAAATTAGGGTCTTGTTGCCACTCGATTGGTTGATGCCTCCTTTGATTTTCCACCTGAGCAGGATTCTTGCCTTGTTTATTAGAAGATGGAGTCTTCTTTGAATTTTTCATGTTCATTGCAACATGTCTTTCTAGCCTATGTCTCATTGCAATGAATCTGCTTTTATTTGCCTTCTGCAAATTGAAATTCTCCATCTTCTCAAAGTTCTCGGCCATCGCAACAACATCAAGAAAATCAATGGATCCAAATCCCTTGACTTGATAGCAAAGTTCCTCACGAAGCCCTTCAATAAATTTACTCTCTAGAGCATTACCACTAACTTGTAATGCATATCTATGAAGACGTAGAAATTTCTCTTTGTACTCATCAACATATAAGCTATGCTTATCACTTTTGTGTTGTCGGAAATTATAGAACTCCATCTTCTTCTCCATATGGTAGTGTGGAGAACAATAGCATTTTTCAGCTTGTTCTCTAAATTCCTTCCATAGAACTGGACCAGAACGCGTTCAAGTCTGCATATATGACTTCCACCATAGCTTCGCAATCGCACGTAGGTGTAGGATCCCAATTTTTGCCTTGGACTCTTCACTAAATTGTCGAAGATCAAAGAAATCCTCTAGTTCTTCAATCCATGCCTCAAGATCTTCGCCACTCTTCTTCTCACCATCAAAATCATTAAACTTTGCCTTCTTGAAGACTTGGTTAAGGGCAAACTCACCTGGTTCCATATCTTCATAATTGCATTTTTATTTTCCGCAAGGTACAGTAGATGTTCCCGCACCTTCATCTACTTCATCGTTCAGCTCCACAAACAAATTTGTTGCTCCTTCTTGTTGCTTTCTACCTCGTTCTTCGCGCAATTCTCCAAGAAGCTTCTGAATAAGCTCCTCTTGTTCATGAATCTTTTGTGTTAGACCTTCCACTGTTCCCGAGGATTGATTCTACTTTGATACCACTTGTAGTGTTTCCTCAATCACAATCTATCCCCAATCAGAATCTTTTGATCGCTCAAAAATAACAAAGGAGAGAAGAACGTAGAGATTGCACAAGGTAAGAGAAAATCTAATGCGAAAGAGTAGAAACAAATATGATGCAGAGAACGAAGAATTCTAATATTATAGATCTGAATCAATTGTTACAAAATAGCTTTGGACAATAGCTTCTTGATGAAGCCTCTACCTCCTGACCACCCTCGAGCTATCACAATTGCATTCACACTCGCACTCTCAATCACACTCTCACTCTCACTCTCACTCTCACTCTCACTCTCACTCTCACTCTCAATCACAAGGTAATTGTCAAATTTCTGTGCGTCCCCGGTGTTGATGCGTAGGTCTCCCCCATATCACAGTTTGATAGCTACCCTCCCAAAGAAGTGTGCGATCCACCAAATTTAGAAAAAGTCGAGTTTCTCCAAAACTTTCGCAAAAAACCATGCAATCGTAGCGTGCTTTCTTTCTTTAGCGTAACTATCAAAAATAGGATAAAAACACCAAAAAGACATATCCAAAAATATCCATAAATAGACATGGTGACACGTGAGCATCAGAATCGTGGATTCGAATAGAAATAGATAAGCCCTCGGTTTTTTTTAAGTGTTGGAAAATGGCACTTTTCAAAGCCTTATAACTCAAAAACGGCGAGGAATTAGCTTAAGCTTGTGAGAGACACTTTTATTCAATTTTGCGATCTTCATAATAGTGCTAGAGATGTCGGAGATCCAAATGCACCTCCAAATGCCACTTTTGAGCCTTGCAAGTTTCAAAATTCTAGAGAGAGAGTAAAATCAAGGCATTTTCTTATAATGAATGTCGCTTATGCGATGCCAATTCTAGTGGCTTTTATGACGGTTTACCATTTATTTGGAGAGAATATCCCCTAGATTAGAGGATCACTTTTTAGTGAGAGCCAATGGTAAATTCAAATTCAATATTCAAATGAGCCATCTATAAAATATGGGTGTAAAAGCTCGAGGTTAATGATCACTCCAATTCTGAGTTCTTGTTGATCACATTGCAAGAGAGTGAGGCTTACTTCATAGCCTACACTACTCATTATCATTAGGCATTTATTATCATGCCAATGATCATGTACAACATTATCTTTTAATACACTAGATCAATACTTTCATTTATGGTTTATGTCATAGTTAATCAAAATAGTCATTTGGTATTGCTCATAGCGCAGTCATTTCTTCACCATTTTCAATGTTCTATAGCTTTTCGGAATCAACTCTAAGTCCTCTAGATGCTCACAAATTTTGAAGATAATCCATTTAGCCGATTTGGAGAAAAGCACGTTGAAGTACCTACTAGTCAAACTCTATAGAGGTCCTAAAAAATCGGAGGTAATGATGTGATTGCTAAATTGATTGCTCTATGTATAGTGCATCATTTTAAGTGATTACACTTTGAATCATTAGCTCATTAAGATAATTGGATTCCTCCAAACGGAATGTTTCTAATTCCTACTATACTGGAAGCACTAAGCTTAACAAGTAGGAGTGTGAACAAAAATAGAAGGTTTTCATTGATTCTTGAACTTGGAAGTAGTCTGTTTTGAATCAATCATTTCTCACATCATTTCCAAAGTACATAGACACTTCTTTAGTGTCATTGAATTAGGAAGGATACAGGTTCTAAAATCCTTCCAACAAAGGATTTATGGTCAGTAGAGATGTTTTCTTTGATGAGAATGACTCTTGGTTTGAAAGTGAATGCAGGAAAGTAAAACTACCTTATGACTTGGAAGAGGAATTTCCAAGCCTCACTAAGGAGGAGCTTAATCAGATTGAAGACATCAACTCAGATAATGAGGACATCATCAACTTAGAAGAATTCAAGGCATGGAAGTCCAAAGGCAAAGTCAAAGTGAAGAAGTTGGAGGATATACTTGAATCATCCAACCAAACAATCAGAAGATCACAAAGGGAGAGCAAGAAGCCAATCAAATATGGGTATGACACTTCTTTAGTTACTAAGCACTTTGTTTATCTTGCAAAAGACTTGTCATTTGAAGAGCCATCACCATATGAAGAGGCAAAGACCAAGGAAGAATGGAAGGAAGTTATGGATGAGGAAATTGAAGCACTCAAGGAGAATGATACTTGGGAGCTAGTACCAAAGAAAGAGTCTATGAAGGTAATTGGTTCTAGATGGATCTATAAGATGAAGAGGAATTCTGATGGATCAATAAGCAAGTACAAAGCTAGACTTGTGGTTAAGGTTTTTGCACAAACCCAAGGAGTTCATTATGAAGAAACCTTCTCACATGTGGCAAAACTGCCAACCATCAGGGTATTGGTAAGTGTGGATGCATCAAAGAATTGGAACATGTATCAATTGGATGTAAAAAAATCATTCCTAAATGGCTGGATTTCAGAGGAGGTGTACATGTCTCAACCTCCTGGCTATGAGGACCTAAGCAAGGTAACATATGTATGTAAACTGAAAAAGGCTCTTTATGGATTGAAGCAGGCACCTAAGGCATGGAACCATAGGTTGACTATATACCTTCAAGATCAAGGATTTATCATGAGTAAAGCAGATACTTCTCTGTTTGTTAAGAGGAGTAATTCAGAGGTAATATACCTATGTGTATATGTTGATGATATCATATTGAAAGGTAATGATGCTAATGGCATCAAGAAGATTAAGAATAAAATGATGCAAGAGTTCAAAATCAGTG
>MU260139.1:390000-392500 GCA_020310875.1 Ceratopteris richardii | reverse complement strand
TACTCCATAAGCTATATCGGGTCTTGTGATGGTTGCATAATTAAGTGATCCAACAATAGACCTATACAAAGTGTCATCTTCAAGAGGATTACCATCACTAGAGCTTAGCTTCCAATTAACCTCCATTGGATTGGAGATTGGCTTGCAATTTATCATTCCAAACTTTTCAAGTACATCTACAATGTACTTCCTTTGCATCAACATGATTTCATCTTGTTTGTAAACAACTTCAATGCCAAGAAAGTACCTCAATTCCCCAAGATCTGAGATCTTAAATTCTTTACCTAGCTTGGATTTGATGTCTTCAATTCCCTTTATGTCATTACCTGTGATAATAAGATCATCGACACAAACACAAATGTAGGCAGCTAGTTCACCTCTTTGCTTCATGAAGAGAGAGTGATCTGCATCACTTTGTTTGTATCCACACTTGATAAGATATTCCACCAATCTATGATTCCAGGCCCTTGGTGCTTGTTTTAGGCCATAAAGAGCCTTTTTCAACCTGCAAACATGTGTAGGAATTTTACTACTTACAAAACCTTGTGGTTGCTCCATATACACTTCTTCTTCCAAGTCTCCATTGAGGAATGCATTCTTGATGTCCAATTGGTATAATTTCCATCCTTTGGTGGCTGCCATCACTATTAAGGTTCTGATGGTGCTCATTTTAGCCACAGGGCTGAAAGTTTCTTCAAAATCCACTCCATATGTTTGTGCAAAGCCTTTTGCAACAAGCGTTGCTTTGTACCTAGAGATAGTCCCATCTTCTTTCCTCTTTACCTTGTAGACCCACTTGCTTCCTATCAGTTTCAAGCCATCCTTCTTGGGCACAAGACTCCAAGTCTTGTTTTCTTCAAGAGCTTCAATCTCTTCCTTCATAGCTTCCTTCCATTCTTTATACCTATTTGCTTCTTCAAAACATGTAGGTTCACGATCTTCTACAACTTTATTCATATAAGCATAATGAGTTGCCATAAATGAATCATATGTGAGCCTATCTACTTGATACCTTGGCCTTAAGGACTTCCTCTCTTCACCTTTTGGAGGTATGAACCTTCTATTTCTTGGTTTATGCTTTGGAACATGTGAAGATTCTCCATGGTCTTCACCGCTCACTTCAACTCCATCATCATCGAGCTCCACAAGCTTTGCTATCCCTTTTGTTGAATGACTTGATGCTGAATTTTCTCTTGCTCCCCCTTTCCAAGGTGATGAAATTTGATCTTCATCCTCTGAACTTGAGCTTTGATGACCACTTACTTCAATACTTGTTTGTCTTTGAGCTTCTTCATGCCTAGATCCATCATCTTCATGTTCCTGCAAATACTCTACCTTCTTGTACCATGGAAGTAGCTCATCAAAAGCTACATCTCTTGATACTTTGAGCTCCTTTGTATTTGGATTGAAGCACCTAAAACCCTTTTGATCATTTGCATAGCCAATGAAGACACACTTTTCTGACTTTGCTTGCAACTTATGCCTTAGCTCACTAGGAACATGAACATACCATGTACAACCAAATATTTTGAGGTGGGAGAGGTTTGGTTTCTTACCATACCAAGCTTGATAAGGTGTTGATGTGTGTATTCCTGATGTTGGAGCCCTATTCATGAGGTATATGGTTGTATTGGCTGCATCACTCCAAAAATGGTTGGGCATATTCATTTCATTCAACATTGTCCTAGCTATCTCTGCAATGTACCTGTTCTTCCTTTCTACAAGCCCATTTTGTTGAGGTGTATACCTTCATGTTACTTGCCTTTTGATGCCTTGCTCCCAAAGAAAATCTGAAAATTCATTTGAGAAGTACTCTCCCCCTCCATCGGACCTTAGCTTCTTTATGTAGTTACCTGTCTCCTTCTCAACCATAGCTTTGAACATTTTAAAGCATTGAAACACATATGATTTTTGCTTTCTGAAATAGATCCAAACCATGCGAGTACAATCATCTATAAAAGTCACAAAATACCTATTCCCTCCTAGGGATAGCTCCTTGGTTGGTCCCCATACATCTGTGTGAACCAATTCAAGTGGATGTTGACTGATGTATCCACTCTTCTTGAAGGGAAGTCTTGATTGCTTACCCATCTGACAAGCTTCACATAAGTTCTTCATTCCTTGACCTTGAAAACTTGGTAGACCTTCTACTAGCCTCTTTTGCTGCATCTCCTTCATCCTTTGAATGTTGATGTGGCCAATTCTTTTGTGCCACAAGTCCAACTCCGCAATCTGCTTATTACCAAAAGTAAAGTATACATGATGTGAAGGATTTGGTTTTACCTCTAATGTAAACAATCTTCCTTGCTTCTTTCCTCTTGCAACCAGCTTGTAACCTTGTTTTGGGTTCTCCACAAAGCATCCTCCTTTGTTGAATCTCACTTGGTAGCCTCTGTCCACCATTTGTCCCACAGATACCAAGTTGTTGGTGATTGTAGGTAAATGAAGCACATCTTTGAGACACCTTCCTTGCTCTTTGTCATCCAAAACCACATCACCT
>MU260139.1:355000-370000 GCA_020310875.1 Ceratopteris richardii | reverse complement strand
AAGAAACTACTTCGTGTAGGAGAGTTTCTATAGCTGTAGTAAGAAGAGGCCAAGCTAGTTTTGTACAGATCTTCTCTAATAGAAAACACATGTTCATGCGGAAGTTTGCGCGTATTCTTTTGTATGTGAAGAAATCTGAGTATTTACATGTTACGGTATAAAGTTAGTTAACAGTTACAAATTTCACAGTAAACGCATTTTTTGGTCAGTTACAATTTTTTCAGTAAACATGTTTTCTGGTAAAACAACGAAGTAGATCTTGCAGAATAATGTAAAGTTTTGTATGAGAGATAGCTTATCTTATAGCTAGACATCTCTACTATTAGTTCATCAAAGATTTCGGTGAAATGGATATGTACACACAGTACAAAGTCTGACCGGAAAGAGGCATTCTGAACTGGTGAAGTTTTTCCTTAGAATTTAGAAAGAGTTTATTCAGTGAAGGAAATTCACACATCACTTCCTTAATTTATCTATATACACTTGAAGTAATTACAAATGGAATCACAGTTGATTCCGGTAAGACTCCGGTATAATTACGATGACAGTCCGGTGACAGTCCGGTGAAGTTCTAGTGGAATTTCAATGAATTCAAAACACAGTCTTATATGTTTGAGTGACAGAAACTTTACTAAGCTACTGCTGATTATAGAGGTGTTCTAATATCACTCTAGCTTATCCACCTTCAATGACGCGGCGAATTCCGCAGGATTGATAATGTTCAAGCCTTTGCCGTGTCATCAACAAGTGGTATCCGAGCCAAAAAGATTCTGAAGAGCAGAAAGATTCTCAAACAGAAAATGGAAGTGAAGATACAAGAGAATTCGAAAAAATTTCATAAAGAAAGGTGAATCCTAAAGAGATCAACAGCAAATGGTATCAAGAAGTTTTCTGAAGTCATTTTCAAGGTAAAGGTTTACAAAAGGTAAAATTCTTTAACGATACACTCACCAGAAGAAAGAGAAACAAGAAGATTATGGCAGATCATGTTTCAATTGACAAATTGGACAGAGATAATTATCCCTGTTGGTGCAATTCAAGCCATCACACTTGGCTTGGAACTTTAGAAACTTGGTTTTGAAACCTTGGAAGCTTACTTCATTTGAAGAAAGGACCATGTGAACTTATGCTTATAAGTTCCTACCTCTTTACCCCTTGTAAAAGTCTAAATGACTTGGCATGTAAATGATCACACCTACTTGATTGGATTCGCAGAAATTAGAATGTATAAGTGGAGAGAATATCTCCCTACTTTTAGATGAGTGATTATAGGGAGCCTTAGATTTGAATTTGAAATTCAAACTTACTTCCTACACATATAAAACTCATGACAAAACTCGCGGGTTGTGTGTCATCTCCCGATTAAGAAGGTTGATGAATAAGGCTCTACCTCCCAAGCCAACTATGCAGGGAGAGGTAGATCTTCAAGAGGTAGAGGCAGAGGAGGTAAGCAAGGTAGGGGGAGACCCTACAAATCATCACCATGCAACATTTGTGGATTGTCTAACCATACCACAGATGAGTGCTACAGAAATTATAAGAATCAGAGAGGAAGAGGCTATCAAAGAGGTGGATACTCTCAAGGTAGAGGTAGATTCAACCAACACCAAGGCTACAATGGATACAACAATCAGTACAACAACAATTACAACCACAATCACAATGGTAACTACCAAGGTGGATTCAGAAATAGAAAGGACTACAACAACTACACAGAGGAGGAAGATGACTCCCTATTGATCATGAATATGACCTCCAAGGCAGGTACAAATGATGATCATTTATTTTATATTGATTCAGGGTGTTCTAACCATGTAGCTGGTAATGTGGCACTACTCTCTGATTTGGAAGAACCCAAAGGCAAACATCAAGTGCAGACAAGTGATGATACTAGGCATTCTGTTGTAAAGATTGGTAATGTAAAGACTAGTGATGGTAATCAGAACTTATTGAGCAGAGTACTTTATGTCCCAACTATTACCAAGAACCTAATGAGTGTAGGTCAGATTGTGGAAAAAGGTTTACAGGTCAGGTTCAATCAACATGGAGCATATGTGGAGGACCCAAGACATGGATTCAGAAGGATAGCCAAGGGAGAAAAATCAGGTAGATTATTTCCTTTTGAGCTAGAAGACACCAAAAACATTACTTTATACAATTACAAGGATCAAACACTTTCAAAATTAGAAATATGGCACAAGAGGTTAGGTCACATAGGTGAAAGAACCCTAAAGCAAATGTGCAAGGATCAATGTGTGCTTGGGATACCTAATGTATCCAAGCAACATATGATTTACAAGTGTGGTGCTTGTCAGTTTGGTAAGTCTCATAGGTTGCCCTACTCAAGGAAAGGTTTCATGCATGAAGACTACCTAGACTTGGTACACACAGATGTTTGGGGACCTAGCAAGGATCCCTCCATTTCAGGATCAAGGTGCTATGTGTCCTTCATTGATGATTATAGCAGATGGACTGTGTTATACTTTATGAAGCATAAGGATGAAGTATTTAATTGTTTCAAAAGATATCTTGCACTAGTTGAAAATCAAACAGGTAAAAACTTGAAAAGACTAAGGTCAGATGGAGGAGGTGAATACTTCTCCAATGAATTTGAAGACTTCTTGCAGGAAAGAGGCATCAAGAGGGAGATAACCACAAGGTACTCACCTGAACAAAATGGGGTAGCTGAAAGAAGAAACAGACTCATTGTTGAAATAGCTAGGTCTATGCTTAATGAAAAGAAATTACCAAATTATCTTTCAGTAGAGAGTGTATCTACTGCCACATATCTCATTAACAAGTTGCCATCAAAGTCACTTGATGGAATGACACCTTATGAATCTTGGCATGGTAAGAGACCATCATTGGATCATTGCAAAATCTTTGGTTGTGTTGCATATGTGCATATTCCCTCACAGGTAAGGGGAAAGCTAGACCCTAAAGCTGAAAAATGTATCTTCATTGGTTATGACATGAACCAGAAAGGGTAAAGATTCTACAACCCCTCAAACAAAGGTTTCAAGGTAAGCAGAGATGTCATTTTTGATGAGAATGACTCATGGTATGAGAATGAATGCAGGAAGGTTAGTCTACCTTATGACATGGAAGAAGACTTCCCAAAGCTCACCAAGGAAGAACCAATCCAGAAAGAATACTCAAGCTCAGATGATGATGACACAATTAACCTTGAGGAATTCAAGGCATGGAAGTCCAAAGGGAAGATGAAAATGAAGAAGCTAGAGGATATACCAGAATCCTCAACTCAAGCTATGAGGAGATCTCAGAGAGAAAGTAAGAAGCCTATCAGATATGGGTATGACACTTGTCTTGTAACTAAGCATTCTGTATATCTTGCAAAGGATCTGTTGAATGAAGAACCAGGTTCATATGAGGAGGCAATCACCAAACCAGAATGGAAAGAAGCTATGGATGAAGAAATAGAGGCTCTCAAGGAGAGTGATACATGGGACTTGGTACCCAAGAAGGACTCTATGAAGGTGATAGGATCCAGATGGATCTACAAACTCAAGAGGAACTCTGATGGTACAATCAGCAGGTATAAAGCTAGGTTGGTAGCCAAGGGTTTTGCACAAACCCAAGGCATTGATTATGAGGAGACATTTTCTCCTGTGGCTAAGATGCCAACAATCAGAATTTTGGTGAGTGTAGCTACATCCAAGAATTGGAACATGTACCAATTAGATGTCAAGAATGCTTTCTTGAATGGATGGATATCTGAAGAAGTCTACATGTCACAACCACCTGGCTATGAAGATCTCAAGAAGGTAAATTATGTTTGTAAATTGAAGAAGGCTCTATATGGTTTGAAGCAGGCACTTAGAGCATGGAATTACAGGTTGACAACATATCTCCAAGACCAAGGATTTGTGATGAGTAAAGCAGACACTTCTCTATTCATAAAGAGGAGTAGTACAGAGGTAATCTACTTGTGTGTTTATGTTGATGACATCATCATTACAGGCAATGATGTCAATGGGATTAGAAGCATCAAAAGACAGATGATGAAGGAGTTCAAGATCAATGATCTTGGATGATTAAAGTACTTCTTAGGTCTTGAATTGGTTTATACAAATTCAGGTATCTTTATCACTCAGAAGAAGTATGTTTAGGACATGTTGAAGAAATTTAATTTGCAGGATGCTAAAGTCTTAAGCACTCCAATGGAGGTCAACCTAAAGCTAAGTGCTCATGAAGGGGATGAAGTCCAAGACATTACAGGATATCAAAGTATGGTAGGTAGTTTGAATTATGCTACCTTAACCAGAATTGACATAGCATATGGTGTAAGTGTGCTAAGCCAATTCATGCACAAACCAAGGGTACCTAACTTAGAGGCAGCAAAGAAGATCTTGAAGTATCTAAAGGGAACTCAGAACCATGGTTTGTACTTTCCTTATACATCAGATATTGACATTAAAGTATATTTAGATGCAGATTGGGCAGGATGCAAGGATGATAGGAGAAGCACATCAGGATACATATGTTTTGCAGGTGATAAACCTATTTCTTGGTCAGCCAAGAAACAACCTACAGTAGCTTTGTCATCTACTGAAGCAGAGTATAGAGGGCTAGCCAATGCCACTCAAGAAGCTATCTGGTTGAAGCTTTTGTATACAGAGTTAGGCCTATACACAAGGCCTCCAATTATCTTTGGAGATAACACAAGTTCACTTCACCTTGCAACTAATCCAATATATCATGCTAGGACAAAACACATAGAGGTTCATTACCACTATGTGAGAGAAAAGTTTCTTAGCAAAGACATTCAATTGACTTATGTGTCTACTAATATGCAATGTGCAGATTTACTCACTAAAGCTTTGGATGAAAACAAGTTATGCAGATTCAAATCCATGATTGGATTGCAGGATGTGGTTGAAGATTGAAGATGAAGACTTAAGCCAAAGTGTTTGGCTTGAGGGGGAGCTGTTGGTGCAATTCAAGCCATCACACTTGGCTTGGAGCTTTAGAAACTTGGTTTTGAAACCTTGGAAGCTTAGTTCATTTGAAGAAAGGACCATGTGAACTTATGCTTATAAGTTCCTACCTCTTTACCCCTTGTAAAAGTCTAAATGACTTGGCATGTAAATGATCACACCTACTTGATTGGATTCGTGGAAATTAGAATGTATAAGTGGAGAGATTATCTCCCTACTTTTAGATGAGTGATTATAGGGAGCCTTAGATTTGAATTTGAAATTCAAACTTACTTCCTACACATATAAAACTCATGACAAAACTCGCGGGTTGTGTGTCATCTCCCGAGTTCATTTCTTTTGTATCTGAGTGTGTGAGTGTACTACATCTTAGACCTCACCTCTCCAACTCATTAGGCTATGCTTATAATGCCAATGAGATTGTACATTCATGTGAATTAATAGAAAGAGTTACATTCATTATCTCTGTGATTCTCTGAGTATACACTCCAAGTCTGTCAACTTCTACAAGCCATATCTTGGTGATTTCTCAACCAAATCAAGTAATTCAAGGTTTGTTGGAACCAGCTCAAAGCACTATACAAGACTACAAAGTTTGAAGAAGGTTGGTTCAGCCATTTTTGAGAAATCGCCTTCGAAGCAGTCTCTGGTATTTGTCTGCAGAGTTCCTAAAAAGTCGGGGGTACATATAATTTTTGCTAAACTTATTTCTCAGAGTATAGTTTATCATTTCTTCTTATTCCACTTGCAAATGGTAGGCTATAAAGCTAATTTAATATGTCCAGAAGGAATTTGATCAATTGTAAGTGTGCTGGTCATACTGAGTGAAAGAGTGAGCAGGTATCAATACCAAAATAGCAAGTTTTCTTGGTTTTTTGAAGTCTTAAGTAGTCTGTTTTGATTGGATCATTACACATATCATTTGCAAAGTACATATATGCTTTCTTGGTATCATTTGGAAGCTAAGCAAGTGTATTAATCATTCCTGGAGTCAAAAGAGGGCTGGTGTGAAGCAGGTTTAGCAGCACCTACTCAATCTCTGAGTGCATCCTACCATCCTCTCCCAACAATCCCGCATGGGTAATGCGCATGGAAGCCTTACTTATGAGTAAGGACTTAATGATGTATGTGACCGGAGAAGAAAAGAAGCCGACCTTTGAAGACATTAGACAACCAAAGGAAGAAGAATTAGAAGCCTTGAAGCTGTGGCAGAAGAAAGATGCAACGGCAAGAGCTTACATTTATAATACTGTTACAGATCATCTACTACCGCACATTAGAGGTCTGGAGAAAGCGGAGGACATATGGAGTGCGTTGGAAGATCATTTCCAAAATACTAAGAAAGCTAGGAAGGCTAGCTTATGGTTTGAATTCACAACGTTCAAAAAGAAGTCGAATCAAAGCATTAGTGACTATGTTACTAAGATGAAGGATCTAGCAGATAGTCTTGGATCCATAAATGAAGATATCGAAGATCACAGATTGATAGCGCAAGTACTCATAGGTTTGAGAGGAGATGAAAGGTGGAAACCTTTTGTACTCTCAACTGAACTTTCTTTAAATCATTTTGTACCAGATTTAAATCAGTTGCTTGGTTTGATGCTCACATATGAGCAAGACCTGAAAGGAGATGGAGATAAAGGTAAGTCAAAAGATGAAGAAGAGTCGAGTTCTCAGGCTTATTATGCAAGAGGCAAAGGCACTGGCAGAGGAAGAGCAAGAGGTTTTGGAAGAGGAAGAGGTAGTTAGAATATCAACAAGAAGGCTTGCTAGATTTATGGATTAAGTAATCATCTGGCTCATGATTGCTTGCACAATTCCCAAGGATCAAGTCAGAATCAGAATAACAATAGCAGAGGCAAAAGCGGAAGATATCAAAGAGGTAGACAGAGTCGAAGAGGAGGCTATGGTAGAGGTGGAGCAAGAAGTTGGGGACAAAATCAATCCTACAACACCACCTACAACAACTACGCAAATGACACACAGAATGAAAGTCATACATCATTGATGATGAACTCAATCGGCACATCAGATAACGAAGACCTAAAAATATTTTACATTGATTCTGGATGTTCTAATCATTTGTCAAGAAATATAGAACTGATGTCAGAATTGGAAAAAGGTAGTTCCAGTCATACTGTTCAAACAGGTGACAATACGAGACATAGTGTACATTCAATTGGAAAAGTGAAATGTAAGAGTGGAGCAGATTTGCTAACCAATGTTTTGTATGTTTCGACAATACCTAAGAATTTGATTAGTGTGGGATAGATAGTTGAGAAAGGTTTTCAGGTCAGAGTTACAAATGAAGGAGTATTTGTAGAAGATCCCGAGAATGGATACAATCAGATCGTCTCTGGTAAGAAAGAAGGTAGACTCTTTACTTTAAGAGTACAAGGGAACATTGGTCAAGCGTTGCTCACACATGGTGAAAAGGTGATTACAGAACTTGATCTCTGGCATAAGAGATTAGGTCATTTTAATGAAAGAGGAATAAAAGCTATGATTTCAAATCAGTCAGTACTAGGATTACCAAATGTATGGAACCAACATATGATTCATAAGTGCGAAGCATGTCAGATGGGAAAAGCCCACAGGTTACCTTTTCAGAAGAAAGGATTCAAACATGGTGGAGTACTTGAACTCATTCATACACATATATGGGGTCCAACAAAAGAAGGATCAATAAGTGGCTCAAGGTATTATGTTTTATTCATTGATGACGCTACAAGATGCATAACATTATATGTTTTGAAGGAAAGATCAGAAGTATTTGAAACCTTCAAGCATTTTCATGCATATGCTGAAAGACTCACAGGTCGAAAGCTTAAGAGACTGAGGTCTGATGGAGGGGGAGAATATTTTTCCCAAGAGTTCAATGACTATCTTTGGAATGCAGGTATTAAGAGAAAAATAACCTGCAGGTATACACCACAACAAAATGGTGTAGCAGAAAGAAGAAACCGAACTCTAATTGAGTTTGCACGAGCTATGCTCAAAGAAAAAGATTGTCCAAATTATCTTTGGGCTGAAGCTGTAAATACAACTACATACTTGGTAAACAAATTACCTTGTACAACTTTAGATGGAATGACCCCTTATGAAGCTTGGTGGGGAAAGAAACCAACACTTGATCATTGCAAAGTGTTTGGATCAGTAGCTTATGATTATGTACCATCACAACTCAGACATAAGCTTGAACTAAAAGCAGAGAAATATGTGTTTGTCGGATATGATGAAAAGCAGATGGGTTACAGGTTATGGAGTCCTCTAACAAAACAATTTACTGTTTCCAGAGATGTTACATTTGATGAACAGAAAAGTTGGTATGCAGATCAAAGTCATGCAACGGAAGAATTTGAAGAAGAGGTAAGAAGAAAAGAGAAAGGGAAATCAATTGTGCAGGTGAATAGAGATGAAGACTATATGCAAGCAAGTACGTCCAGAAATGGATTAACAAGAAGGAATGAAGAAATTCCTATATTTGATGAAGAAGTGTATTCAGACACTTATGAAGAATGTGAACCAAGAAGGTCAAGCAGGACTAGAAGACAACCAGAAAGGTATTCTTATGATACTTCATACATAACTAAGAAAAATTATGCATATATGGTCAAAGATGATGAAGAACCTCAGAACTATGATGAAGCTAAAGGCAAGAAGCAATGGGAAGAAGCAATGGAAGAAGAGTTCAACACACTGGAGGAGAACAAGACATGGGAACTTGTTCCTAAACCAAATGGTAAGAAAGTAATTGGAAATAAATGGGTTTTCAAAGTTAAGAAACTTGCAGATGGAAGGATAGCCAGATACAAAGCTAGACTGGTTGTCAAGGGCTATGCTCAGACGCATGGCATAGATTATGATGAGACGTTTAGTCCGATGGCAAGGATGTCAACCATAAGGACAGTGATTGCTATAACAACATCAAAAGGATGGAAGCTAAGTTAGCTAGACATAAAGAATGCATTTTTGAATGGATATATATCAGATGAAGTTTATATGGAACAACCTGAAGGGTTTGTAAGTTCCAGATACCCAAATTTTGTTTGCAGATTAAGAAAAGCACTTTATGGATTGAAGCAAGCTCCAAGAGCTTGGAATTACAGACTTATGAAATATCTCAATGAACTTGGATACTAAAGTTCGAAGGCACATGCAAGTCTACTCATCAAGAGAACAGAAGAAGGTATGATCTACATTTGTATTTATGTAGATGACATTATAATCACAGGTACCTCAGATGCAGGAATTAAAGAAGTAAAGAGATTGCTTGAAAAGGAGTTTAAGATCAGTGATCTAGGAAAGTTATCATACTTTCTTGGAATGGAAATCATCTACATAGATCATGGTGTATATGTTTCGCAAGAAAGGTATCTTTTAAACTTAGTGAAGAAGTTTAATATGGAGAATTGCAGAGAAGTTTTAATACCGCTTGAAGTAAATCATAAACTCAGTAAATATGAAGGAGCAGAGTTTAAAGATATGAGAAAGTATCAGTCGTTAGTGCGAAGTCTAATTTATGCTACACTAACAAGACCAGATCTTAGTTATGCAGTGGGAGTTCTTTCACAGTTCATGCATTGTCTGAAGGATCAACATTGGGTTGCAGGACAAAGAGTTCTTAGATACATCAAAAGAACTATAAAGGAAGGATTATATTATCCTTTTACGTCAGATTTAAAGTTGAGAGCATTCAGTGACTCAGACTAGGCAGGAAGTCAAGATGACAGAAGATCAACACATGGGTATATGATATACCTAGGAGATAAGCTAGTGAACTGGTGTTCGAAGAAACAACACAGAGTGGCTTTATCGTCAAAAGAAGCCGAATATAAAGGACTTGTAGAAGCAGCTAAAGAAGTGATATGGATGTAGACCTTGTTCAAAAGCATGGGTATTGATCAAGGTATACCTATCATACATGGAGATAATATGAGCTCGTTGTATCTTGCAGCAAATCTAGTATTTCATGCAAGAACAAAGCACATAGAGATTCAATATCATTTCCTGAGGGAAAAGGTAATGGAGAAGGAGATAGAAATAGTATACACTCCAACAAAAGATCAGATTGCAGATATTTTGACAAAGAGCTTGGATGGAACAAAGACAAGCAGATTCAAAGAAATGGAAGGTATAAAAGAAAGAAAAATATATGAAAGATAGGAAGAGTCAAATTAGTGATTGAGGGGGAGCTGTTGAAGAATCACTCATGAATTTGACATACAGACAGACATAAAGATAAAGAAAGTTAAAGAGAAGCAGAATCAAAGTATTCAGAAAAATCAAAGCCTTAGTGAAGGGACAAATTCACGACTGTAATGTATAGCGTAGAAACTTCCAGAATTAGAGTTTGTTACACCGGATCAAAAACTGTATATATATGAGATAGGAAGAGAGAAAGATATGAGAGATAAGTGCACGTGAGAAGAGCGCGTAGTGCGAATAGAGCGCATATAGAAATCAAGAATAGGTCTAGAAGATGTCAGAAGATTGCGTATGTAAAGATGAATACCAGAAACCTGAAATGTCAGGTATTCATTTGAGAGAGATGGTAAGAAGAAACTACTCAGTTTAGGAGAGTTTCTATAGCTTGAGCAAGAAGAGGCCAAGCTAGTTTTGTACACATCTTCTCTAATAGAAAACACATGTTCATGTGGAAGTTTGTGCACATTCTTTCGTATGTGAAGAAATCTGAGTATTTACATGTTACGGTATAAAGTTAGTTAACAGTTACAAATTTCACAGTAAACGCATTTTTCGGTCAGTTATAGTTTTCTCAGTAAATGTGTTTTCCGGTAAAACAACGAAGTAGATCTCGCAGAATAATGTAAAGTTTTGTATGAGAGATAGCTTATCTTATAGCTAGACATCGCTACTATCAGTTCATCAAAGATTTTGGTGAAATGGATATGTACACACAGTACAAAGTATGACCGAAAAGAGGCATTCTGAACTGGTGAAGTTTTTCCTTAAAATTCAAAAAGAGTTCATTCAGTGAAGGAAGTTCACACATCACTTCCTTACTTTATCTATATACACTTGAAGTAATTACAAATAGAATCACAGTTGATTCTGGTAAGATTCCGATATAATTACAGTGATAGTCCGGTGAAGTTCCAATGGAATTTTAGTGAATTCAAAACACAGTCTTATATGTTTGAGTGACAGAAACTTTACTAAGATACTGCTGATTATAGAGGTGTTCTAATATCACTCTAGCTTAGCCACCTTCAATGACGTGGCCAATTCCGTAGGCTTGATAATGTTCAAGCCTTTGCCATGTCATCAACAATATATATATATATATATATATATATATATATATATATATATATATATATATATATATATATATATATATATAGATAGATAGATTGATTGATAGATAGATAGATACATAGATAGATAGATATATATATAGATAGATAGATAGATAGATAGATAGATAGGTAGATAGATAGATAGATAGATAGATAGATAGATAGATAGATAGATAGATAGATAGATGGATAGATAGATAGATAAGTAGATAGATAGATAGATAGATAGATAGATAGATAGATAGATAGATAGATAGATAGATAGATAGATAGATAGATAGATAGATAGATAGATAGATAGATCGATAGATAGATGGATAGACAGATGGATAAACAGATGGATAGATAGATGGATAGATAGTTGGATAGATAGATAGATAGATAGATAGATAGATAGATAGATAGATAGATAGATAGATAGATAGATAGATAGATAGATAGATAGATAGATAGATAGATAGATAGATAGATAGATAGATAGATAGATAGATGGATAGACTTGGAGAAATTTGCAGAAGAGGCTTGGAGCATGAAAACTGTGGGAAGTCAGGGGTAGCACATAGGTCACAAAAAAAATGGCACAAATGAAGGGAGGAGCTTAAATAGGTCTCTAAGTTGAGTTGATAGTTAGTGTCACGTGGCATCCTTTGGTTGGTCCACATCATCTAACCGTTGTGGATCCTGACATATGATTCCACATGTCATGTTTCTAGTGGTCCACGTCATTTGACCATTAAGATTTTTTAGTTTATTTTACCACATGTCATATGCACATTGGTCCATGTCATATGAGTGTTTCTTTCCTCTCTTCCCCTATAAATATCAGTTTCCTTGGTCTTTTTTTATTTTCAACCTTCAAGAAATTTTTGCCTCCATAGCCGAGCACTCTAAGCTTAGATCCTATACACGATCGATTCAAGCAATTATGTAGTTTGACCCTCTTTTATTGCTTGTATTCACCTGCATCGGTCGTCTATTGACATGGAAGAGAAGAATGTGATTCTTAATGTTTCTCCATCTGAGAAACTTCTAGATTATATGGTTCAAGAGGGATTGAGGGTGAATTATTTTCCAGATGCAATGAGAATCTTCAATCCCACCTTTGACTTTGAAGCACTCATGGAGAAAATCAAGGCATTTCTTATGGATGAATGGGAGACCTTCATTAGGATAGTAAATGGACAAGAAGTTATAATCTCTTACAAAACTTATATACACCCAATCATTTTTGGGAAGGATCCTTTGGATAGGGCCATAATCACCAAAAAATATAGGAATATTTCCCCCTTGTGATGCAGGATATAACTTTGCCCAGAACATAAAAACAATTGTTGTTTACTTCCCTTGAGCATAGGGTTTTTGATTTGGATTGATCATATCTCAATTGAGAAGAATGAAGAAAAAGACCATGATGAAGAGAAACTAGGGGCATCCCTAGATATTTCTCTTGAGAAATATTCAGAAAGTCAAGTCAAGGAGATTGTTGAAGAGATTAACTCCAAGCAAAAGAAGAAGAGGTTAGAAACTTTGATGTCACTACTTTCAGAGCAGAGACTACCATAAGAGAGCCACTAGAACATGTGAAAATCTCAGAGAAATCACTCCTTCTCCCAAATCTCCCATATTACTTTATCTATGGGAAGGACTTTGTTCCTTCGTATTGCATTCAAGAGCTCTTCAATATTAGAGGAGACTATTGCCTTGCTGCAAAGAGGAATTTTTGAGCTTGAACTTATCCTTGTCAAATAAAGAATTCAAAGACTCATCCAAGGCTCTCTCATGCTGCTATGAAAGAGTGATTTCAGAGAAACCAACCCTTGTAGATGAAGATTTTGACCTGCTACAAAAAGATTTGGGGATTTACTCATTTGGATGAGGATATTCGTTTATGGAGTATTTGAGGACAAAGGAACAATAAGGATTGACGAGAAATAATTGATCTAGGAGGAAGATGAGATCAAGGTACGTCTAGATAAGAAAATTCTAAGATAGATCGATTCAAGCGATTAGGCACATTAGAGAATTTCTGATGAGCCTATTCGCTTGAATTGGTTGTGTCTAGAGTTGTTCTTTTTTATGAATTTTTTAGCTTGTCCCTTATGTAATATAAGCCAATTTACATCTATTTGTATTGATAAAGATCATTTGAAAGACACGATCAATTCGAGTGATTAGACCCATCCGAGACTTTCTGATGAGCCTATTCGCTTGAATCGATTGTGTCGTCGATTTTTCAATTTCATGAGTTATTTTTCTCATCCCATACCTAATTCCTCATATTAGTAGTGTGCATATCACAAAAGGGGCACATTTACTAGTTTTTGTAATGATAATGATGATCTTTGAGACCCGATCAATTCAAGCAATTAGGCTTATCCGAGCCTTTCGGATGAGCCTATTCGCTTGAATTGGTCATGCCATTGTTTAGTTCAATTGCATAGAGATTTTTGTTTGCTCTTTATTAAATGCCTTTATCTTTCAATATTAATATATGTTGGCATAAAATTACCATCATTTGTAATGATTCTTATGTATGACCGATTCAAGCGATTAGGCCCATCCAAGATCTCTTGATGACCCTAGTCGCTTGAATTGGTCGTGTCCTACATTTGTTTGAGCGATTGTTTTTCCTTACAACTTTAGTCGTGTCCCAAGTCATTCAAAGTTGTTTTGCTCTCTTTGATCTTGCTTTGTCATTGTTTCCAAAGTTATCTATATTGGATGAGGAAAATTACCTTGGTAGGGGTAAGGACACAAGGAAAGCTATAGAGAGTAAAGGAAAAGCAAAAGTGGATATACATTGAGTCATTCACTACCTTCCAAAGTTGAATCCATATTTATTCTGTGTTGTACATAAGCAGTATAGTGAGGACCTTGATTTTGCATTATTCTCCCTGAAGACTCTTTCAAACTACTACCCTTTAATGCATATAGGATTTTACTTCTTGAGAGAACAACATTCAGGATTTTTGGCTATGCCCTAGGGTTCAATGCTTCTAGAGTTGGATATTCCCTCTGTTATTCAAGCTATGCAATGGTTGCAAAGGTCTCATATGTACAAAGTATTGCTGGCTATGAAAGAAAGGAGTTCCTTAGATACGAAGGAGATTTGCCAAAGTCAAGCCCATTCAAAAGACTTAAAGAAGAATAAATATTTCATTTCAAAAATTTCATGAGTTTAGAAACTGTATATACATCCATATGTATTTTTTGGCTAGAAGAATTCTAAAAGATATTCTAAATGTTATAGCTTCAAACTAGAAAAAAATCTCATTCTTTTTTGTATTTAATACATATTTCCTAAAGGAAATGACATCTGGTGCTACTCCTTATTGACATGATCTGTATAGTTTATTTGGTGATGATATCTGGCATGTGATCCTTTGTAATTGTTTTTTAAAGGACCAATCAAAAAGCTCTTTGAAAGCATTACTTTTTGTGACTCCTCCTTTTCTTGTGCAGCTAAAGAATCTTGTTCTTGCTTGATAATGAGATTTTTCCATGCCTTGGGTGTTCCATGTGGAAAGTGTTTCCTTTTTCGCAAAGAATGGACCATGGAGAAGAAGAATATGCTATAAAAACATAAAGGTAAATATCATGAGATGTTTGTTTCAAAACACACAAGTAAATAAAACTAATGGTGGAGTAGATAATTTCTTTGAAAAACTCACCAACTAGTAAGTTATGTCTTTGACACTCCATGCATTTGTGATGGTTTC
>MU260139.1:277500-345000 GCA_020310875.1 Ceratopteris richardii | reverse complement strand
GACTCAAGCTATACTAGTTGCTATGACATTTGTGTGTCCACTAGTTGTTTTTCTTTCATGCTTGGTAGCGCATGCATATCTTGGTTGAGCAAGAAGTAGACTACTGTGGCCACCTCTAGTTGTGAGGCTAAGTATAGGGCAACTTTCATAGTGATTGTTGAGTGTGTGTGGATCACACACCTTGTGGCTCATTTGGGTGTTGGTCAATCTTTTGCCACCAACATCTTCTTTGATTGTCAGAGTGGAAATTGCGAGGAACCCTATGTTCCATGCTTGCACTAAGCACATTGAGGTGCACTATCATTATGTCAGGGAGAGGTTCTATACAAGATAAAGCTATAGACCTTTTCACAAATGCTCTACCTAGGGAGAAGTTTGAAGCTTTCTGCAAAGCTTTGGGCTTACTTCCTTTTGTGGATTGATCTCTATCCACATAGCTTGGTACTTCCTTATACATGAGTGCCAACTTGTTCACCACATCACTTGCAGAAGGATTTGTTGATATATTTTGGTAGTGATGTGTGCGAATACATTTAGGACCATTGGGGTACTTTTTTCACTCTTTAGGAGGTTTTCCTCCTGGCTTGTATATACAACCATAGCCCTAAAGGGTTACTTATCTCGGTACATTCACTTGTTAATACATTCAATATTGTTTGTGTCTTGTTTAACTTTGTAGCATCCAATCCTTTGGTGAAAATATCAGCAACTTGGTCCTTCATACCTATGAAATGCACAAACACATCTTTTCTTACAAAATTTTTCCCTCATAATGATAATCAAGATCTTTACCATGATCCTTACTGATATTCATGTTTGTATCCATAGGTTGAGCACTTGGCTTGTAATCTACCATGCCATATTTATAGAGGATATCTAGGAGGTACTTCCTTTGGCACAGATAGATATCTTCACTTGCATACACAAATTCAATGGCTAAGAAATACTTTAACTCAACGAAATAAGATACCTTGAATCCTCTTCAAAGCCTCCTCTTTATGTCTTTAATACTTGCATGATCATTTCTTGTAATATTGAGGTCATCTACATAGATGCATATGACTACTAGTCTATCCTCAACCTTCTTTAGGTATCGGAATGGATATGCATGGCTTGGAGAGCACCCAAACTTGCTCAAGTAATCCATCAACCTATGATTCCATGCCCTTTGGGCTTGATTAAAACCGTACAAGGCCTTATTTAACCTAGAAACATAGTATATGTGTTGTGGAACCTCATAACCTTGAGGTTGGGCCATATACACTTCATCCTTCAACTCACAATTAAAAAAGCATTTTGGATGTACATTCAGTATATTGTCCATGCTTTAGCTACACAAACGGTTGTAAAAGGTCTAATAGTTCTGTTGGTAGCAACACGTCTAAAATTTTTATCATAATCTATACCTTGAGTATGATTGAAGCCCTTTGCCACCAATCTAGCCTTCTGTCTATTTAGGGTTGCATATGAGTTCCTTTTCACTTTGTATACCCATTTGTGTTGGAGTATCTTCATGCCTTCCTTCTTGGGTACTAATTCCCAAGTGTGGTTGTCATTTAGTGCAATAATTTCATCATACATTGTAACCCTCCATCATTGTGTCATGTTAACCGTCGCTATGCGCCCATATTCCTTGTAGTGTTGGCTCCTCATCTACAACAACCTACATCATGTATGCAAAATTCTTTGCCATGAAAGATTCATAACTTAAACTTTGAATGGGGGTCTTCTTCTTGGTTGATCTCCTCTCACTACCCTTTGGGTACTACTTCTTGAGCCTTGTGAGCTTTACCATAGGTGTAATCACTTCTTCTAGGACATTTTCTTCACCTTGGTCACTAACTTCATCTAGCTCATAGTTTGGCTCATTGGTACTCTTGTATCTTGAAGTAGGGAAGGATTCATAACCTTTACCTTCATCATCGGTCCATGGGCATGTCCCTTTGATGTTGATTCCTCTCATCCACTCAATGTGATGGACTCTTGAGATCTAACATGCATGGTCATGATAATAATTTTCAACGACTTTCTTCTTGCCCTTGTTTGCATACCATGGCCTTATCTCACAAAATATCACATCCCTTGACACATGGAGCTTCTTGATAGAACTTGTACTCTTTTAGTTCTATGGAATAGCTGATAAAGTCATATTTCTCAGATTTAGGCTCAAGTTTGGCCCTTATCTCTTGTGGTATGTGCACACAACACACACACATCCAAACACCTTTAAGTGTTCTAGCCCTAGTTTTGTCCCATAATAAGCTTCATAAGGTGTGAGCTCATGCACTCCACTTTTGGGAACCTTATTGAGAATGGTAATTTACCTTCATTTATCATGCACCTAGCTATCTCCACAGTGTGCCTATTCTTCCTTTCTACCACTCCATTTTGTTGAGGGGTGTACATGCATGTGAACTACCTTTTTTGCCATGATCCTACAAGTACTTTGTAAATTCCTTAGAGAAGTACTCTCCCCCTCCATCAAACCTTAGGGTTTTCACTTGATTACCTATTTCCTTCTCAAATCCATTCTTGAACATTTGAAACATGGAGAACACACTTGATTTCTCTTTAATGATATAGATCCACACCTTTCTTGAGAATTCATCAATGAATGTTAAAAAATACCTTGATCCACCTAAGGAATCCTCCTTGCTAGGGCTGCCAAACATCTTTGTGTATGAGCTCCAAGGTCTTTGTTGAACTATGAGTACTCCTCTTGAAAGGTTGTCTTCTTACCTAGTTGGAAAGCATCACAAAACTCATGCATGGATTGGCCAAAAAAGTTTGGTAAACCTCTCACCAATCCAACTTTGCTCATGTTCTCTAGCTTAGGAATATTCACATGCCATATTTAGGAATATTCACATGCCATATTCTTTCATGGCAAAGATCAATCTTTGCAATCTTCCTAGTCACAAACATGACATAACATACCTAGCTATGTGTGGGGGTAACATCAATAGTGAATAGTGTGACTTATCCTCTTTCTTAGGTGATAACCTTTCCTCCATCATTCACAAGGCAGCCCTTGTCATTGAGTATGACCTCAAATTCCTTTTTAAACCACCTTACCTACATAAATAAGGTTTTTAGTGATGGAAGGAACATGAAGTACTTGTTGTAGTACCTTTGCAAACTTGTCTTCGAATCTAATATCCCCCACATGCTCTATGGGGTGTTATGTCTTGTCACCTATTTCCACATATCCTTTGGTCTTTGGAACCTACATGTGAAAACATCTCCTTGGCATGACATGTGATTACTGTAACCATAATCTATGTACCATTTTTGGTCCATGGAAGCCCTATCATATTGATGCCTCATGGATAGGAGTTGCTCATTGCCATCATTCTTTGAAGTGGTGATAGCATAATTCCCTTGGTCCTTCTTCTTGTTGAGATATCAAGCTCAACATGAAAATCAAAAGCATATGTGAGTCACTTGCATCTATTGATGAGAGTGTAGATGATGATGTTAAGGTGGAAGTGTGCCTTCGTGGTTTAGGAGCTGCATATAAGCAGTTCAAAACTTCTATACTAACTAGAGAAAATATTATAAATATTTAGTGATTTGGTATCCATGCTGATTATTGAAGAAAAGAATCTTGGTGAGGATTCAAACTCTCAAGGAAAGCCCAGTTCTGAGCAACTTTGGTAGAGGAAAAAACAAAGGTAGAGGTTTCGGAAGTGGAAGAGGAAAAAAAAACAAGACCAAGGTCAACAACATAATCATGCAAGAGGAAGAAGATAGTTTCGAGATAGGGGGAGCCAAAGAGGTTGTAGAAATTTCCAAGGAAATGATTCAAGTAATGACAATAAAGGATGTTGAAATTGTGGTAAACCTTGAACGTGATTGCAAGTTGAAGAATAAAAATAACAGAAGGCAACAAAACAACTATGCAACTACAAGTGCAGATAATTTTGAGAAGCTATTCATGGTTCAACATCACATGATGAATACGATGTCTACTAGTGTTTTAAAATCGAATGATAATGTCTGGTATGTTGATTCAGGTGCTTCAAATCACATGACAAGTCATGCAGAATGGTTTAGTACTTTGCAGAAATTGCATGTTCTTGGATATGTCGAAACAGGTGATGACACATCACACCCTATCGAGCATACAGGAAACATAACATTGTCTATGGAGGAGAGGAAGGTAAAACATCTTGCTGATGTGCTGCATGTTCCAAATATAACAAAGAATCTGGTTTCTGTTGGACAAATGGTTGACCAAGGATTACAAGTCAAGTTCAATGTTGATGGGTTATATGTAGAAGAATAAAAACGGGATGGAAGATTGATTGCCAAAGAAAACAAAGTGGGTAGGATGTTCACCTTAAATGTGAAAATTCATGAAATGAATACAACCATGTTTGCAAAAGGTGCAGGAGTTATTGTTGATATAGAGATTTGGCACAAACAAATTGGACATGTAAATCTACAAAGGTTGAAATTGATGCAATCAAAGGAGATTGTCCATGGACCAACAATTTTCAAGGTTGTAGAGATGCAAAAGGTATGTGCAACATGTCAATTTGGTAAACAATCAAGATCATCATTTTTGCATGACAAGCATGTTAGTGAGAATGTGCGAGAAATAGTACATACAAATGTTTGGGTCCTACAAAGGCCACATCTATGGACCGTTGCAGGTTTTATGTTACTTTCATTGATGAAAATACACGAAAAGTGTGGGTATATTTCATGAAAGACAAGAATGAGGTATTCACTCATTTTTAGAATTTTAAAGCTATGGTGGAAAAGCAAACAGGGAAATATATTCAGACATTAAGATCTGATGGAGGAGGTGAATACATGTCAAATGAGTTCAGCAATTTTCTAAAAAGTCATGGAATTTGATGACAATTTTCATGTAGGTACACACCACAATAGAATGGTGTTGCTGAATGCAAAAATAGACATATTGCAGAAATAGCAAGAGCCTTGATGGCTGAGAAGAATATGCCTCATTTTTATTGGGCAAAAGCTATGCATACGGCTATATACATCATGAACAGAACTCCAACTACTATTGTACATCAAGCTACACCTGAAGAGAAGTTCACAGGTAAAAAGCCAAACTTATCACATATGAAAGTTTTTCGCTGTATTGCATATGTACATGTTCCAGATGAGTTGACGATGAAGCTTGATCCAAAAGCAGAGAAATGTGTCTTCATTGGATACTCCCTTGAGCAAAAGGGATACAAATGTTATAGCCCACTCACACGATAGGTGAAGGTGAGCAGAGATGTCATATTTGATGAAATGTCAAGCTTCTATGCAGATGCCAAAGAAGGACTAAATCTATAACCAAATGACAAAGAAAATGTTGAAAAACCAAGTGCAGAATCTCAAGTTTTGAGTGGACCGAATGCATCACCAAGAAATAGTTCCAACTCAAATCTATGGACTAGAAGAATGTGTGTAAATTTTAGTCCAAAAAATTCACCAAATACATCCAAGAAAGGTAAAGAAAAGCTTTCTACTAGTAGTAAAACATGTGCAAGTTTTGAAGACGATGGAGATTCAAGCGGTTCAGAAAAGAGTCTTGATGAAGAACTTGGATTGCCCTCTATGAAGACTCCAGGAGTAAGAAAGGCACATGCAAATGATACAAGGAGAAGTGGCCGAGGACCAAGAAGATATGGAAGGATGCAGAATTCAGTGCAACGATTGACATATGATAGTTACATGGTTTGTCATTGTGCCTACATGACAAAGGTAATACAAGATGCTTAACCCTCTTGTTTTGAAGATGCAATTGGAAATGCAGATTGGGAAAAAGCTATGGATGAGGAGATGGCTACATTTTATGGAAACAAAACATGGAAGCTACTTCCATTGCCACAAGGAAAGAAACCCATAGGCTGCAAGTGAGTTTACAAGGTAAAGCACAATGTTGATGGTAGCATAAGCAGATACAAAGCACGATTGGTAGCAAAAGGATATGCATAGATGTATGGCATTGATTATGAGGAAACATTCAGCCCTGTAGCTAAAATTCTACTATCAGAACACTCGTTGCATTAGCTACAACAAAAGGATGGACTTTGCATCAGATGGATGTGAAAAATGCTTTCTTACATGGTGAGTTATAGGAAGAAGTATACATGGGCCAGCCACAAGGATATGAAGATTCAAAGCATCCAAAATATGTTTGCAGGTTGCAAAAGGCTTTGCATGGCCTAAAGAAAGCTCCTCGTGCATGGCATGCAAGAATTGTTGATTACTTGACTACCATTGAATTTTCTATGTGTGACATAGATCACTCACTATATGCAAGGAAGGGTGATGATGGCATCATGATTGTGGCTATTTATGTTGATGACTTGATTGTAGGCAGTGATAATGAAGAAAGCCTTAAAGAGGTAAAGCAACTTCTTATGCAAGAATTTGACATGAAAGATCTTGGTGTGTTGCGCTATTTTCTGGGCATTGAGTTTATACATATAGAAACAGGTATATGGATGTCGCAAAGGCAATATTCCTTGAATATGTTGCAAAAGTATGGTATGGTTGATTGTAAGCCAATTTCTATGCCATTAGATCAGAATTTGAAGTTGGATAATACATTGGGTGAAGCATTGGAAAATGCTACTATGTACAGGAAAATTGTGGGAAGTTTGATATATCTCACAATTACAAGGCCTAATCTTAGCTACAGTATTGGAATTGAAAGTCAATTTATGCAGGTTCCCAAGAAGCCACATTTGGATGCTCTGAGGCACACTCTACGTTATGTGAGTGCTACTTTGGATTATGCATTGTTTTATGAAGATGATGCAGGTTTGCAGGTTCATGGATACACTGATGTAGATTGAGCTAGTAGCATTTTAGATAGAAGATCTACTAGTGGCTTTCTATTCTCACTTGGGAGTGCAACTATTACATGGAGGAGTAAGAAGCAACCCACTGTTGCTTTTTCCAATACAGAGGTTGGGTATAGAGGTGTTGCAATGGCAGCATGTGAGGCATCATGGCTGGAGATGCTACTTTTAGGTTTAGGTGTGGAGGTGCAAAAGCCTATCACCATCTATTGTGATAATCTTAGCAGCATACAGTCAATACAAAACCCTATTTTTCATGGGATAACAAAGTATATCTAGGTACATTATCACTTTATCAGAGAGAAGGTATTAGCAGGTGATATTGATCTTGTTTATGTGAGAACAGATGAGCAGGTTGTTGATATTTTCACTAAAGCACTTAGAGTAGAGAAGCTAAAGAAGTTTCAAAAGATGCTTGGGTTAGAGGACATGACATTGAGCTTGAGGGGGAGTGTTGAGATGTCAAGCTCAACATGTGATGATCCAAGATGACACATAGCAGTTTTTCATTTCTCTGACATGTATAGTGGTCACATTGGTATATGTTAGGGACATGTCATTGAGCTGTAATAGATTTATCTATCGAGAGTGATGGAACATTTGTTTCTTGCCAACTCCCTCATTTGCGGACATTAGGTTTTTCCTTATGTACTGGTCTTTATATATTGCACTTGTTGTATTTTTTTTAGGTCATTCTTGTACATTCCTTTTTATGTAATAGAAGAAGAAGATCATTCTTCCTTGCCTCTATCTGTGTGTGTGCTTCTCCTTGATTGTGAGAGTGTGTATCTGAGCTCTTTTCCTTATCTCCTTCCTCGTGACACTTCTTACCTCCTTTGGCATCCTTGACCAAACAATATGAAGCAATGAGATTTGGTTTACCACAAATATAACAAATCATACATTTATGTGGATTCTCGCCCTTGGCCTTGCCTTTATTCTTGGATTTGGACACAGAGTTGAAATTTGATTCTTCATCATCTTCCTTTGATTGTTTGCCTTTGCCTTTTCCACCTTTACCTTTCTTTACTCCTTTGCCCTTCTCTGTGTTGGCATAGAGTGCTTCATATGTGCATCATTGCTCCTTGGTGTAGGATGCACTCCTCCATCTTTATAAAGGATAGTGGTTATCAACGAATTCCACTTATATTCCCCTCTAAGTCCATTGAGGGTGACGTGCACTATGCATCAAATTTTCTTATCAATGGATGCAAGCCGATCCCTTAGTTCTTTGACTCTTAGGGTGAAGTCAACTTTAGATTGACTACTATCTTTCTTAAGTGTGTGAAGCTCATTCTTGAGATGCAACTTTCCACCCCTTTTGGAAGTAGCATAGACCTTATCAATGGATTCTCATACATCCTTAGCAGTATCAAATTCTAAAATATGCCCAATCATAGTGTTGGAGATTACCTGGGATATCATGAATATAGCTCTCCTATTCCTCTCCTCCCATTCCTTCAAGGCTCTTAGCTTTACATTTGTAGTCTTTGGGTCCTTTGGGTCAACCTCAAGTGCTTCTTCATCTCCACACCCAAGAGGCCAGAGTCCTTTTCTCATAACATAATAGGATACTCTGAATCTCCATGGTTGATAGTTATCTTTGTCTAGAACTTCAATCTTCTCCCCAAAATTTGCCATATTTGTGATAGGGTTTATGAAAGATACGTTTTTATGAAGCTTGATGAGTCCTTGATCCTTTTTCTTTTGTGCAAATCTCCTTTCACTCATTATATATATATATATATATATATATATATAATCTTTGGTTTGATACCAACTATGAGATTTTACTCTCAGACTTTTACAAGAAACATGAGTAGGCCCTCCTAGGTGCCTGTAGTTGACCCCCTTCTACAACCACTCAACCTGTTTGTACCTATTTGACCTAGCACCTCAGATCCAAATCACCTACGATTTTTTCCGCACATATTAGAATTGTATAGATCCATAATGACCTATCAGTCACCCCAAATGGATTGGCTTAGGCTAGGAAACCAAACTATATAAAACACACTATGCAGGTAGCTAACTTATGATAGAAATAGAGGTTGATGAGAATTGCTCTGAGTAACTATTAGAGAAGAATTTATCAAAGATACTTGGAATAAATATGGTAAAGCAATAAGATTTCCAAAAAGATATCATATGAACAAGAGAAGTAGGTAGTGTCTACGAAACACTTGTTACAATTATGTGTTCCTCATATAGCTTCGATGTGAACCTTTTTGCTATACATGGGCACTTTTTACTCGTGCTGGCTAGATGTTTTTTCCCCATGTTACCCCATACATGATTCACTCATATGTGATGGTACTTTGTACTTAGGGATGTTATTCAACTCTTACTTTAGTTCTGAACATCATCAATAGAGAGAGCTATTCCAACCATCCGTCTTCTCTGTGTGTCTTGTTACATTTTTGCTCCTAGTGTGTGATTCTCGTATGTCTTTCACACTTCTACACACACCCAAAAGTGGTATCAGAGCACATTCAAATCCTTCTCAAGTTTTGGTTTTTCGTATTGCAGTGTGCACACACTTTTAACAATCCAAATCGACTTTAGAGCATAGAGTGGTAAATTTCAACAGCCAAGAAACATTTCCACCAGTTGGATTGGAGTTTTACCCCCATTTCAAAGCCATTGGTGTAGTAAGAATTGCCATTAGAGTGATGATTTGTGAGCTGAAATTTTAGCATTCATTTAAGCTTTCATCAAAGTAAAGATTTTGTCACATTCTTGTTCTTTAGTGAAATGTCAGGCATCAATGACTTGAGCTTCTTCTTCAAGTACAATGGTTTCTCCTTCTCCAATTACAAAAGAGCAGCTTAGATGGGATGGAAAAGATGCTCAAGCTCATGCATTGATTGCACTTTCTATGAAGCGTCATATAGTCCCACACATTCAGTCATGTTCTACATCAAGATAGGCATGGGACACTCTTGCTTCTTTGTATGCCTTGCGTAATGAAGCATGTGTTGCATACTTGAGGAAGCAACTTGAGGATGTATGTATGGATGAAAATGAGTCTATGGATGTGTATGTGACACACATCAAGGACTTGGAGGAGCAATTGGAAAACATAGATGACATTATTCCGAATGCATCACTCATCTCTACATTGTTGAAAGGATTACCAGAATCTTTTCAAAGCTTTGCTACTACAATCCATTTTTTTGCAAAAGAAATCCCAATATGTATGCATTTGATTCGGTTTTGTCTCTTCTTTTGCAAGACGAGCAATCTAGAGTGAATAGGAGTGGCTTGATTGAGGGAATGAAAGCACTTGCTATCTCACAAAAGGGGAAAAGCAAGTATGCTTCAGCTTTGGGTTCATCAAAACCAAAGCCTCAACCTTCCTCTTCCACTCATTCCTCTAATGATGCTAATTTACAAAAGAAGAAAAGATGCATATATTTTCGGAAGGCTAGTCATACTATTGATAAGTGTGGAAAGAATGCTAAGTGCAATGAAAAGAAGAAGGAATCTAGCATGTCTATTGCTGAAAATTCAGAAAATGCAAGGAATGATGAAGTTAACATGGCTCAAGATTTTTGGGCATGTGTTGTTACATGTCATTATGACGCATCTTTGCATTCTAAATGTATGGCTGTGAGTGAGGCTAATTCGGATTGGTTCTTTGATAGTGGCACTTCAAAGCACATAACTTCATGCAAAAGGTTTTTTACATCTTTGAAAGATGCACCCAAAGGAGGACATGTGGTGTGTGCAAACAATGAATCTTATACTATCATTGAAGTAGGAGAAATTGAGCTTACAGTTGGAAATGGAGATGTGATTCTCTTGAAAAATGCATTGTATGTATGCAGTATAAAGAAGAACTTAATTTCAATTTTGTTGATTGCCAAAGCTGGACTTCATGTACACTTTGTTGATGATAATGTATGGTTCATGATTTTAGCAATGGTGATATTATCATGATGTTTGGTACATTATGTAATGGTTTGTATTGCATGGATACATACAAGAGGGCTACCTCGAATGCGTTGGTTGTTGATACTTCTTCCATGGCTGAAATGGAACTTTGGCATGCTCATTTTGGTCACTTGAACTTCAATAGTTTGCTTTACTTGCAAAAGAAGGACATGGTTATTGGTTTGTCAACACTTGAGTCCATTGAAAATCATGCATGTGAAGGTTGCATTCTTGGAAGAATGCATCATGTTTCTTTTTCAAAAGATAGTCATATACACACTACAAGAAAATTATAGCTTGTTCATAGTGATGTATGTGGTCCCGTCAAGACTCCATCTTTTGGGAAGCATGTATATTTTGGCACCTTCATTGATGATGCTACTCGCCATACATGGATGCATCCTATGAAAGCAAAGAATGAGGTATTTTCTTGCTTCAAAGCATTTTTAGCTATGGTTGAAAATTTTTCTTCAATCAAGCTTTTGACTCTATGCATGGATCGTGGTGGTCAACACTTGTCACATGAGTTTAATGCTTTTCTTCATGAAAAAGATATTTTAGACCAATGTACGGTGCCATATACACCTCAACAAAATGGTGTTGCTGAGCATAAAAATAGAACTCTTCTTGAAATGGCACGATGTATGGTTAAAGGAAAGCACCCTCCTGATAAGTTTTGGATGGAAGCAGTCATGTGTCCAAACTATGTGTCGAATCACTAACCTACACAAGCATTGAGAGTCATCACTCCTTATGAGGCTTGGAATGGAAATAAGCCTATGGTTAGTCATATGCACATGTTTGATTATTTGGCATATGCTCTTGTGCCATCACAACAATATCAAAAACTTGATGACAAGGAAAAGAAATGTGTACTTATTGGTTATAGTGCTGAAATTAAGGGATATTGTTTGTATCATCCATTGATAAACATAATTATTGTGAGTCGAGGTGTGGTATTTGTTGAAAATTCAGTTTTTCCTCCACTTGAATGCAAATAATAGCCAACAATTAGCTCACAAGATGTGTTTGATACACTCATGCCTTTGTTCCAAATTAGTGCACTTGACTATGGCCATGTAGAGCAGCCAATTGAGGCTCAAAGGGTTGAAAAATTCTAGAAAACTAGATTTGAAAATGCAAAGAATTTCCAGCAAAACATGGCTGAAAGTTTTCAGCCATAAATTTTCAGAACTGCTAGAAATTTCCAGCCATTTACGGCTGAACATTTGCATAAAAATATGGCTGAAAATGAGCATGAAATTCAGCCCATGCATGTCGTACATGTTGATGATGTATCACCATGTCTATCAAGAGTGCACAAAGTATGCCAAAGTGGCTGAAACAAACTTTGCAAGATAGCAAATCGGGTGCACTTTTACTTGGTAGAACAAGATCAAGCTCTCACCATGCATCAAGTAATTTTGTGAATCATTCTCTACTAGTCATTCATTGTTTGGGGCATTGAAAGCTCTTGATCCTTTCTATGAAATCAGTCTCTTGTTTCTCTAATCCTTTCTATAAATTCGCTCTATTGCCAAGATAATTGAATGCAATAGAATAAGTATTTCTTGTAATAGTTTTTATACTCTAAAGATCATGGAATTTTTAGCTTTCTTCCTAATTTTCATACATGATACATTACACACTATCCAAATAGTGCTACGGATAATTTCAAATCGTGTGTGTATGTACTTGCGCACGTACATACATATGTGCGTATCCATGCATGTATGTGCATACATACTTGCGCACGAACATACGTATGTGCGTATGCATGCATGTACGCGTACATACATATGTGTGTATGCATGCATGTATGTATCTACATATGTATGTGTATGTAAACATGCGCGCGCACACACACACACACACACACACACATATATATATATATATATATATATATATATATATATATATATATATATATATATATATATATTCTCACTTCAACTCGTAATATCAACCACACAAACATTGATTTCCTCTCTCTCTCTCTCTCTTGCACACACACACAAATATGACAACATGATACTTAACTTTCTGAGCTCAACTAGTTAGGTCAGCTACCATTACCGTACTCTGTGTGTAGTTTCTTGCCCCTCCTTTATGTCATCTCTCTCTCTCATGGACATGCATCAATGTCTCATAAATATTTTAAGTGTTTCGATCAGATACGTGACTACGTTGCTATGGAGAGGCTGTTGTCTTTGTCATGAACTTCACCTTATTCTTTTTTGTCAAGGGATCCTCGTTCATAAAACTATGTCTCTGACATCACTAAAGTTTAGGGTGAATTCAGATTGGTCGGCCACAAGAGAGTTTTTTTTTTGGCAAAACTTTTCCTCCACTTGTGTCATTCACACTAAGCGCACTACAACCAAACAATATATTTTATTATTTTTTTTTGAACAAACAAAAAAGGAAAAGTGTATTAATGATGGTATGTGCTAATGTACAAAGGGCAAGATCCCACAAAGAGGAAATCTGCAATCAAGCATACAACAAAAGGAAACAGATACAATTAAAAAGCTCAAGTCATCATATACATTTGCATATCATGTCAAATCTGTTACCAGAGTACAATGAAAGAACATAACTCCTCAATTGACTAGGAGGAGTACTTTTGAAGATGCTAGAGAGCTGAAAATCTTTAGTGAGAGCAATCTTGACAACCATCAAACACTTGTTGGAAATATCTTTAAGTCCTTGACTGTTTACTATTGTTGAGAGCAGCTTGATTTTTGCTTTTCCATATATACCAGAGAATGTGGGACCTCCAAAGATTCCATAAGGAAATATCCATTTTCAGGTAGGAGTTGAGGAGGAATTCCTTCTAGCTTAGGGAGATGTTGGGTTTAGAACAGTATGGCTAAAGCACCCTCCAATAGAGCTTTGCATGCTTGCAATTGAAGAAGAGGTGGGGAAAATCCTCCACTTTGTCACAAAAAGCACAGATAACATCTTTGATGAAAATTTTCATAGCCCTAGCTGCACACCAAATTCCATTATGTATGATAAGATAGAGAAGAAAGGATTGCTTGATGTAGACCCAAAGACAAAGAAATTTGTGTTTCCATTGATTGGCATTCCAAAGCAGAGCCCATCTTTTGTTCGATTTATGGACAATTTTGTGAACAATGCCTATGTTTCTCTTGAACCTTCTTAACATATCTTGAGCAAAATCAGCCAAAGAAACAGGTCTACAAGAAGTACGTTGCTGAAGTTTGTTGTGAAGCAATTCTTTATACTACAGTAGACCTGGAGAGAAGAAGAAGATAAATCAATAGAAACCAAAATAGCAGTATCTTATATGAACTCACCATTAATAGTAAGATCCCTCTAGCAAGAAAACGCTCTTTTTTGTATTTATGTTCTCTTATACCAATACTATAATTATTCCGTAGAGAGAGCCATCCTATCCAGATGCTTTCTTGCAAGAAAAAATCAAAGGAAAGCATGAAGTGATCACTAGGTGAGAAAACTTTTGACCTCCATCCAAACATTCCAGATCCTGCAATAGATGGTGCTACCAATAGGAGAAAAAGTATGAGGAGAGACAATAATATACCACTGAGAATGATCATACCATGACTTGTAATTTTAAGGAGATTTCTTTTTATATTCCTTTTGATGAGACAAGCCCAAACATTGTGAGACTCAATGGATCTAGTAACCCATTTGAAAGCAAGATTGGTGGTCATCTTGATAGGGTAGTAAATACCAAGCCCTTCCTCTTTTTTAGGAAGATAACAAATATCCCAAGAAACTTTAGGAACCTTATTATGTCGAAGACTACCAACCCATAAACATCTTCTGGCTAAAGTAATGACCTGCAAGAAAAAAAATAAGTCAAACAGGGGAAAATGTAATGGTTAAGAACAAAAACTGTGTGAGAAAGGGAGCTCTAATAGGCATACTAGTTAAAAATTTTACCCCCTGAATTTATTCATAACCCAATGCCAACGTTGACTAAAGGTAACTTGAAAGCCCATAGGTATACCTAAGATTCTAAAACTTTCTGCATCCAAGACTTTTAACACAGTCAGGGAGAGAACTATTAGAAGCTTTGAAAGCAATTTTCTTATGATTAACATAGGAACCACTAGCTAAACAGAAGGTATTGAGGTAGTCCAAAAAACATTTGGCAGACATGTCTTTAGCCTTCATAATAACATTAGTGTCATCAGCAAAGGCATGAAGACATAAGGGCTTGGGAGAGCCAAGGATAGCTATACCTTCATTTTTTTTTTGGTCTAAAGCATCTTTGATCAGCCATCGTAGGGAATCATTGACAATGGCAAAGAGAAGGGGGGCAAGGGGGCGGCCTTGCTTGATGGATCTCCTCAACCTAAAGGGAGGAGAGAGGGCTCCACTAATAGAGACTCTAGAGTGGGCATTATAAAACTCATAGCCTTGATAAAGGACCTACCAGCTCCAACGTCTTGAAGAAATTGAAGCACAAAATCCCACTAAATCCTATCATAAACTTTTTTAGAGTCTATTTTGAACATGAGGAAGGGTTGGTTAGAATCATTAGCATACTCAATCCCTTCCTAAAGAGAGATAATAGCATCCAAAATGAATCTACCTTTGATGAATCCTTTTTGTTCAGGAAGGATAATGTCTTTCATAATGGGGATAAGGCGCCTAGCAAGGGAGGAGGCAAAAATCTTATATATACTAGTCAAGCAAGTGATAGGTCTCCAATTATTCAAGTCCTCTTTAGATCCCTCTTTATGAATCAATTTTATAAACCTAGTGTTGATCTCAATAGGGAGAGTACCCTTTCTATTAGCTTCTTTCCAAACCAAGAGAATGAATGGAGTCAAGAAATCCTTAAGCATAATTAGAAACTTATTAGGGAGGCCATCAAGACCATGAGTTTTGTAGGGTTTCAATTTACCAATGGTTTCTTTGACCTCACCGATAGTGAGGGATAGGTCCAACAAGGAAACCAGGCTAGGAGGAATAGTTTTTTTTCCTTTTAAGAGAAATAATCGCTCTGGCTCCACGAATATCCTCACCACACTTGGGAGTGCTAGAGAAAACATCAGTAAAGAAGCTAGTAGCCTCCTTCAAATTCTCATCAATATTGATAGCAAAACCACTAGACTTTTTCATCAACATAGGTATGAATTCCTTGTTTTTCTTCTTTTTTAACAAAGAGAACATACTTTTATTAGGTCTATCAAGATTTCCATAACAAAAAGCTCTTGAGGAGGAGAGAATACCACTAGCCTCAAGATACTCTTCATATTTTAATATTTCTTGAAGAAACAAAATTCTATCCATATTTCTATGGTTGGACTATCGAGAGGAGAAGAGCTGAGAAAGATCACCAAAGATAAGCTTCCTTATATTAGCTCTAATTTTCTTCTTAAGGTTTCTACAGTGGGTGAAGAGGGATTGAGTGTCTTTAATGGTTCTATCCCAATCAATTAAAGGGTTTGGGCAGACACTAAAATGTTGGGAGAAGATGTCTTTTGTTTGCTCAACCACATAGGGGATCCTCAGGAGAGACGGGTCCAGGTGAGGCCATCCAAATCTAACCCTAGGACAATTAATCTTGAGGGAAATGGTCAGGGGAAAATGATCATAAATGGACAAGGAGTAATCCAAAGAACTATGCACATGCCAAAATGTTTGGAGGAGAGGAATGTTGAGGTAACATCTATCTAGTCTAGCCGATAGGTGATGATCACCTTTCTCTTTATTTTTCCAAGATAAGACATTATTGGAGGAGATATCAGTGAGGTCATGGGTGGTGATGAGGTTCAGCCAAGAAATCCATTCTTGCCCACTAATAGTATTCCCTTTTTTAAAATATCTACCATTGATGGATGTGACCATATTAAAATACTAGATAAGGATGTTGGGACCAACGATGTCCATAATCTCATCCCAACATCTAGCCCTAAGAGTAGAGCAGTAGTAGCAGACACTGATCACAATACAACCAAAAGGTTTGTTGAGGGTAAGACCAATCCATTGGTGGGTGGGGCTATTGTGAACTCCTTGGATCAGGTGAAAAATGGAGTTAGAGACTCCAATGGTTGTACCACCTCTCCCATGATTGTGGTCAATAAAATACAATTTATGGTCATTGGAGGCTATACTAAGATGAATAGGCAAGTTATTCCCACAAATCTTAATCTCTTTAAGATAGAGAATGTGAGGTCGAGTAGACAGATCAGACATCCACTAAGAAAAACACTTAGCCCTAACCAGATCAAAGATCCCTTTTATATTTAAAAAAATCAAATTGAAAGAATTCATAATAAAAAAGTAGGAGAAATCTTAGACTCAAAATACAATAGAAAGCTCATTTCTTAAAAATCTTGGTCAGCTTGTTCAGAGTCATGGAATTTCTCAGAATCTCTTTTCTTTTATGTTTAGAGTTACCCTGAGCAATGAGAGAATCATCTTCTTTATGTGTCATCAGACTATCCTCCAAACATTGACCATTTTGTTTTAAATCCTCAATGTCTTTCCTGTCTTGTTGGTTCAATTCCTCTGAAAAACTGTTGACAACCCTATAAGATGAGTCAACATTGTTATGAGGACTAACTACATTATCCTTTACAACTTCTTCGTGACCATTTTTTTTGTTTACAATAGTAGTTCATCCTTCGTCATTACTGTGACTGATTTTCTTAGTCTCTCTTTGTTCAGGAGTTTGATCCACTTCCATGTGAGAGGAAGACTCCTCATTGTTTGGAGAAACATTTTCTTTATTACTATGAAGCTTAGAGACATCAAAAAGATCATTAACGTCTAGAAAAGGATTTAAAACTTCCTCTAGAAGGACATCATAAGTATTAACCTTTATTGCCTTTTTTCTTTGGTTTTACCTTTTTTTTTTGCATTCGAGGCAAAGTTGGCCTTGGAGGCTAAGTTTTCAGTCAGAGGTTTGTTTTTTGGCACCTCTGCATACTCAGTGAGAAAAGGGTAGTCCTTAATCAAGTGGCCTTGCCTGTAGCAGTTGAAACAAGCGTTGTGAAAACTCCTATAAGTGACCATTTGTTCATGGAGACACCTGCCATCAAAGTCTTTTCTTTTCAGGAAGGTCTTAATGGGCTTGGAAATGTCCACTTCAACCATCACTTGGGGATCCCACTTGGGGTTAGTGCCACCCCTAGCTCCATGGCCCAAAACTTTACCAATCAAAGAGCTAAGACTATCTATCGCGGGATAGTATTCCACTGGAAGGTCCAGAAATTCAATCCAACGTGGGACCTTCAGGGGTTTAGGGCCATGAGGGTTAAAACTAGAGAACTATCTAAAAAACAACACAGGAGTCAATTAAATAATCCAGTGTCCTTCAGTGATGACCTTTAAAGCATTGTTAGAGTCTTCAAAAAAAACAAGAAGTAATTGTTGGGAGGTACTAAATATGCTTGACATGTAGCCCCCTACTCTCACAATTCAATCTTATCCATTGCTTCAATATCTCTTGAGGGGGTCTAGGGTTGTGACAAAGAGCCATCACAACTCTGTCGGAGAGCTACGACTGCCAAATATCAAGGGAGTTGCAATCTATTATAAGCTTGGAGTCTTCGTTATCATTACAATCAATATCTATGTTAAGCTTGTGCGGATTAGAGTCCTCTTCAACTTTCTCCTTCACCTTAATAGACCTGAGATCCCGAACAGATCAAGAAGATCCCTAGAATGTGTCCATAGAGCTTGAGCGAATGTTCGAGTAGGGGAGCCTTTAGGGGAAGAGGCATTACCTTGCTTGAGTTGCTGTTGGGTTGAGTCAGAACTCTGCATTATGACTCTAGAGTGTTCTCTGTTGTTAAAGGTTGATTGTACCTCCTATGGGTATCCATTACAAAGTGTGTTAGTAATAGACATTCTCTAAAGTTGGAATGAGAAAAAGACGTGTTTCAAATGAAGGATAGAAGGCCCGCATATCCCTCCCAGCCATGGGAGAGGGCGGTAGAAGGAGTGAGTGTTCTTTGCACGCGACCCTCACGACAGCAAAACCCTAGCTCGAGACTATAGCTAACCCTAAACAATAAATTTTCAATGTTCCACCTTGTTTATTTTGTGAAGGCCAGTATGCTCTGAGGAAGAACTGGGATATTTTTATATGTTTGTCGACTAATCAATCTTGGCCATGTGGAATCTTGTCAGATTGTTTTTGTTACTACCAAGTTGTGTGAATCTACAATTAGAAGTTAATCAAAGTAACACTCATAGAACGACACACACGCGTGCACACACACACACATATATATATATATATATATATATATATATATATATATATATATATATATATATATATATGGGTGTGTGTGTTGGATTAAGATTCGTCCCTAATGGCTCTACATATCCTTTTTTTTGTACTCTCTTTCTTTCACTTATACGCGCGCGCACACACGCATACACGCACACACACTTGATGTGTACTCGCGCTCGCGAGCACACATCAATGCACACACACGGACAAGTAGATCAATGCATATTAAGATTTAAGAATATAATCCATTGTCCACTCGAAGGAACAATCGATTTTTGTTTTCGGATTTATGATGTATTTAGATAGATTATAACTTAATTTCTTCATGAAGAGACTTTCTAAGTCTGTAAAATGTAAATCTTTTTTCTGAAGAGGTGGTACAAGAGGAGATCTTTAGTGGCCCGTTACAAAAAGCCAACTAACTTCACTTGTGAAGGGACATTTCGTTTTTTTTTAAATTTTTTCTTTAGTTTTTTTGTGCAACAAACACGACGTGTGTAGATTAGAAAAAGAGAGTTAACGCTCGGGTAAGGATGTGGCGTTGCCCATCAAAAGGTAAAAAGAAATACTGTCAAGAGGGAAAAAGTCATTAATGCGTGACTTAGAAAGAAGGTAACCATTTGAAACGAAAAAATTCTTAATTAACAAGCTTCCTCATAGAAGAAGGTTGGGCTTTTAGGCCGCTAAAACTGTTTGCCTTCAACATTCTTTTCTCAATTTTGCCTTTGGTAGTCTTAACCCTTGCTTTGTGAGATACGAGGGGTACCATGGGTAATATGCTCTTCACCTCTATAGTTGTTCTTTCAATCTAATTCATTAGGCTTCAACCTAACTTTTGTTGGAGGAGATGGTGGACACCTTCCAGAGATGAGATGATGCTGGAAATTCTTGCTTCACACTAGCCAAAACTAAGTTGAGGAGTGCAACGATGACTTTTGAGCTTTCCAGAAAGAATAAATAATCACTCAAGTACTTTGAAAGATGATCCTCAAATCATTGGATCAAAATAGATAACTTGGAGTTTCATTGTGAACCAAAAACTTGCTATTTTGGTCACTACACCTGCTCAGAGAAATGAACAATACTCCTTCCCTGGAAACAATTGGAAAAAATCATTTTGGGAATATCTAACTAACTAAGATATCTAACTTTCACAACTAATTTCACTAGAAATGATCAACTATGCTATGAGAATGATGCTTAGCAAAACTAAGATGCATCTCGACATTTTAGGGAGTTAACAGTATGCAAATCAGAGAGCAATGTTTTAAACATATCTCAAGAATGTCAAAGGCAATTGACATGAAACTTTGTACCATACAAATAAAGTATCTAATAAAAATATACCAAATTAAACCACTGAAAATGAACAAGTACAGACTGAGAAATGGATCAGAGAAGCTCACTATTCTGAGTAGTATATGAGAGAGTAAAAGACATGAGACATGGGAAGATCATATGTATTAATGCACATAGATTACATTGACATTGGCAATGAATTATTGCACAATGTGAGGGAATAGAAGAGCTACAATGTGAGCTTAATATGCCACACAAATTCCTCTAAAATCTCTGCTATCTCATCCTTCTTCCACGCGACTAGGTAGTCCTCTTTTATAGCCTTTTGTTGGAGCCAAGATTTAAGTTTGAATTCGAATCTTTACCTAAAAGTGTTCCAAAGTTTTAGGACTTGATTCCCCATAATTCCTCAACAAATAATTCATGGAAGGATTCTCCTATGAATTCATAATTGGAAATGATTCCACATATGCACTTTTACATGGAGTAAAAATCAATATTTTACAAGACATCATTCATGTGGTAATGAATGAACATATGGACTTTAGGATAAGTGATCAAGCATTTAGGCTTGGAGTAATTGCACCAACAGCTCCCACTCAAGCCTAACATGCTTGGACTTCAACTTTCTTTAATCTCCTGCAATCCAATCATCATCTTGAACTTGTTCAATTTAGTTCCATCCAAAGATTTAGTTAGAATATTTACACATTACAAGTTTGTTGATACATAGGACAAGTGTATGTCCTTGCTAAGTAGCTTCTCTCTCACATAATGATAATGCACTTCAATGTGCTTAGTCCTTGCATGATATACAAAATCAGCAGCCAAATGTAGTGAGCTATTATTATCTCCAAATGTCATTGGAGTGTATGTATGTAATCCCAAGTCTGAGTAGAGTAGCTTTAACCACATTATCTCTTGTGTTGCATTGGCAAGGCCCCTATATTCAGCTTCAATTGATGACAATGCCATAGTTGGTTGTTTCTTTGATGACCATGAAATCAACTTAGATCCTGCAAAAGATAAGTAGCCAAAGGTGCTCCTCCTATCATCTTTTGAGCCAGCCCAATCTACATCAAAGTATAGCTTGATATCCAATTCAGATGTAAATGGATAAAATAGCCCATCATTTATGGTACCCTTCAAGTACTTTAAGATCCTTTTGGAAGCTTCCATGTGAGGTTTTCTTGGTGTATGCATGAATTGACTCAATCTACTCACTTCATAGCATATATCCACTCTTTTTAGGGTTGCATAATTGAGACTCCCAATAGGACTTTGATAACTTGTAATATCTTCAAGCAGCTCTCCTTCAGGAGCATTAAGTATCTGATTCAATTCCATGATTTTACATTTTCCATTTTGAACTTGACTAGTATATCATGGATATACTTTCTCTAAGTAATGAAAACACTAGAATCTATATAGAAAATATCTAAACCAAGAAAATATGTAAGCAATCTAAGATCATTGATCTTGAACTCCTCCTTCATCTAGGTTTTAATCTTCTTGATGCCATTGCATCATTTCCTGTAATGATAATTTCATTCACATAAACACATAGATAAATAACCTCTAAATTAGTCTTGTTAATGAACAATGAAGAATCTGCCTTACTTGCAATAAAACGTCCTTGGTCCTGCAAGTATGTGACTAGCCTATGGTTCCAAGCTTTAGGAGCTCACTTTAAACCATATAATGCCTTCCTTAATTTACATACATAATTAGGTTTGTCTTTGTCTTCATATCCTAGTGGTTGAGCCATGTAGACCTCTTCAGAGATCCACCCATTAAGGAATGCATTTTTAACATCTAATTGGTACAAGTTCCAATTCTTTGAAGAAACAATACTTACTAAAACTTTGATGGTTGACATCTTGGCTATAGGTGAGAAGGTCTCCTCATAATCCACTCCATGGGTTTGAGCAAACCCCTTTGCTACTAGCCTTGATTTATACCTGTTTATTATGCCATCTGAATTCTTTTTCACTTTGTAAATCCACTTGGATCCTATTACCTTTATGAATGGTTTTTTGGGAACCAAATCCCAAGTGCTATTCTCTTGAAGTGCTTCAATTTCTTCCTGCATAGCTTCTCTCCATTCTTCTTTCTTATTTGCTTCTTCAAATGAAGAAGGTTCTTCTGACATAAATTCTTTAGGTATGTATATAGAATGCTTGGTGACTAGTGATGTGTCATAACCATACCTTATAGGTTTCTTGCTTTCCCTTTGAGATCTTCTAAGTGCTTGATTGGATGACTTTGGAATGTCTTCCAATTTTTTGAACTTTGCTTTGCCCTTGGACTTCCAAGCTTCAAAATCAATTTGTTCTTCATCTTTTGAGTTGACATCCTCTGATGTATGTGGTTCTTCTTTGGTCATATTTGGAAAATCATTCTCCAAATCATAGGGTAGCTTTATTTTCCTACAATCATCCTCAAATCAAGAGTTATTTTCATCAAATAGCACATCCCTACTAATTGTAAATCCTTTGTTACTGGGATTATATAACCTATATGCTTTCTATTTCTAATGATAGCCAATAAGTATGCATCTTTCAGCTTTTGGATCAAGTTTACCCCTAATATGTGAGGATATGTGTGCATAAGCAATACATCCAAAGATCTTACAATGATCTAAAGAAGGTCTCTTTCCATTCCGTGCCTCATAAGGTGTCATCCCATCCATAGACTCGGATGGAAGCCTATTGATTAGGTAAGTGGATGTGGAAAGAGCCTTTTCCCATAGATAATTAGGGAGTTTTTTCTCATTCAACATTGATCTTGCAACCTCTACTATTAGTGTATTTCTTATCTCTGCAACTCCATTATGTTCAAGAGTGTACCTTTTGTAACTTCTCTCTTTATGCCTTTGTCCTGTAAGAAGGAGTCAAACTCATGTGAGAAATACTCACCGCCTCCATTAGATCTGAGCCTCTTCAAGCTTTTACCTATTTTATTCTCAACCAATGCCAAATACTTCTTGAAACAAGTGAAGAATTCATCTTTGTGGTTCATAAAATAAAGTACTGTCCACCTACTATAGTCATCTATGAATGAAATATAATACCTTGAACCTGAAATTGATGGCTCTCTGACCCCACACATCTGTGTGTACAAGCTCCAAGTAGTCTTCATACATGTATCCTCTTTTGTTGAATGGTTGCCTATGTGACTTGCCAAATTGGCATGCTCCACATTTGTAAGTCATGTGTTGCTTGGACACATTTGGGATGCCAAAATACTCTCATCTCTCCATATTTGCTTCAATGTACTTTCACCTATATGTCCTAGTCTCTTATGCCATATCTTCAATTCAGATAGGGTTTGGTCTGTATAATTGAAGAGAGCAATATTTCTTGTATCTTCAACTTCAAAGGTAAAAAGTCTACCAGATTTCTCACCTTTTGCAATCCCCTTGAAGCCTTGTTGAGGGTCCTCCACATATGCCATGTCTTGTGAATCTAACTTGTAAACGCTTCTCAACAATCTGTCCAACAATGATTAGATTCTTGGTTATTGTTGGAACATACAATACCCTGTTTAGAAGATTCATGTTATGATAAGATGCTTTAACATTTCCAATCTTCTTTACTGAGTGCCTAGTGTCATCACCTCTCTGAACTTCATGCTTTCCTTTGGGTTCTTCAAGATGAGAAAATAATGCTACATTGCCTGCTTCATGATTGGAACAACCAAAATCAATATAGAATAGGTACTCATAATCTTTACCTTGCTTGGCTATCATATTCATGAGTAATAAGGAATCCTCTCAATCATCTGTATAGTTGTTGTAGTCTCTCCTTCCTCTGAAGCCTCCTTGATAGTTGTTGTTGTCGCCTTGGTTGTAATTGTGATGATAGTTATTTCCTCCATTATTGAACCTACCTCTTGATTGTCCATAGCCTCCTCTTTGGAAGCCTCTTCCTCTCTGATTCTTTGTGTTCCTGAAGCATTCATCTATGGTATGATTGGTCAAGCCACAAATGTTGCAAGGTGAAGAATTGTATGGTTTCCTCCTGCCTCTCTTTCCTCCTCTACCCCTTCCTCTAGTACCTCTTCCTCTACCAGTGAAATTCACTTGAGAGGTACTTGCATCTTCTTCATTCTTCTTACCTTTTCCTTTACCTTTACTTTTACTTTTATCTGAGTAAAGGGAAGAAGATTGAGTACCTCTAGAAGTATCTCCATTCTTGTTGAGCTTTGTCTCATGTGTGAAGAGTTGCCCCATCAATGTATTGAGGTCAGGTATCTGCATGTCCATAGATAGGTCCATTGCTATGGTAAAAGAATCCCATCTGTCATCAGCCTTGATGCCATTTATGATCATCCTTACTATCTGCTCCTCTTCTATTTCTTCTCCAATACTTCCATGTTGATCAGCTACATCCTTCATCTTGGTCACATAGTCAGCTACACTTTGCTTTGGTTGCTTCTTAATTGTTGTGAACTCCGTCCAAAGCTAGTTCTTTCTGGCCCTTGTATTTGATGAGAAGTATGAAGATAGTACTTCCCAAGTCTCTTGGGAAGTTTTACGATTCCTAATATGAGGTAACAAAAATTTAGATATTGAATTGAGTATGTAAGACCTGGCTAGAGCATCCTTTGCACACCATGTAGTTAGTCTCTCTTGCTCCTCTCTTGTAGGTTGGTTTTTGCTTCTCAAGTTTGGTATCCAGATATGTAACCATACAAGCTTATTCCTTGGAGATAAGCTTCATCCTTAGGGCAAGCTGGATAATTGCCCCTGTCCAATTTTTCAATGAATGATGGAAATCCATCTCCCATTTTACCTTGATGTTGCTCTGATACCACTGTTGGAGGAGATGGTGGAAACCTTCCAGAGATGAGATGGTGCTGCAAATTCGTGCTTCACACCTGTCAAAACTAAATTGAGGAAGATGATCCAAGAAGCATAAATAATCACCCAAGTACTTTGGAAGATGATCCTCAAATCATTGGATCAAAACAGATAACTTGGAGTTTCACTATGAACCAAAAACTTGCTATTTTGGTCACTACACCTCCTCAGAAAAATGAACAATACTCTTTCCCTGGTAACAGGAAAAAATCTGTTTGGGAATATCTAATTGAATAAGATAGATAACTTTCACAAGTTATTTCACTAGAAATGATCAATTATGCTAAGAGAATGATGCTTAGCAAAACTGAGATGCATCTCGATATTTTAGGGAGTTAACAATATGTAGATCAGAGAGCAATGTCTTAAACATATCTCGAGAATGGCTGAGGCAATTGAAATGAAACTTTGTAAAATACAAGTAGACTATTTAATGAACCTATGCCAACTCAAATCACTAAAAATGAACAAGTACAGACTGAGAAATGGATCAGATAAACAACTATTCTGAGTAGTATATGATAGAGTAAAGGAGATGAGACATGGGAAGATTATATGTATTAAGGCACATAAATTACATTGAAATTAGCAATGAATGATTGCAAAATGTGAGGGCAATAGAAGAGCTATAATTTGAGCTCAATATGCCACGAATCCCTCTAAAATCTTTGCTATCACATCCTTCTTCCATGTGACAAGATAGTCCTCTTTTATAGCCATTTGTTGGAGCGAAGATTTAATTTGAATTTGAATCTTTACCTAAAATTTTTCCAAAGTTTTAGGACTTGATTTTCCATAATTCCTCACCAAATTATTCGTGGAAAGATTCTCCTATGAATTCATAATTGGAAATGATTCCGCATATGCACTTTTACATGGAGTAAAAGTCAATCTTTTACATATCATTCATGTGCTAATGAATGAACATATGAACTTTAGGATAAGTGATCAAGCATTTAGGCTTGGAATAATTTCACCAACAACTTTCTCTTTAAAAAAGAAAGTATAGTGGTAGTCTTCATGATTTGGAGAACATGCTTTGAACGGGTGCTGAGTGATGGAAATGGAGTGGGCCAAAATAACAATATTAATAGGTTTACAAGATCTTCCAACACATGAAACTTAGCATACACACCTTAAGACTCAAAATGAGATGAGTGAGGGATAGAGAGAATAGGCACGATGTTTAGTGTATGGTAATCTAGGATGCTCACCTACACTATCTATATTCCAATGTCAAATCACAATGAGTGAATATGATACAAACTGACAATATCTTAATCTAGGTAGAAATAGGAACTAGATACAAGAAATTGTGTGTCTAAGAGGTATGAAAAGTGTGTGTGTGTGTGTGTGAAAATATGGAGAAAATGAACAGTTTAGAATTGTTTTATAGAAAACCTAAATTTTGACTATCTAAATCAAAAACTAATGATTGAACAAGTGAGAAAAGATGTAGACTTGTTAGTCACAGTAATTTCTAACACAAAATCGTCCAGATGTCTCCAGATGTAGAGCACACCTCCTCCAAGGGTGTGAGAATACTCCCTCCAAGAGGGCCTCCAAGATCTCCTCCTTAACCTCAAAGCTTGAGAAGTTATCCTTTATCACCTTGAGTAATGATCTTGAACTCCTTGAGAAGATGATTCGATCAATGAGCTTAGTCCTTCTTTATATAGTTTTGGACCTCTTGCAAAAAAGCACTCTAAAAAGCTAAATAATCACAATCACTTATCCGAAGAAAACTCGACAAAAATCTATCAATAACAACTTCACCGAATATGGCATTCTTCAAAAGTTTTGAAACATACATGTAAAAAAAACTTTTTTGCTATCGTGCTGCAATCGAAATTTGAACCCGCGTGGGTAGTTTGAAAGTTCTATGTTCTATCCAAGGCACCCCATGGCTTTCTTTTTGTTGAACTCTATAGAGAATACTTCATATTACTATACTTGAGGAATGTTGGACAACTTATGCTAGACTTGTTGAGGATTTTGACATCGTCTCCAACAATCCTACCTTCAATGTCATAATAGTACAAGGTCTAATAACATGCAAAACTTCCTGTGACTCTCCCCGATAAATTCTTTGGTAAAAATGTTTGCAACATTCTCACTTGTAGGTATGTAAACTAGCTGAATGTGCTTCTTAGATACCTTTCCTTGAATATAGTTAATGAACCTCCATATGCTTTGTCCTAGCATGATGAACATGGTTCTTTGCAATAGCAATATCACTCTGAATATCTAAAAGTATTTGAATTGGAAGATGAACATGAACATCAAGATAATTGAGAATCTTCGATAACCAAACTGATTCAAGTGTAGCTGTAAAGACATCCCTATGCTCTACTTCACTTGAAGATGTAGCAACTGTAGGCTATTTCTTGGATAACCAAGAGATAAGACAATCTCCTAGATAGAAACAATAGAAACTTGTGCTTCTTCTTGAGTCTTTATCACATGCCCAATCAGAATCTAAAAAACCTTTAAGTAAAAAATGTGAAGACTTCAGAAATACCATAGCATAATTGGAAGTTCCCTTCAAATACCTGAAAGTTCTTTTAACTGGTTTCCAATGAATTTTTCAATATATTGTGCATGAACTTGGATACTTGAGAAACTACAAACTGAATGTTTGGACATGTATTACATAGATATATCAAGAAACCAATTGCTTGATTATATAATGAATCATCAAATGGTTTTGAATCTTCTTCTAACTCTAATGACACATTGACATCCATAGGTGTTTGCATATGCTTAGAATCTATCATCTCAAACCTCTCCAATAATTTCTCAATGTATTTCTGTTGTGTCATGTAGATACACTCATCTTTGTATATGAATTCAATCCTAAGATAATAATGCAAAATACCTAAGTCATTTGCATCAAATGTATGCTTAAGTTGTACTTTAAATAACTGAACATCTAAATCCTTGGGACTTGTGATAATCATATCACTTTGTAGTGTATCTTGAACACTAGCTGGTTCATTCTCCTCAACTGAAGTAAGCACTAAAATATTATGAATCTCAAAATGTTCTACAATAATTTACCTGGTCTGTTTGTTGTCTTCTTGTTTGACTTCTAGTTCTTGCAGTAAATTTCTTTATACCGCTATCCTTCCAAGTTTCATATAATCAATTTGGTGTATTCTTGAAAAGTGGTGGAATCCTTTCTCGTTCTTTAGTATCTCTTTCTTCTAGAACTCTAGAACCTTCTCCAAGTTCATAAGTCAGAACTTCAAGAGGTATTGATGATGGACTAGGTACTGATGTAGGTAATGAAATTCTCCCTTCACCTGCATCTCTTAGGTTTTGAGTAGTTCATCACCCCCTTGTATGGGTGAATATAAGTATCGAAATTCCTTCTACAAAATGCATAGCCATCTACTTTTATGAATTTTGGAATCTCTCTTCTTATCATAAATCTGACTTTCTGCAACATATGCATTGCATGAGAGCAGGATATCACCTATATATGGAACATAGAGTCTGTATCCTTTTCTTTCATTTGCATAACCAATAAAGACCACTTTAATGGCTTTTACATCAAGTTTACCATGATCCTTCTTCTCAATGTGAACATAAACTGGAGAACCAAAAACTTTGAAGTAACTCACATTGGGTTTCTTCCCATAATAAGCTTCATAAGGTGTGATAACCTTTAAAATTTTGTGGAAGACCTATTCAAGATGTGTAGCTCTATGTACTGCATCAAACCAAAACTTGGGAGAAAGCTTTTTGGATGACATCATACTACACATCATCTCAACAAGTATCCTATTCTTTCTCTCTGCAACACCATTTTGTTTTGGTTTGTAAGCCATAGTGAGTGAATGAGAGATAACTTTCTCTTTAAGAAAAGACCTAAAGTCTTTTGACATGTACTCTCCTCCTCTATCACTTCTCAAAATCTAGATCTTTGATTGACTCTCATTTTCAACCATAGCTACAAACTTCTTAAAATTAGGAAAAACCTCTAACCTCGCTTTAAGATTGTAAATCCATGAATATCTTGAGAAATCATCAATGAAAATAACAAAGTACTTGAAACCTTGAATAGAATTTGTTCTCATCGGACCATTCACATCTAAATGTATGATATAAAACTTCCTTGTGGCTGTGATGTATCCATGCTTCTTGAAAGGTAGTTTATGAAGCTTTCCTTCAAGACATCCTTCACATGGCTCTGCATCATTTGGTAAGGAAAAAGTAGGCAAACTCTCCACCATACCTTGATCTTTTATATTCTTGAGAGCTGTGTAACTAATATGACCAAATCTAGCATGCCATAACTTCATATTCTCCTTAGGTGTAGGAGACATAGCAACATTAGCATGACTAATTTTGGAGAATACAAAGATGCCACTTCTATTTTCACCTTCAAGTAGACAGTGCTCCTCATTAGGTGAGAGGATCTCACATCAATCTTTCTTAAAAATAACTTTATAACCATCTGACAAGAAAGTAAAGATAGAGAGCAAATTCTTCTTCATGTCTGGAACATAAAGAACATTAGAAATTGTGAAATTTCCACCTACTCTTGACTTTAGGTTTACTTCTCCAACACCTAAAACATCCAAATCGTGACCATCTACAATGGTCACCCTTCTACTTGAAGAGTTAGAAAGGGAAGAAAATACCTTTCTATAACGTGTCATATGCTTAGTAGCTCTAGAATAAAAAATCGAAGGATTATCTGAAATTCTATTTAATGTTGCCTGATCAAAAGCTACTTCTTCAATAGTACCACATGCATATGAATCTACCTTTGAAGATTTAGGTTTTGGATCATCTTCAACACTATTACCTAATGCTTTCTTCTTTTCACTAAAAATCCTTGTTTTTCATTCTATTATGAAATGAAATCATTTCTTACAATAATGGCATACTCCTTTCTTTGAATTAGATGTAGTCAAAGACTTTTCTTTGGGTGTAGAGGAAGCATTAAAGGAAGGAATGGAAGACTTAGGATTAGAAGACTTATTTTCTTTCTTGGATTGCTGACTCTTCTTCTCCTTCTTTGTCTCCTTCTTCTTCTTTCACTTTGACAATGATAACATGGCTTCATCATTCTCTTCCAACCCTTTTGTTGATCTTCATCTTGAAGTAACAGGACTTGTAGCTCTTCAAACAAAAGTTCTCTATCTCTTGTAGAGAGAGATAAATAAGTAACAAAAGCACAATATGAAGATGGAAGTGAGTTTAGAAGTGTGTTTACCATCTCTTCATCTGAAATATTGACTCCAAAATTAAATTGATCTCATAATTTTTTGAGCTTCAAAATATGTAACTCAACTGATTCACCAACTTTCATCCTTGTGTTCTTTAGTTGTCCCCTTAGATGAGCTTTCCTAGGGTTTCTGCTCTAATAGAGATTCTCAAACTCCAACCAAGCCTGACGAGAGGTACTACATGACCTAATTTGGGGTATTGTATGCCTCTTGACTCCCATAGCAATATATGAAAGTTCTTGTGCATCCTTTTAATCCCATCTCCATTACTCTTTTGTAGGAAGAAATTTGATAGTAGTACGGACTCCTGATGATGAAGTGGCTCCTTCTTCTTCATTAACCTCCTGTTGAGTAGAAATAGGAACCATAGGTCTTCTAGAAGATGAAGCAACCTCTTCTCTAACTTGTCTTGGCCTTGGATAAGTGCCATTGACAATATTCCAGAAGTCTTTTGATACTAACAGACTCATCATAATAAAACTCCACATTGGATAGTTAGACATGCCCTCAAGCTTGTCTTCATTCTCAAGTCTATAGTCACTCATCTTGCTAAGGGTGTATGCCAACTATTCTCTGATACCAAATGTTCGAAGTGTGATGCGCCACAATAACAATATTAATATCTTTATAGGATATTCCAACACGTAAACCTTAGCATACACACCTTAAGGCTCAAAATGAGATGAGTGAGAGATATAGAGAATAGACGAGATTTTCAAAGTGTATGATAAGCTAGGATGTTCACCCACACTATCCATATTCCAATGTCAAATCACAATGTGTGAATAAGATTGTCACTCTAGCAAAATGGCAAGTACCAATGTGAGGAGATCCACCTCATAAATGTCAATCCATGGAGACGTGAGGACTTATATGATGGCTATGAGCTAGTGAAGGCGCAAGGGTGTGAGTGAGAAGTACACAAGCATGCACACACATACACACATATGTGCACACAAGGCAAGAAGAAAGAGAGGAACAATGGAGTTCTTTGTATTACTCAAAAATTCCCTTACAATAGCTCAAAACTCTAACAAGCTATCCCCATAAATGAGCTCTCTAGCTCTTTTTATAGTTTTCTGATTAGCTTTGGCCCTACCCAGACCTAGTGTCCGGTCTACTTAAAAATTAGGTTCCATGGCTTATTTGAGGACTCAAACGGAATCAAAAAATTATGAAAATTGATACACAAGTACTTCTAATAATCCTCAAGCCTGAGGACTCCTTGGCTTGAAGAAAATGGAGTCTAATATATCAAAAATGGTACTTACAATGTTTGTGTAGTGATGAAAATCACTTTGATTGAAAATAAATTATGAAAAAAATGATTGGGCCTCTTATATGCTAGATTGTACTTGACTGCTCTATCTCCTCATTGCTTGTAGGCCAACACTCTCCCCTCTCTAGTGTCTGTCACCCCTGACAGACCTCTATTCTATAGGGTGGTCGATGTAGTATTGGGCGACATCAGTGGCAAACTCGTGTTCACGAAGCCTTAATCCTCTTGCCAAATTTGCTGCAAGGCATCCTAATTGATGGCCTGGGGATATCGGGTTGGGAGGTCATGTAATATTCAGAATACATAGCCTGCTCACATGCAAATAAGTGAAGTAGCTATGTTGGCTTTGCTGCGAACACCTCTAAGTGATATTCCCAGAATCCTGTTCTAAACATGTCTTCGAAGGTCTATTTATAACATGCGGGGAGGTATTTTATACGTGCATGCCAAGCATAGGTGACTCTAATGCTTGGAGTAGTGCTCATGTCATACACTAAGTTGTAGTTTCCATTGGTGAAGCTCGGTAGAGCTACTTGTGGGGCTTTTGTATTTCGAAAAGTTTTGAGCATGATCTACACCATATCCAAGAATTTGAGCATCATTTGCACCGTGACATCTGGCATTGGCTTTTGGCAAGGGATCTAGTGGTGGATGGTCGCCATCATATAAGCAATGGAGGGAGGTCCCTGTAATGGCACAATGTATGGGTAATTAAGCCATTCTTTACACTAGGCATTATTCTGTACTTTAATATTAAATGCTTTCCATGATCTGTGCCATGGAACCAGACCATAACATGGATTGTAGATAAGATGTAGAGGGGCATGGTTCCATGCGTGCAACATTTCAAGGTAAGTCTCTAAGATCTTTTGCCACCATGTCAGTTGATAGATTTTGCCTTTCTGTGTCTCTGATGGTAGGTCCTCGAGTTGAAATTGGGTAGTGAAGGTGGGGATCTTTCGCATGAATCTCTATATTTCCACATTATAATTTGCGAGAATGAAAAAGTAGGGTTGGTATGGAAGTTTTGATGATATAATGAGGCACCTGGGTGCCAAGTTCGGGGAATAGCTGGATTGTAACAGTGTTTCTTCTATGATTTGCATTGCTTGATTTTGCACCACCATGCGATCTTCATGAGTACTCCCCATTTTTTCCAGTTGTCTTAATCATGGGGGTCATGGCGCTTTGAATGTATCGTGGCCCTCTTCTGATATTCATCCACCCGGGGTGGTTTGAGGGTCGTAGTCATCTTCAAATGTTTGGTCGATTGGAATTGAGATGGTTTCTTCTTCTGCGAGGGCCTCCAATGGGGATGGTCGCCTTTCGTATTGTAGGAGTAATGCTTGTAATTCTTTGACTTGTTGTTTGAGTTCTTGTAGTGCTTCTGAGTCAATAATAGTGGAAGAGGTTGATATGGTGGTTGGGGTGACAGCTATAGTATCGGATGTTTGTTGCTACTGCTTATCATGGACTTCGAGCAAGCTAGCATAGTCTTCTAGTATGATTTTAATGTTCTCTGGTGGCACAACTTGAAATTTCAAGGGACTGATGGGTGCCCTTGGTGTACTCTCTATGGTTGTTGCTATATTTTCTTGGTTTTGTATCTGTAGCCATAGGTTTTCTTCCTGAGCTACGGCAAGGTGGCTTCGTAGTAATACCATGTTACGCTATAGTTTAGAATTATGTTCAATCTGCGTCCGTAGATGACTTTCAACTAGTTGCATGGCTTCGTCATCTACATTCTATGACTTTGTTTCCAATATGCTATGGGCCTCTTGTAATGTGTGAGACTGTGTTTGGAGACTTTCATTGTCTTCTTCCAGGGTAACAATGCATTTTTGTAATTTTGTAGAGTGTGCTTGTAGTCTATTGTTATGTTTCTCTAGCTGAATGTACTCTGTTCTTAGTTGTGATAGATAGTGAAGCATACTATCAAATGCATTATTTACAGATGAATATGAAGTTTTTACATTGGTCGATGCAAGGGAGAGGGAATGTGGTGTGTGGATGCTATGTCTACTTCATATGTGTGTGCAGATGAAGTTGGTGGTGGGGGAATGGGGTATGGTGGAAGTATGGGGAGTGGGGGAGGTGCTATGGGTGGTGAAATTTCCATACTGTTGGACATGGAGGTGAGAGTGGTGTCTACCATATACATCAGAATGGTAGGTGATGAGAATGAAAATGGTGGAAACCGTTGAGACATGGGCTGGAACATTCTCGAGAAAGCGGCTTGGATGGGTTGAAGGATTGGTGGGACAGAGGTGGGAATGTAAGAGCTTGGGGGGGGATGCCATATATGAAGCTTCGAAAATAGGGAAACCTATAAATGTAAATCTAATGGCTGGGTGGCCTATGACTCAGGCTGTGGAGGCTGGATGTCTTAAGGCAGGCTCAATGAGGGATTTGGTTGTAATAGTGGTGGCATGATATAAAGGGTTGTCAAAGGAGGCAAACAAGGTTGAACTAGAAATGGGACTACGGAAGATGAAGGTTTGCTCTATGGGGTTAGTCATCAAGATGATATTTACAACTTCTATTCGAGGAGGTGATGGTGGGGGTGTTGGTGGTAATGGCTCTATTGACTCTCCATGGGTGATCATGGGTTCATGGACAGGAGTTCTAGTTGCTTGGGATGTTGTCGCTACTGGTTCAATTGCGGTGTTAGTTTCCTCCATAGTGGTGATGGGAATCTGAATGTTTTTGCCTAACCTTGGTATTGTTTGGAATCTTTATGGATCGTATTGAATGGGAGGCCTCTGTGATGCAGATCAGATGGCTTCCAGTATGCCATAGTTTTTTGCTAGCAATAGTAGAGTTTCTCGGTGGGATAGGAGGAGCAGATGGGGAACTCGTAATGTGTCTTCACATCCAAATCTAGGAATTTGAATCATAAAGGGAGGCACTATGGCATCCCCTGGTGGTGAGACTTCCAGAGTTGTGAGAACTTCTCGTGTTTGGACACATGGAATTGAGCCCCTCATGTCGTGATAGACGGTGTCTATCGCGATATACGCTGTCTGTCATGGCTTTGATCAGTCACGATAGATGGTGTCTGTCATGATAGATGTTGTCTATCACGATAGACGCTGTCTATCATGGTTTTGGTCTATCATGATAGAAGCTATCTATTGTGACTTTGGCATGTCATGATAGACATTGTGTGTCATGGTTTTGGTCTGTCGTGATAGATGCTCTCTATCACAATGAACATTGTCTATCGTCTATCATGGTTTTGGTTTGTTGTGATAGACAGAAAAAAACACAAATTTTTAAGAACTTCCTGATGATTTGGAGTGCTCTACTATTGTGGTTTATCATTTCATGCATGCAAACACAAAATATAAACTTTCTCTGTCTGTCACGATAGACAGCGTTCATAATCTCGAGACATGTGCAGAGGTCTGTCGTACCTGCACAAGCTGCTAGAGATGATGATACAACTAGAACCTACAACAAAAGCTCAAAAACACACAAAAATAGATTGCACACAAGCTCTCTATTGCTCTCTCTCACAAGTGAAATGAAGAGAATGAGGTGGGGAATGAAATATGCCAAAAAAAATTGGAATTTTTGTGAAGGTGGAGATGGAGGTGGGAGATGGTGAGGATGATGATGGTGATGAAGAAAGTAAGAAAAAATGATTGAAAGTAAGGAAAGTACCTATGACTTCAATGTCACAACTCTATGTCTTACCATCACACACTCCTCCTCAAAGCTCTCTCCCCAACAATGTTGCTAAATTTGGTGTCACTCTAGCACAATGGAAAGTACCAACATGAGGAGATTCACCTCATAAATGCCAATCCGTGGACACATGAGGACTAGTATGATGACTAGGAGCAAGTGAAGGCACAAGTGCGTGAGTGAGAAGCTCACAAGCATGCACACACATACACACACGCGCACACAAGGCAAGAACAAAGAGAGGAACAATGGAGTTCTTTGCATTACTCAAAAAGTCTCTTACTATAGCTCAAAACTCTAACAAGCTATCCCCATAAATGAGCTCCTTAGCTCTTTTTATAGTTTTTTGACTAGCTTTGGCCCTCTTTAGACCTAGTGTCCGGCCTAGTTAAAAATTAGGTTCTAGGTCTTATTTGAGTGCCTAAACGGAATCAAAAAATTACAAAAATTGATACGCAAGTACTTCTTACTCCTCAAGCTCAGGGAATCCTTGGCTTGAACAAAATGGAGTCTAATATATAAAAAACGGTATTTACAATTTTTGTGTAGTGATGAAAATCACTTTGATTGAAAATAAATTATGAAAAAAATGATTGGGTCTCTTATATGCCAGATTGTACTTGATTGCTCTGTCTCATCATTGCTTGTAGGCCAACAATGATACAAACTGACAATATCTTAATCTAGGAAGAAATAGGAACTAGATACAAGAAATTATGTGCCTAAGAGGTATGCAGAGTGTGTGTGTGTGAGAATATGAATAATATGAACAATTTAAAACTATTTTATAGCAAACATGAATTCTGACTATCTAAATTAGAAACTAGTGAATGAACAAGTGAGAACAGATGTAGAATTGTTACTCACAGTATATTGCTAACATGAACTCCTCTAGATGTCTCTAGATGTAGAGCACACCTCCTCCAAGTGTGTGAGAACACTCCCTCCAAGAGGGCCTCCAATATCTTCCCCTTAACTTCGAAGCTTGAGAATAGCTTTGCTTGAGAAGATATCCTTGATCACCTTGAGTGATGATCTTGAACTCCTTGAGAAGACGATTCAATCAATGAGCTTATCCCTTCTTTATATAGTTTTGGACCTCTTGCAAAAAAGCACTCTAAAAAGCTATGATAATCACGATCGCTTATCGAAAGAAAACTCCACAAAAGTCTATCAGGATAATGGCTTTGCCAAATTTGGCATTCTTCAAAAATTCCAAATATAACATGTAAAAAAACATTTTTGCTATCGTGCTACGATCAGGATGTGAATTCAGGTGGGTTCTATGGAAGTTCTTTGTTCTATCCAAGGCACCCCACGTCTTTCTTTGTGTTAAAATCCACAGGGAATACTTCATATAGTTATACTTGAGGAATGTTGGACAACTTATGCTAGACTTGCTGAGGATTTTAACATTGTCTCCAACACTGAGTAATGCACTTTCATCCAGTTTTTTCCTTTCTTTCAAGGAATTCTCTACCATGTATTTCTCAAGGAGTTAGTAGTAATCTATGTCCCCTCAATCAATCGTGATTGACCCTACAAAAGAAATGGAGTAAGTAACATGTTTAAACGTGTAAGTCCCCAAGGGCCTCTATTTTGAAAAGGTTTATCGTTTTTCTCAATCCAAAGAAATAAAGTGTTTAGGTTCTAAGTTAAAATAGAGCATCTTGTCAAAATAGAAAAATTCACCCAAAAAGATTTCTCTCCATGTGAACGGGCCTGGATGCGCTCTACATATTATGTCCACAATTAGAGTTGAAATAAATCTATTAAGAGAATATAGGGTTGTCTTTTCTTGGTCATGTACAGATTTGAAAGGTGTAGATCCAAAGATATACTCTCATCGGATTCCTAGGACCAGCACAACCACATCGGTTATGAGAAATTTCATTTCTTCAATTTAATGAAAGGAGAATATATTTCAATGCAAGAGGACCTCCAACTCTAGCATTCGCATGAAGATTATTGAAGATTTGAAAAACACAGAATAAAATAATATTTTGTTTCCAAGCTTTTCATATCATATTTTAACTTTAAAAACATAAAAAATCACTCAAATTCAATCATTCTCAAAGTTTTCATAGCATATTTGCACCTTGAAATCATAAAATAACCTCTCACAAAATTTTTTTTCTAATTTATTTTGCATCAATTGAACATTCATTGTTTCAAAGCATGTGCATAAAGGGACAAACGAAAGCTAACAAGATGGAGGATATGTTTGAAAACATGATCATTGAAAAGCCAGGGTCTAGACTAGTTGAAGAGAAAGGGAAATTCATGTGTACAAACATCATTCAATATTTAAATTCTTTTGAAGATCAAGCTCAATTTCATTGTCTACCTGAAAATATGATGATCACATATTTTGAAAGAATTGAAAATGGATCAATCGGGGATCAAATTCAAGGACATACAAATATTTCTTGGATAGAGCTTAAGAAAGATATAACTGTTGATATATTTTGATAGTGATGTATCAAAACATGCTTAGGACTACATGGGCACTTTTTTTCCCTCTTTAAGAGGTTTTTCCCCCGACTTGTATATACATCTATAACCCTAAAGGGACATTCATTCTTGTACAATCACTTGGTAATTCATTTAGTGTTGTGTTGTGCTCCAAGCTTCTTCTTCTTCCTTGTGATGTTCCTATGCTTCCAAAGACCTCAAACTCAAGCAATTGGTATCACAGCAGGTCACTGTTTCATCTAAGGCATCTTCAACACCGATCATAGTCTCAAAATTGCACGAAAATTGGCAAGCATACTCAAGGCCTTTGAACACACTATCACAATGATTGTGTAGGCAATTTTGTCCTTTTATGCTAAACACACACACACACAGACACACACACACACACACACACACATATATATATATATATATATATATATATATATATATATATATATATATATATATATATATATATATATATATATATATATGTGTGTGTGTGTGTGTGTGTGTGTGTATATATATATATGTGTGTGTGTGTGTGTGTATTTTGGTTCACAAGTACAAGCACGTTGAAGTCTACTATACGTTTAAAAGAGCTTGATAGAGTGGTTTTGTTCAACTTTTTCAGATACACTGATTTTTTTGCATCATGGTTGAAAGTAATGATGTATTCCATATGTTTGCCGTCGAGGACAAGTTGGATGGTGTTCATTACCCGTTATGGGCATATGTGATGCATCATTTATTGGTAGCAAAAGGGCTATGGAATATTGTGCATGGTATTGAAAACACCCTACTACATCTACAAATATAGTTATTGAAGGTGATGAAGATGACATTGAAGATGATGATTTCAGATTCCTATTTGTGTTGCCATTCTGACTGTAGCTACTAGAGATCAACTTTGTTAGGATGGAAGAAATGCTCAAGCACATGCATTGATACTCTTGTCTATCAAACATGCCATTATCCCTCACCTTTGCTCTTGCAAGGCAACAAAGGATGTTTGGGATACATTATAACCTTATATTAGGCAAGAAATGAGGCTCGTGTTGCTTACCTCCGAAAACAGTTGGAGCGTGAGCACATAAATGAAGGAGATTCCATGAACAATTTTTTGACAAAGATAAAAGATTGAAGGAGTATTTTTCCAGGCATGCATGAGTATATCCATTAAAAGAAAATTCCAAAGTGTTTATGTGCTTCAAAAAGTTTTTGGTTTTGGCTGAAAATTTGTTAGCATGTAAAATGGGCACCCTCCGCTCTGATCGAGGGGGGGAATATATGTCTTCCAACTTTAATGCATTTCTAGCTAAACATGGGATAAAACATCAGTGTACAGTGCCATATATACCTTTAAGCTATCATATGTGCATCATATGCACTTAATAGGTGTCCCACTAAAGCACTGTAGTCTATCAATCCATATGAGGCTTGGCATGGTTTAAGCCATCTATTGCTCACCTGAGTGTTTTTGGTTGTCTGGCATATGCATTAGTGCTTGAACAACATTGTAGGAAATTGGATGATAAAGTAGTAAAATGTATTTTTTTGGGTATATTTCTGAAAGCAAAGGCTATCATTTATATCATCCATAGACTAAAAGCATTTTCGTTAGCCACAATGTTGTTTTTGTGGAAGATGCTATTCAACCTTTACTTTCATGTACGAAGGAGACATCTCTTAGCTCCAAAGACATGTATGATACTTTGCTGCCTCTTTTTATAGGTGGATAGTCTAGTGCTAGTCCTAATGAGGTAGCTTCTCAGTGATTGCAGGTTTCATGTGATGATGCAAATCATTCCATTTCTGATGCAAATTTACATGACGCACTTGTTGATGAGAGAGCTGATATTGAGGAGGCAAAAATTGTGCCAAAATGGCTACTAAAGACTTTGCATGATAGAAAATTAGATGCACCTCTGTCATATGGTACTTGTTCAGGCTCTCATAGATCTTTTGCATCAGATTGCTATGCTATGGATACCTCTGGTCTCTGTGATGAGACTGAGCTTGTTTTGTTTGATGAAGCATAATATTCTGAACATTGGATGGCTGCAATGCAAGCTGAATATGATGTTATTATGAAAAATGGTACCTGCTCTTTAAGTGACTTGCCTCCTAGCAAGAAAGCCATTGGCACTAAGTGGGTATCCAAGATGAAGTGTAAATATGATGGAATAGTTGATATGTATAAGGATAGGCTTGTTGCAAAGGGTTATTCGTAGGAAGGAGGCATTGATTTTGATGAAACCTTTGCACCAACTTGACAAATGACTACTATTCATAGCATCTGTGCACTTGCAACTCATCATGGTCGGAATGTACATCAGTTGGACATTAAAATATCATTCTGAATGGTGACTTGCATGAACATGCGTATGTTTTTCAACCCCATGGCTTTGTGCAGAAAGGGCATGAAAACTAGGTGTGTAGGTTAAAGAAGGCATTATATGGTTTAAAGCAAGCACCACGTGCAAGTTGATGGTGGAATAGCTTTGTGTCAAACAAAATATAATGATGCATTATTATAGCATTTTGGCCTTGAGGACTGTAAGCCTATTGCCACTCCTATGGAGACATGTTTACAATTGAGTCTTCATGATGCTGGAGATGCATTTGATGTTGTTCTCTATCACCACGCTGTTGGATGCTTGATTTACTTATGCATTACTCGGCCATATATTCAGTTCATTTTCTCGCAAATGAGCAAATTTATGCATTGCCCAGGTGTCATGCATTGGCAAGAAGTTAAGCGCATCTTTTGCTACTTGAATGGTACTCGGCTAATTGGATTTTTTTATCCCAAGGTGGGATCACTACCACCAGATTTTCATGTTTTTTCTTACAGTGACTAGGCTGGTTGCTATGACACTCATGTGTCCATTAGTGGCTTTTGCTTCATGCTGGTAGCTCATGTATATCTTGGTTGAGCAAGAAGCAGCCTATTGTGGCCACTTCCAGTTGTGAGGCTGAGTATAGGGCAACTTTCACAGTGACTATTGAGTGTGTGTGGCTCAAATGCCTTATGGCTGATTTGGGTGTTGGTCAATCTTCTGCCACCACCATCTTCATTGATAGTCAGAGCGCATTGGCAGTTGCATGGAAGCATGTGTTCCATCCTCGCACTAAGCACATTGAGGTGCATTATCATTATATCAGGGAGAGGTTCTCTGCTCAAGAGATCAACTTGGCATATGTGCCCACGTAGGAGAACATTGTAGACCTTTTCAAAAAGGCTCTACCTAGGTAGAAGTTTGAAGCTTTTTGCAAAGCTTTGGGCTTACTTCCTTTTGTGTATTGATTCCACATAGCTTGGCACTTCCTTATACATGAGTGCGAGCTCCTTGCCAATTGCATCACTCCCAGGGGGGATTTGTTGATATATTTAGGTACTGATGTGTGTGAACACAGTAGGACCATCGAGGCACTTTTTTCCCTCTTTAGGAGGTTTTTCCCCTGACTTGTATATACACCTATTTCCCTAGTAAGCTACTTATCTTTGTACATTCTAGTGGTAATACATTCAGTATTGTGTGTTGTGCTCCAAGCTCTTTTTTCTTCCTTGTGGTGTTCATGTGCTTTGGAAAACATCTAACTCCAACAATTTTATGTCATGGGCTCTATAAGCTCATAGAATATGCAAAATCTATGAATGATTCAACATGTACAATTCAAGATTCTCAAGCTATCTCAAATGCAAAGCTTTGGCATGCATGCTTTGGTAATATAAATCTTTCTAGTTTGCTTTCCCTACAAAAATTTGAAATGGTATCATATTTGCCCAAATTTGAGGCACCTTGTAAACATGTCTATGAAGGTTCTATTTTGGAAAAAATACAATGTTTGTCCTTCCCAAAAGATGGTTCACTTTGACTTGCTCACAAATTGCAGTTCATGGTGATGTCGGTGGTCCTATGTAGACACCTTCTTTTAGGAACTACCTTTACTTTGCAATTTTTTTTTGATGATTTCATAAGCATGCATGGGTGTATGCATTGAAAACAAAGTCTGAAGTGTTTATGTGCTTCAAACAATTTCTATTTATGGCTAAAAATCTATCAACATGTAAATGTGCACCCTCCATTCTAATTGAGGGGGGTAATACATGCCTTCTAATTTTAATGCATTTATGGTTGAGAGTGGAATAAAACATTAGTGTGCAGTCCCATATACACCTCAAGAAAATGGAGTTGCAGAAAGCAAGAGAAGGTCTCTCATGGAGATAGCAAGGTGTATGGTCAAAGGTCAGGCTTTACCACATAGCTTATGGCTTGAGGCTATCAGTTTGCAACATATGTACTTAACAAGTGTCCCACAAAAGCACTGCAATCTATCAATCCATATGAGGCTTGACATGGTCACAAACCATTTTTTGTTGCTTATGTGCATGTTTTTAGATATCTGGGATATGCATTCATCCTTGAACAACAACACAAGAAATTGGATGATAAATAAGTAAAATGTATTTTTTTTGGGTACAATTCTAAAAGCAAAGGCTATCATCTATATCATCCACAAACTAAACAAATTTTGGTTAGTTGTGATGTTCGTTTTGTGGAAGATGCAATTCAACCATTTTTTTCATGTAACAAGGAGACTTCAGTTATATCTAGAGATGTGTATGACACTTTGCTTCCTCTTTTTAGAGTTGGAAAGTCAATAGTCCAAATGAGACACTATCTCAACCTTTATGGGTGCCACATGATGAAACAAATCATTCCATTTTTTAATTAGATTTACATGATGCACTTGTTGATGAGAGGGTTGATGTAGTGGAGGCATAAACTATGCTTACATGGTTGGTACATACTTTGAGAGATATCAAATTAGATGCACCTCTATCATATCATACTCATTCAAGCTCTCATAGTGATTCCTTTGCATCACATTTCTCTACAATGGCTACTTTAGTTTCTTTGATAAGAATGATCTTGTTTCTTTTTTTGAAGCACAAAATTGAGACAATTGGATGGTGTTTGAGGAGATGGTGGATAGATTCTAGAGATGAAGTGGTGCTGCAAAATCCTACTTCACACTAGCAAAGAAAAAGTTGTGGAGATTAGAGTAGACCACTTGAGCTTCCCAACAATCATAAATAACCACCTAAGTGATTTGCAACATGATCCTCTAATCAATGATCCTCTAATCAATGAAGCCATATATAAATTCTATAGTCATTGACTTATGCTTCTTCAGTAAATCTCCTGACATCAGAATATAATCATTCTCAGAGTTCGTCAAATAAATTCAGTTGTTCGATTGTCTTCGGTTATACTTTGAAGCGCATAATAATATCGATTGTATTAAAGTTTGATTATTCGTACGTCATCAAAACCTTAGAGCATAGTTCGAAAACATGGACGATCCATCAATCTACAGTCAAAGATGCATCGAAGAAAGCGTAATCATGCGAGAGATTAAAAATTAAAGTGCTTAATATCATCTATTAGTTAATTGTCATAAAACAAACCAGAGTCATTAGCTTCATCTGTTGATCAGAATTATCATTCATCTTTGCTTTTCGCCAGCATAACTCAGAACTCGAAATCTGCAGGAGGCATCAACCTCCAATTCTTCAGCGTTTTTTGTCTAAATTAGTGCTTTTCTTTACCTTGTTAATCGTTGCGCCTTCAGCTTGATGTTTCCAACTAATTATTCTGCCATCCCGTCCTGTTGGAAGTTCCTTCTGCGCAGCACTCTTCTCCTGAGAACATGCATCGTCTCTTCCTTTCCAGATATTACACACAATAACAACTCTTCTCGCAAAGAGCACTGTTGACGTCCATTGATTGTAGCGGCAGCATTATCTTGATGGATTCACAGAGAGGATGGGTTTATCTCTAAATGGTCCTCCAGATTAGCACTCTTCCCTTCTACTCTTCAGTGCATGACTGCGTCAGATCTCTATGAAGGTTTCTCGTTCGAAAGAAGAGGAGATTCTGTCGCCTGATAAATTGACCCCTTCCCCTAATATCCAATGCCCTTCTAAAGATGGTAATTCTCCTCCCTCGCCACCCCAGTGAGAGCCCTCTTTTTCCCTCATGCCTGCGCCATTATCGTCCCCAGCATATGGCCCTCCTTTTCCTCCAAATATGCGTTGCCTTTGTTTTTCCATGCATCCCAAATCCTTCCATAGCTTTTTCTTCAAAGAGTGAACAATTTTCACTCTTAAATAAAGTTGTACTTTCACAAGAAAAAAGAATGATACTCCTTCTTGCGATGTTCTTCGCTTTCAGCTTTACATAAACTCTATAATTAGAGTTCACCTCACAAAACCCTTTGAATTATGTATCAAAAGTGGGTGAACGTAAATGGATAAGTTTAAGAAGACTTAATTTTGCATAACCATTAGCATAAAATCATTTAATGGTGTTTCATAATTTCTGACCATCCATTGGAGTGGATATATTGCTCAAACGCCTTTCATCCTCTTCATCCTTTGGAAGGTAATTTTATTAAAAGTTGATGGAAACTTTAATCTCAACTTGACTTGAAACTTCAACATATTGCATCGGAAATCTCGTGCAACATCCAAGATTCATCCGCTTTGGGTTGACTCATCAGATATAGCCTTTTATGCATATCACTTGCCAAGACTTCATCAAGTTGGGGAGAGAGAATTCTCTCCGACATTCACCCCCACCAAACATGTGCATCCTCCGGATGCGCCAACCTGAGAATAAACCTGCTTTCTTCATAATATCGAATTTATTTTTCATGTGATTTTTATATAAAATCCTGCAAGTGCATGGGTTAAAAACTCATAAAGTGCCTTATGCAAGGCCATGTAGTGGGCCCTATTTAGATGCACACTTTGAAAATGCACGTATAAAATTAATGGTGCAATCAATAAAGAAAATGGCTTCTGATGGTGAGGTTGGTGCTCTCACTCACATACATAACAATGTGAAATTACATAAATCCTTACAATCACTCTTATGTGCAAGGGTAATACTCAGTCTGTGCCTAAATGCATGGTCATGTAGTGTGACCCTACTATGCATACTTTTGATGCATTAAAAAAATAAATGGTGCATAGATAGGGTAATTGGTTTCTACTGAAGAGGTTTAATTTTCCATGCTTAAACTTTGCTTGTAGATTTTATCATGCATTTTACATTTTTGATTGGTGCAATTGATCGTGAAACTAAGGGAAAAGCTCAACATGTGTTTTTACATAATTTGATGCATACTTTAAATGCAAGGTTAAACAAAATGGTGCAAAATTGGAAGTAAAAGGTTTTTCATATTCTACTCTTGAAGAAAAACTTGGTTTACCAATGGCTCCCATTCTTCATTATAAACCTGAAAAAAATAATTCATCTTGGAAAAAACTCATGAAAACATAAGTATTAGCACATTTAAACCAAATATATCAATTCAAAACTTTTAGATAATCCATCTATAAAAAAACGAAGTACTATTAAGTCATATTTTGGAGCTTCCATCAATTCGTCCTTTCTTGCTTGATCTGCATCAAATCACTCAAAACATTGATTAGAAAAGCCATATTTGATTCATTAATGAAATTCATAATTTTTCTTTTATAAAGAAAGAAAGTAAAACAAAACCCATATACATACCTTTTTGATGAGGAAGTAGGTTGTAACTCCCATATAAATACCTTTTTGATGAGGAAGTAGGTTATAACTCCCATATAAATACCTTTTTGATGAGGAAGTAGGTTATAACTCCCATATAAATATTCTTCATGGATAGAAAACATTCAAAAAAATTCATAAACTGTTATTCATCATAATTATCAAAAAGAATGTGGACTATTTCTCGGTTTGAATGTGTCATCTGTATACAATAATAATTTTATAAAAAACTTCTCATCAAATTCCTTTTTCATAAGAAAACCAAAACAATTTGATTCATCTTTTCTTGTCAAATATATTAATCATTTCTTAGTTTAACCATTTCTTAATTTAATCATTTCTTCTATTTTCTTCAATGGTACATTCTTAGTTTTCTTGTTAAGTTTTAAAGGTTTTGATTGTTGTGAATTTATATTCATTTTGTTTTCGATTTGTTTAATTATATGATCAAGAAGTTGCTTCTCTATTTCATTTCTTTGTTTGTTTTGATTCATAATACTTTGTTTGGTCTCTTCTTGTTTAATTCCTTCTTCTTTAAATTGATTATATTCATGTTTGTGAAATTGAGTTTGAAGTTGTTTAAGCTTGACTTCATCAAACAAATTCTCATTAGAAAGGAGCATTGGATCAAGTGAAATCTGTACATTATTAAGTTTCCTTACTCCTACTTGTATTTCATGCTCAAAATCACCTAGATCAATTTCCAATTGCTCTTCTATAATCGATTTTTGATCTTCTTCCTTTAGTTTTATCATTTTGATTTCTTCTTTTAGCTCTTGTTTTTGGTTTGATGTGCTCTCTCTTATTTCTTCTTTTGTTTGAATGTTCATATGTATGATAGGCTTCCATATTTTTTTACTTTCACATGGATTAGGTTTAGTTTGAATCTCCTTAAATAGTTCTTTCATTCCACCCCTTCCTAGATTTAATTTTAAAGGTGATCGATCCTGATAATACAAATTTTCCTTTCAAATTCAACCACTAGTTTCTGTTTTCATGCATCTTCGTACGACCTGCAATTCCAAAGTGCATGGCCATATTGATCGCACCAAAAACACTGCAAAGTCTCATTCGAGTCCTATTTGATGGTCTTAATGAATGTCTACAACTAGATTTACTAAAATCATGAGCATGTGTTATAGATGAAGGATCTATAAACAAACTTTGGCTCATTCCCTCCTTTTCATGCTCACATTTAGCTAGCTCTAAATCTTGTATTCGTTTAGATAATATTTCATACTTCTGGTTCATTTCTTGAAACTCAGCATTCATTTCCTCTTTCCAAGTTCTAAGACTAGTTCTTAATACTTGTAAAGTCTCTGGCATAGCTTTAAGCGTATCATTTAAAGTCAAAATCACTCTAAATTTCTTTTCTATAGCTTCATTTGCCTTGTTTTCCATTTCTATGAATTTATCTTTCCATTTTCTGAAGTGTTGTTCCATCAATGCGTTCACATATGCTTCATTAATAACAATACTCTTGGAATTATGCTCTTGTAAATTAATTTCAAAAGATTCTTTACATTGATGTATATTTTTCATGTTTGTACGCTGCTTTTTGCCCATAACTCACACTTGAATATCAAAGAAGCACCACATAAACGAAAAACAAGCTATGATGTTATACATACATCAAACATACATTACTTGGCATTAATTTGAGAAACAAGTCCAGAACATGCACCTGAGCTGCAACGCCGATTCTTCATGTCGGGTTCACCAATGTCGGTGCAGAAGGGACGGTCGGTGGATCAGGGCGACTGCCAAAAATACGACACATGCGAGGTGTCTGTAGCAATCTCAGGTGGTCACCAAATCCTTAGAAGATGATTAGTAACTCCATTCAAATGTCATCAAGAACTTTTAGGAAATAACTAGTCATGTTTGTTGATTCGTCTCTTTTATCAGGAATCATATCTTTCATTAAATCAAGGAAGATATGAATCTATCTTTGAGAATACTTTTAAGTCATTAAAACTTTGTGTGTTCGCAAATTTATAAAGAAAACCTTTCTGTCTTTAAACCGATACACTTTGTTGTAAATATGAGATGTTAATTTTTCTAAATACATCAATCATAGGTTAAGGATCACACTGTGAAAGGGGTTTGAATCACATAATATTCTGAGTGCATAATGCAAAGGACTATCAACTTAGCAACTTAAAAAATACTCAAAGGCAAATTTAAACTCAGAAAATAATGAGTCGCTCACAAAGGCATTTATTTGGTGCATAGAAATTTGTGTCAAACAGTACACAAAAAAAGCAAACACGTTCGTGATGATGCAAAACAGTAAAGCGTAGTTTATCACTCAAGGGTTTGATAGCTAAATCAAATAGAGATTCGTAAGCATGATTCACAAATTTTTGTTTGCAAAACTCAACTTCAATAAGTCTTAATGTTTACGTTGGCACATGCCTGCATCAATATAGATTGTACAAAGTGCAGACGCCCTCATATTTTATCGCGAAGAGTAAGCCGAATCAACAGAAAAACAAAGCTCTCAATGTAATCAAAAGGGTTTTTATATCCTTACATAAAATAAGACAAAGGTAGTAACGGTAGTGACAAATTAAAAGTCAGTAATAGAGCAGAGTTAACTGAATGGAAAAAGAACTACAATTATCTCAACGTAAATAGAAGATTACTTAATGGATATCACAAGAATGCCAATTTTTTTTGTTTATATAAAAGGAAACAGCGGAATACTTTCCGTATTCATAAGCTCTTAAGGAGATCTTTGCATTATAGTTTTAATCTGTTGGACTCTCCAAACGTTGTGAGTTTCACATCATTTCAAATCATCACATCAACGGAATGATTCTCAGATTTTCTCCACCAAATTCTCTGCCTCCAGTTATCCTTCCAAGAGGAATAAAGTCTGCTAAGTATGTGCAAGCCAGCGTTCTAAACTTCATATCATATAATCACAAACGAAGCCATATATAAATTCTATAGTCATTGACTTATGCTTCTTCAGTAAATCTCCTGACATCAGAATATAATCATTCTCAGAGTTCGTCGAATAAATTCAGTTGTTCGATTGTCTTCGGTTATACTTTGAAGCGCATAATAATATCGATTGTATTAAAGTTTGATTATTCGTACGTCATCAAAACCTTAGAGCATAGTTAGAAAACATGGACGATCCATCAATCTACAGTCAAAGATGCATCGAAGAAAGCATAATCATGCGAGAGATTAAAAATTAAAGTGCTTAATATCATCTATTAGTTAATTGTCATAAAACAAACCAGAGTCATTAGCTTCATCTGTTGATCAGAATTATCATTCATCTTTGCTTTCCGCCAGCATAACTCAGAACTCGGAATCTGCAGGAAGCATCAACCTCCAATTCTTCAGCGTTTTTTTGTCTAAATTAGTGCTTTTCTCTACCTTGTTAATCATTGCGCCTTCAGCTTGATGTTTCCAACTAATTATTCTTCCATCCCGTCCTGTTGGAAGTTCCTTCTACGCAGCACTCTTCTCCTGAGAACATGCATCATCTCTTCCTTTCCAGATATTACACACAATAACAACTCTTCTCGCAAAGAGCACTATTGACGTCCATTGATTGTAGCGGCAGCATTATCTTGATGGATTCACAGAGAGGATGGATTTATCTCTAAATGGTCCTCCAGATTAGCGCTCTTCCCTTCTACTCTTCAGTGCATGACTGTGTCAGATCTCTATGAAGGTTCCCCGTTCGAAAGAAGAGGAGATTCTACCGCCTGATAAATTGACCCCTTCCCCTAATATCCAGCGCCCTTCTGAAGATGGTAATTCTCCTCCCTTGCCACCCCAGCAAGAGCCCTCTTTTTCCCTCATGCCTGCGCCATTACTGTCCCCAGCATATGGCCCTCCTTTTCCTCCAAATATGCGTTGCCTTTGTTTTTCCATGCATCCCAAATCCTTCCATAGCTTTTTCTTCAAAGAGTGAACGATTTTCACTCTTAAATAAAGTTGTACTTTCACAAGAAAAAAGAATGATACTCCTTCTTGTGATGTTCTTCGCTTTCAGCTTTACACAAACTCTATAATTAGAGTTCACCTCACAAAACCCTTTGATATATGTATCAAAAGTGGGTGAACGTAAATGGATAAGTTTAAGAAGACTTAATTTTGCATAACCATTAGCATAAAATCATTTAATGGTGTTTCATAATTTCTGACCATCCATTGGAGTGGATATATTGCTCAAACGCCTTTCTTCCTCTTCATCCTTCGGAAGGTAATTTTATTAGAAGTTGACGGAAACTTTAATCTCAACTTGACTTGAAACTTCAACATATTGCATCAGAAATCTCGTGCAACATCCAAGATTCATCCGCTTTGGGTTGACTCATCAGATATAGCCTTTTATGCATATCACCTGCCAAGACTTCATCAAGTTGGGGAGAGAGAATTCTCTCCGACAACGATGAGGACCAAGTCCAGATGGCTGCATGTACACCCATGCACCTTTGCAAAACTCTTGTGGTAGCCAACTTTCTTCCATTGTTTTGATGTTGTGGCACATCATTGTGTGAACTTCGTCTTTTGGTCTCCTACGAGCTCTAGAACTTTCCATGGAAGTAAGAGTTGTTGTCATTGATGTAGAAGTTGGGAGAATGGTAGGAGGAGAAACAACGCTTCTGTTGTATGGTATGGAGGGAATAGAGGTGAAAAATATGACTTTTTGGGTTTTGGGTATGAAAATGGGAGTTTGAAGAGGGAAAGTAGAGTTTTTTGAGTTATTTTGAAAAAGTCACTTTTTTAGCTCAAAAACATGCACGGATTTTGAATTAGAAGTCAAAAATAGCACTTTTGACCCTGAAAGGTGATATGGAGGTCATTTAATGGTATTATGATGAGTTTTACAACTTTTAAAAAATTTGGAATTTTTGGGCCCAACCTGATTACGAGATTTCTTCTCTCTCTAGAAGACAACCCTGAACATAAAAGAATCTTGTCCCCTCTTCCCCCTTCAGCCTAGTATTTTATAGGGTATAGATTGTGGCCACCACCCTCTTCTGATTGGTCCATCACTAATCACTCCTTAAGCTAAAAGGCCCATGCAGGGTTCACCTTTTTTCCTAATGATCTATGTAAAGTAACTTGAGCCACATAGCTTCTTGTGTTGCATTTGCTAAGCCTCTATATTTTGCTTCAGTTGATGACAATGCCATAGTTGGTTGTTTCTTTGATGACCATGAACTTAGCTTTGAACTTGTAGAAGATAAATAGCTAGAAGTGCTCCTCCTATCATCTTTTGAGCGAGCCCAATCTGCATCAGAATACATCTTGATATCCAAATCAGATGTGAATGTATAAAACAACCCTTCATTTACAGTACTCTTTAGATACTTTAAGATCCTCTTGGTAGCTTCCATGTGAGGTTTTCTTGTTGTATGCATAAATTGACTTAATGTACTTACTCCATAAAATATGTCCAATCTTGTTAGGGTTGCATAATTGAGACTCTCAACAAGCCTTTGATAACTTGCAATATCTTCAAGGAGTTCTCCCTCATGAGAACTAAGATTGTGGTTGAGTTCCATGTGTGTACCTGCAACTTTAGTGTTCTCCATCTTGAATTTAACTAACATATCATGAATGTACTTCCTCTCCGTAACAAAGATTCTAGAATATGAATATACAAGTTCTAATCTAAGAAAGTATGTTAACAAACCAAGGTCACTCATGTTAAACTATTCCATCATGTTAGATTTGATTTGCTTGATGCCATTGGCATCATTCCATGTAATGATAAAGTCATCCACATAAACACATAGATAAATAACTTCTGAGTTAGTCTTCTTAATGAAAAAAGAACAATTTTCTTTGCTAGCAACAAATCCTTGATCTTGCAAATATGTGACAAGCTTATGGTTCCACGTTGTAGGAGCTTGCTTTAAACCATAATGTGCTATCTATCTATCGATCTATCGATCTATCGAACTATCTTTCTATCTATCTATCTATCTATCTATCTATCTATCTATCTATCTATCTATCTATCTATCTATCTATCTATCTATCTATCTATCTATCTATCTATCTATCTATCTATCTATCTATCTATCTATCTATCTATCTATCTATCTATCTACCTATCTATCTATCTATCTATCTATCTATCTATCTATCTATCTATCTATCTATCTATCTATCTATCTATCTATCTATCTATCTATCTATCTATCTATCTATATATCTATCTATCTATCTATCTATCTATCTATCTATCTATCTATCTATCTATCTATCTATCTATCTATCTATCTATCTATCTATCTATCTATCTATCTATCTATCTATCTATCTATCTATGTATCTATCGATCCATCTATCCATCTATCCATCTATATATCTATCTATCTATCTATCTATCTATCTATCTATCTATCTATCTATCTATCTATCTATCTATCTATCTATCTATCTATCTATCTATCTATCTATCTACCTATCTATCTATCTATCTATCTATCTATCTATCTATCTATCTATCTATCTATCTATCTATCTATCTATCTATCTATCTATCTATCTATCTATCTATCTATCTATCCATCTATCTATCTATCTATCTACGTGTCTATCTATCTATCTATCTATCTATCTATCTATCTATCTATCTATCTATCTATCTATCTATCTATCTATCTATCTATCTATCTATCTATCTATCTATCTATATATCTATCTATCTATCTATCTATCTATCTATCTATCTATCTATCTATCTATCTATCTATCTATCTATCTATCTATCTATCTATCTATCTATCTATCTATCTATCTATCTATATATCTATCTTGTTGGTGCAATTAAAGCCTTCACCTTTGGCATGGAACCCTTGAAGGATATCTCTACATGACACAAGGAGCATAGGAACACTAGCTTATGAGTTATTACTTTTTTAACCATTGTAAAAGTCTATATAACTTGGCGCAGTATGCAATCATGCCTAATTGATTGAAAGTTGTGGAAAAGATTGTTGATTGACTGAGAGAATATCTCAATCAAGTATTTTTAGGAGAAAGATTTTAGGAGATTGATTTGAATTCTAATTCAAGCTCTCACTCAACTCCTATAAAAACTACAAGTTAAAAGTCGCAGCTGTTCTTCACTCATCTCGAGGCGTTACTGTATCAATCATTGAGTGTGTAAGGTCTACTTTATAGCTTACACCTCTGAGTACCATTGAGCTATGTTTATCATGCCAATGGGAATGTACATTTACATGATCTAATTCAAATATTTACATTCATCATCTCTGTTATTATCTGATTCATCATCTCTGTTATTCTCTGAGTATATCACTTCAACTACTGTCAACTTCACAGAGACATATCTCAGTGCCTATTGAACTAAATCAAGTGATTCAAAACTTGATAGATTCAACTCAAAGCATACCTCAAGCATACAAAGTTTGAAGCAACTTGGTTCAGCCAATTTCAAGAAATCATGGTCAAAGTGCTTACTGTTGCAGTTCTTACAGTAAACAAGTAATTTTCGGTAGAAGAACGAAGTAGATCTCGCAGAGTAATGCGAAGCTTTATATGAGAGATAGCTTATTCTATAGCTAAACATCTCTACTTTTAGTTGATCAATCTTTCCGGTGAAAAAGATATCTACACACAGTACAAAGTCTGACCGGAAAGAGACTGTCTGAACTAGAGGAGTTTTTTTCTTAAACTTCAGAAAGAGTTCAGTAAGTTAAGAAAGTTCACATGTCACTTTCTTACTTCCTGTATGTTCACTTGAAGTTATTATAAACAAAATTGAAGCTCATTCTGGTACAATTCCGGTACGATTACGGTGTCAGTCCAGTGGCAGTCCAGTGAAATTTCGGTGAATTTTTTTCAGTAAAGTTAGAGCACATTCTAAGCTATTGATTGATTACAGAGAATTTTTGAATCATTCTAACTTAGTTCTTCTTGGCGTGGCGATTTCCGCAAGGCACAGTCTTCGTCGCGTTATCAAGGAGTAGAATCAGAGAAAAGAATCAAAAAGGGCTGGTGCTAAGCAGGATTAGCGGTACCAACTCAATCTTTTGAGTGCATCCAACCATCTCTCCCAACAGTGGTATCAGAGCAAATAAGGTAACATGGGAGATGGTTTTCCTTCATTCATTGACAAATTGGACAGGAACAATTACCAAGCTTAGTCTCTAAGGATGAAGACCTATCTACAAGGAAGAAGCTTATTTGGATTCATATCAGGAGATGAGGAATTGCCCTCATTCAAAGCTAGAGGCCTACCCACCAAAGATGAACAAGAGAGGCTCAACACATGGTGTGCAAAAGATGCATTGGCAAGGTCTTATCTTCTTAACTCTATATCTGATTTCCTTTTACCTCACATCAAGAATTGCAAGACTTCCCAAGAAACTTGGGAAACCTTGTCAACATATTTTTCATCAAGTACAAGGGCCAGAAAGAATCAACTATGGATTGAATTCACTACTCTTAGGAAGCAATCAAAGCAATCAGTTTCAGACTTTGTCACTAGGGTCAAAGACATTGCAGACCAGCTTGCAAGTATTGGAGAAGAGATTGAAGAGGAACAAATAGTAAGGCAGGTAATTAATGGACTAAAAGCTGATGACAAATGGGAGAGCTTTACCACAACAATGGACCTATACATGGACATACATGCTCCTGATCTAACAACTCTGATTGGTCAACTCTTCACACATGAAGCAAAGCTCACAAGGAATGGAGAGCAATCAAAAGGTAACAACCCCTCTGCTTTATACACTGATAAGAAGGTTAAAGACAAAGGTAAGTGTAAAAAGGTTGATGAAGAAGGCTCTACCTCCCAAGCCAACTATGCAGGGAAAGGTAGATCTTCAAGAGGTAGAGGCAGAGGAAGTAAGCAAGGTAGGGGGAGACCCTACAACTCATCACCATGCAACATTTGTGGATTGTCTAACCATACCACAGATGAGTGCTACAGAAACTACAAAAATCAGAGAGGAAGAGGCCATCAAAGAGGTGGATACTCTCAAGGTAGAGGCAGATTCAACCAACACCAAGGCTACAATGGATACAACAATCAATACAACAACAATTACAACCACAACCACAATGGTAACTACCAAGGTGGATTCAGAAATAGAAGGGATTACAACAACTACACAGAGGAGCAAGATGACTCCCTATTGATCATGAATATGACCTCCAAGGAAGGTACAAATGATGATCATTTATTTTATATTGATTCAGGGTGTTCTAACCATGTAGCTGGTAATGTGGCGCTACTCTCTGATTTGGAAGAACCCAAGGGCAAACATCAGGTACAGACAGGTGATGATACTAAACATTCTGTTATAAAGATTGGAAATGTGAAAACTTGTGATGGTAACCAGAACCTATTGAGCAGGGTACTCTATGTACCAACCATTACCAAGAACCTAATGAGTGTTGGCCAGATTGTGGAAAAAGGTTTGCAGGTCAGGTTCAATCAACATGGAGCATATGTGGAAGATCCAAGACATGGATTCAAAAAAATAGCCAAGGGAGAGAAATCAGGTAGATTGTTTACTTTTGAGCTCGAAGACACAAAAAACATTGCTTTATATAATTACAAGGATCAAACACTTTCAGAGTTAGAAATATGGCACAAGAGGTTAGGTCACATAGGTGAAAGAACCCTAAAGCAAATGTGCAGGGATCAATGTGTGCTTGGGATACCTAATGTATCCAAGCAACATATGATTTACAAGTGTAGTGCTTGTCAGTTTGGTAAGTCACACAGATTGCCCTATTCAAAGAAAGGTTTTATGCATGGAGACTACCTAGACTTGGTACACACAGATGTTTGGGGACCTAGTAAGGACCCTTCTATTTCAGGGTCAAGGTACTATGTGGCTTTCATTGATGATTATAGCAGATGGACTGTGTTATACTTTATGAAGCATAAAGATGAAGTATTTAATTGTTTCAAAAGGTATCTTGCACTGGTTGAAAATCAAACAGGAAGAAACTTGAAAAGACTAAGGTCAGATGGGGGAGGTGAATACTTCTCCAATGAGTTTGAAGATTTCTTGCAGGAAAGAGGCATCAAGAGGGAGATAACCACAAGGTACTCACCTGAACAAAATGGGGTAGCTGAAAGAAGAAATAGACTCATTGTAGAAATAGCAAGGTCTATGCTTAATGAAAAGAAGTTGCCAAATTATCTTTGGGCAAAGAGTGTATCTACTGCCATCTATCTTATCAATAGGTTGCCATCAAAGTCTCTTGATGGCATGACACCTTATGAAGCTTGGTATGGTAAGAGACCATCATTAGATCATTGCAGAATCTTTGGCTGTATTGCATATGTGCATATTCCCTCACAGGTAAGGGGAAAGCTAGATCCTAAAGCTGAAAAATGTATCTTCATTGGTTATGACTTGAACCAGAAAGGGTACAGATTCTACAACCCCTCAAACAAAGGTTTCAAGGTAAGCAGAGATGTCATCTTTGATGAGAATGACTCATGGTATGAAAATGAATGCAGGAAGGTTAGTCTACCTTATGACATGGAAGAAGACTTCCCAAAGCTCCCCAAGGAGGAACCATTCCAGAAAGAAGACTTAAGCTCAGATGATGATGATACAATTAATCTTGAGGAATTCAAAGCATGGAAGTCCAAAGGAAAGATGAAAATGAAGAAGCTAGAGGATATACCAGAATCCTCAACTCAAGCAATGAGGAGATCTCAGAGAGAAAGTAAGAAGCCTATCAGATATGGGTATGACACTTCTCTTGTAACTAAGCATTCTGTATATCTTGCAAAGGATTTGTTGAATGAAGAACCAGGTACATATGAGGAAGCAATCACAAAGACAGAATGGAAAGAAGCTATGGATGAAGAAATAGAAGCTCTCAAGGAGAGTGACACATGGGATTTGGTACCCAAGAAGGACTCTATGAAGGTGATAGGATCCAGATGGATCTACAAGCTAAAGAGAAACTCTGATGGAACAATCAACAGGTACAAAGCTAGGTTGGTAGCCAAGGGTTTTGCACAAACCCAAGGCATTGATTATGAGGAGACATTTTCTCCTGTGGCTAAAATGCCAACAATCAGAGTATTGGTGAGTGTAGCTGCATCCAAGAATTGGAACATGTATCAATTAGATGTCAAGAATGCTTTCTTGAATGGATGGATATCTGAAGAAGTCTACATGTCACAACCACTTGGCTATGAAGATCCCAAGAAGGTAAATTATGTTTGTAAATTGAAGAAGGCTCTATATGGATTGAAGCAGGCACCTAGAGCATGGAATTACAGGTTGACAACATATCTCCAAGACCAAGGATTTGTGATGAGTAAAGCAGACACTTCTCTATTTATAAAGAGGAGCAGTACAGAGGTAATCTACTTGTGTGTTTATGTGGACGACATCATCATTACAGGCAATGATGTCAGTGGGATTAGACACATCAAAGGATAGATGATGAAGGAATTCAAGATCAATGATCTTGGATTATTGAAGTACTTCTTAGGTCTTGAGTTAGTTTACACTAATTCAGGTATATATATCACTCAAAAGAAGTATGTACAGGATATGGTCAAGAAATTTAATTTGCAGGAAGCTAAAGTCTCAAGTACTCCTATGGAAGTCAACCTAAAACTTAGTGCTCATGAAGGTGATGAAGTCCAAGACATTACAGGATATCAAAGTATGGTAGGTAGTTTGAATTATGCTACCTTGACTAGAATTGACATAGCATATGGAGTTAGTGTGCTAAGCCAATTCATGCACAAACCAAGGGTACCTCACCTAGAGGCAGCAAAGAAGATCTTGAAGTATCTAAAGGCAACTCAGAACCATGGTTTGTATTTTCCTTATACATCAGACATTGATATTAAAGTGTATTCAGATGCAGATTGGGCAGGATGCAAGGATGACAGGAGAAGCACATCAGGATACATATGTTTTGCAGGTGATAAACCAATTTCTTGGTCAGCCAAGAAACAACCTACAGTAGCTTTGTCATCTACTGAAGCAGAGTATAGAGACCTCCAATTATCTTTGGAGATAATACAAGTTCTCTTCACCTTGCAGCAAATCCAATATATCATGCTAGAACAAAACACATAGAGGTTCATTACCACTATGTGAGAGAAAAGTTGCTAAGCAAAGACATTCAGTTGACTCATGTGTCTACTAACATGCAATGTGCAAATTTACTCACTAAAGCTTTGGATGGAAACAAGTTATGCAGATTTAAATCCATGATTGGATTACAGGATGTGATTGAAGAATGAACATGAAGACTTGAGCCAAAATGTTTGGCTTGAGGGGGAGTTGTTGGTGCAATTCAAGCCTTCACCTTTGGCTTGGAACCCTTGAAGGATATCTCTACATGACACAAGGAGCATAGGAACACTAGCTTATGAGTTATTACTTTTTTAACCATTGTAAAAGTCTATATAACTTGGCGCAGTATGCAATCACGCCTAATTGATTGAAAGTCATGGAAAAGATTGTTGATTGACTGAGAGAATATCTCAATCAACTATTTTTAGGAGAAAGATTTTAGGAGATTGATTTGAATTCTAATTCAAGCTCTCACTCAACTCCTATAAAAACTACAAGTTAAAAGTCGCAGCTGTTCTTCACTCATGTCGAGGCGTTACTGTATCAATCATTGAGTGTGTAAGGTCTACTCTATAGCTTACACCTCTGAGTACCATTGAGCTATGTTTATCATGCCAATGGGAATGTACATTTACATGATGTAATTCAAATATTTACATTCATCATCTCTGTTATTCTCTGATTCATCATCTCGGTTATTCTCTGAGTATATCACTTCAACTACTGTCAACTTCACAGAGACATATCTCAGTGCCTATTGAAGTAAATCAAGTGATTCAAAGCTTGATAGATTCAGCTCAAAGCATACCTCAAGCATACAAAGTTTGAAGCAACTTGGTTTAGCCAATTTCAAGAAATCATGGTCAAAGTGCTTACTGTTGCAGTTCTTACAGTAAACAAGTAATTTCCGGTAGAAGAACGAAGTAGATCTCGCAGAGTAATGCGAAGCTTTATATGAGAGATAGCTTATTCTATAGCTAAACATCTCTACTTTTAGTTGATCAATCTTTCCGGTGAAAAAGATATCTACACACAGTACAAAGTCTGACCGGAAAGAGGTTGTCTGAACTAGAGGAGTTTTTTTCTTAAACTTCAGAAAGAGTTGAGTAAGTTAAGAAAGTTCACATGTCACTTTCTTACTTCCTGTATGTTCACTTGAAGTTATTATAAACAAAATTGAAGTTCATTCCGGTACAATTCCGGTACGATTACGGTGTCAGTCCAGTGGCAGTCCAGTGAAATTTCGGTGAATTTTTTTCAGTAAAGTTAGAGCACATTCTAAGCTATTGATTGATTACAGAGAATTTCTGAATCATTCTAACTTAGTTCTTCTTGGCGTGGCGATTTCCACAAGGCACAGTCTTCGTCACGTTATCAAGGAGTAGAATCAGAGAAAAGAATAAAAAAGGGCTGGTGCTAAGCAGGATTAGGAGTACCAACTCAATCTTCTGAGTGCATCCAACCATCTCTCCCAACATATCTATCTGTCCATCTATCTATCTGTCTGTCTATCTATCTATCTATCTATCTATCTATCTATCTATCTATATATCTATCTATCTATCTATCTATCTATCTATCTATCTATCTATCTATCCATCCATCTATCTATCTATCTATCTATCTATCTATCTATCTATCTATCTATCTATCTATCTATCAATCAATCAATCTATCTAAGGCTATCTATCTATCTATCAATCAATCAATCAGACAATCAATCAATCAATCAATCAAACAATGAATAAATCTATCTATCTATCTTTCTATCTATCTATGTATCTATCTATCTATCTATCTATCTATCTATCTATATGTCTATCTATTTATATATCTATCTATCTATCTATGTGTATATATATATATATATATATATATATATATATATATATATATATATATATATATATATATATATATATATATATATATATATATATATATATATATATATATATATATATATATATATATATATATCTGTGTGTGTGTGTATCTGTCTATCTCTCTATCTATCTATCTATCTAATTATGTATGCTTGTATGTATGTATGTATGTATGTATGTATGTATGTATGCATGCATGTATGTATGTATGTATGTATTGTTAGCCGTTAAAGGCTGCAGACTTCTGATTTCAGGCTTCGAATACTTTAGAATGTTGGACATACCCAACTCTCTATTCTTCCGTGTATAGGTTAACTGGTTGATCTGATCACTACTACTGTGATAATTAAAAGTACCCTAACTCTTATCCACGTGGGTCCTTGGGAATGGTAGGGGTCTGTTAGACAGAGGCCCTGTACTATTTTCCCAACTTCTCACACAATCATAAATGCTCTATCGCGTCTTAGCTCAGTACTTGACTCTGAACACTGATAACTGTACGGCGTACTAGGACGTTGGAACTTCCGGACTGGACCTGCTATAGTAACAGAGCAGTAGTCCGGTTCTGACTTATAACTACTAGAATACTCAACTTCATTAGCTGAATGCTACTCAATATGCACCTCTTCTTAACAGGGAGGTATACCAAACGATAACACAACCGACAACTATACTTGAAGGTATGCAAACTTACCGTATGCCAAACTCGAACAACAGTCGATTCGTCACAATCTTATCACTGTTTCCATGGCATACAGACCCTTACCGATACGAGTCCTTCCTGGGATCGGAATCCACAGTGAACGCAGACTATTGTATCGAATTCAGTCACTTACAAAAAACACTAACAGGCAAACAGTTTGGGACTACTTTTCATGTTCCCTTGCTTCGCCGAAGAACTGACAAACAACACACTGCACTTGATAACACTCAGAGACTCACTCAACCATTACCGAATAGATTCGTAACGCAATACAACTGATTCGTAACTATGTATTAAGGCACGAATAAACGACTAGACGAAGCGCAGAACAGAATAGAACAGAGCAGGAATAACCTTCTCAGTAACATACACATTCAAACAATACACTACAATTCCCAAAAATGGGGTGCTCGGCCACTCTTTTCTCATTGCCTTATATAGAAGACTTTTTACAAGGGTGCGCGAACCTTTAGTTACCTACACATTTCCCGAAAGGTTCTTTTATATTTAAGACGCCTGTCCTAGTACATTTGTCCTTATTTGGCAGCCGTCTAACACTGGCATGCACGGTGGACTCGAACCCGCAGGTTCTTATGGTTCTGCTACGAGACCTTCTAAATACATATTTCAGGCGAGCCTAAATGTTCGGGTGATTTTCTTTTTAATGGTTTCTATCATCTGAACTAAAGTGGTTGGTTCTAATAACTAGGCGTCCGTTCTAAAGGAGCTTAGAGCTATGGCTTAGGTTAACAAAATTTTGGCCTGGTTCTGTAAGAAGGCCTCTTGTAAGTAAAATTCGTTGGATAATGCAGCGTCACGGGATGTCTTCATTTCGGTGACCTTCTGCTACATATCCGTGAATCGATTCTTCTGATTTCGCAATTGATTATCGAGTCGCTCGAGCTGCTGGTTCTGAAATTCAATCGTCTTGTAGTAGGCGTCTCGTTCTCTTCGAGCATTTGCTAGATCCTTTTGGTATTTGGCCTCCCGGGTTAATTGATGTCTCAGCATTCTGTTCACCTCGTCCAAACACTCCTGGGCTCTTCGTAGCTCCTCTTTGACTTGTTCTGCTTCTCTCTATTGGTCTTGATTTTTCTGGATGGTTTCCTGCAATTGGACCTTCGTTTCTTCGACCAATTCTTCGAGGGATGAGCTGATGTCTTCTTTTTCTTGGAGTGTGGTCTTCAATTCCCGGATTTCTTCGTGTGCTGTGTGTAATAGCTGTTCTTTGGTGGCAAGCTACTCCCATGCTGCATCCCTTTGCTGTATCACGGCCTGGTGTGCCGAAAATTGTGCTTGGAGATCTGCTAGTTGTGTCTGTAATTGATGATTCTCTACTTTTACGGTGTCGACTTCTTCTTGGAGAGGGCTGATGTCGGCTTCCAGGAGGTCGACTTTATGCTGTAGGTCTTGCCGAATGGTATTCACGACCTCACTAAGTTGTACTGGAAGTTATTGGGAAAGGGTGATGAGCATTTGACCCATGGCTGCCAGTTCGAAAAAGATCGGAATGGCGGGAAGGAGAAGGGGGTGTTGCGGTTGTGCGGAGGTTTGGGATTGGATTTGGGGGGATGTCGGGGGCAAATAGTTGAGGGAAGAAGAAGAGGATTTAGAAATGGGTGGGGGGGAGGGTTGACTGGTGGGGATTGACGACCAAGGGATGCAGTGTGAGTTCCCTGATTGACGGGTTGGTGTTCACCTGTAGTATGGGCGGTGGTGGATTCGACGGCCTTCAGTAAGGTTTCGAGTGCACTGTCTACTACTTGTTGTTCGTCCTTTCTTCGTTCTGATGCTTCTTTGGTGGAGACTAGTTCTGTTTCGGTGTGATTCTGCTGGTCATGGTGATCGGCCGATGATTTGTTGTGGATGGAAGTGGCTATGTCGTGGAAGGTCTCTTCTTGTTCTTCGTTTCGGGTGTCTTGATTCTTTCCGGCGGATCCTTGGGCTCCGCTTTCTGAAGAGCTGAGCCGGATTCTCTTATTGCGGAAGAGTTGGTTGATCTCCTCCTCTTCTTCTTCATCGTTGTCGAGTGGTTGGACTGATTCTTCGTGCCTAAGTATGGGACCTTGGGGTGGTGGTTGTGCGGCGAGGATGGCTGGGAAGAGGAATGATATGATATGGGGAAGGCGAGAGCGCGGGGTGGTTCCCTTATTTACTTGCTTCACTATGGCTACACATTCTTTATGAATTCTATGGAAAAAATAAGAGGCGAAGTTGACGGGTTCTCGGGCTGCTAAATCTAAGGCAGAATAGAAGGGTCGGGAGATGCCGTAGGTGCGCTTCTGCAGGTTGAGGATGGCGACTAGGAATTGGAGGGCAGATCGTTCGGGTTCAGGACAGCAGAGAATAGCGAACTCGTTGGAGGAAGAGCGGGGGAATAGTTCGGTCATGCGGGCGAGGGGGATACTGGGGCCATTTTCTCGGCCTTGCGGGGTGAGGCGGAAAGCTTCAGAAAAGGCTGGGAAGGTGATGACGGTTCTGGAGGGTAGCGAAGGGAAAACCCATTGGCGTTCGGTGGCGGGGGATTGAGCGATGGCAGAGATGATTTGCGCTAAGAAGGGATGGGCTTCCACTGAGTGCCAGGGCAACTCAGCGAAGTTGGCCAACCCTCGGCAACACAGGTATTCACCTACCTCGGTAGGGATACCATCGCGGAAGGCAGCGTAGTTTGCTAGTGCTTCCATGGCGATTGCTAATACAGACTATGAACACGAATACAGAGCGCAAGGGGTCGCACAAAACACTAACACTCACCACAGTAGCGATTTTTGGAATTGCCTAAAGGGTTAAATAGGAACAATATGGTGGGGTGGGAAAGGGGGTTGGGTATCATTGTGCGGTGTGGGACTGATGCTTGTTTTCATGCAGGCGTGCGTGCTTGAGTGACTGGTAAGGGGGGCAGTTTTGGGAGTGGATTTCCGGTCAACGTGGTCAACCGAAAAGTTGCCGGACTGACTTGTTCTGAGATTTTGAAAGGGCCGAACCATCGTAGTTTGAAATTTCCTGCGGCTCTATCCGACTTTGCGTTGTAGAAGAGTACGAGCTGTCCTACCGAAAAGATTGGAGTTTTCAAATATCGATCGTGTGTCTTGGCTTGTCTTAGTTGTACTTTGCACATGGTTAAAAAGCTGAGCCATCGGTGCTCATCAAGTTCTCTGAGTGCGTCCATTCATGCTGTCAACGAATCTTTCGGTAGCATCTTCTGAGTGATTGCTACACGTAGACTTGGGATGACTACTTCCATGGGTGCTATTGCTTCTAAGCCATAAGCTAGTTTAAAGGGTGTCAAGCCTGTTGTTACCTTATATGTAGTTCGGTATGCCCATAAGACTGCAGGTAGTAGTTGATCCCATCTTTCCGGTGCTTCCATGATCAGTTTCCGGAGGATATTCAAAAGTGATTTGTTTGTACTTTCGGCCAAACCATTGGCACGAGGGTAATACGGAGAGCTGAGTTTGTGTGTCACCTGGAAGGATTGGGTGAGTACCTTCATTAACTGATTTACAAAGTGAGTACCTTGATCTGAGACAATTTCTAGTGGTAAGCCAAAACGTGGAAAGACATCATTCAGCAGGCACTTTGCTACTGCAACCGCTGTAGCCGACCGTAAAGCCCAAGCTTCTACCCATCTTGTTGCATAGTCTGTACAGGTTAGTATGTATCTGTTGTTACTGAAGACTGCTGGAGGTGTGATCGGACCTATAAAATCTAATCCCCATTTCTGAAATGGTTCTAATGGCATGACTGGCTGTAAGGGAAAGAAGTGCCGTGGTAGCGGTTGTCCAGACCTTTGACAGTTATTGCAGTGTTTGACAAATTGGGCCACATCTCTGTACATAGTTGGCCACCAGAGACCTCCTTGCAGAATTTTCCGATGAGTCAAATCTGTGGCAAAGTGACCACTAGTAGGGGTCGAGTGAGCCATCGTGATGACTGAGTTAATTTCATGCAGAGGGACACAGCGAAGTAGGATTCCGGTGTGGTCTACATAATATAGTTCTCCAGCAACTAATCGGAATCAGCGACTAAAGATTGCAATTTTCCTTCGGACTGCCTTGGCTATCTCGGATGGAAAGCATCCTTCGGTGATAAAAGTTAGAATCTGATCGTAATATGTAGGTGGTGCATGTGATTCCGCAGTCTCATCAGTTAGCGGCTCAGATCTATAGATCGCTGGAGTCATGTCATCTATGCCTATCGGGGCTTCACCGGAATCTAGGCGAGATAAGAAATCTGCTAAGGCATGTGCATTTCCAGGTCGGTGGATGACTTCATAGTCGAATTCCTCCAAGAGTAGCACCCATCGTGCTGTTGTCTTACTAGATAGACGAGGGCAGCGTGATCCACATGGAAGGTGAATTTCCGGCCTAGTAGATAATGTCTGAATTTTTTGATGGAGTAAATTAATCCTACACATTCTCTTTCGGTGGTAGAATAGTTCTTTTCTGTAGGTGCAAGCCTTCTGCTGGCATAATAAACGGGGCGAAACCACTTATGTGTTTGCTGCATCAGAATACTGCCAATCGCAATATCTAAAGCGTCGACAAAAACATGGAATGGATTGTCCCAATCCGGTGGTTGTAAGATTGGGGCCTGCGTCAATAAATACTTGAGTTGATCAAATGTAGTTTGGCATTCTTGAGTCCATTCGAACTGTCGGGGAGTTTTGGTGATTAGCTTGTTCAGTGGTACAACCAGATGAGCAAGCCATCGTAAATGTCTGCCATGCCACCGTACTTGACCCATGAAATGCATTACTTCTTTTGGAGTAGCGGGTACAGGGGCTTCTAAAATTGCCGAAATCTTATCTGGGTCTGCTCGGATACCTTGGGCAGATACAATATGACCAAGTAGTTTACCACACGAAACCGCAAACACAGATTTGTTTGGGTTAAGACAAAGTCTATATTCTCTGCATTTCTGAAAGCAGCATCGTAAATGGAACAAGTGTGCTACCAACTTATCGAAAATTGAAAAATCATCGAGGTATACTTGCATAAATGAAGTAAGATAAGGAGAAAAAATCTCCTGCATGCATCTTTGAAATGTGCTTGGTGCGTTTCTCAGTCCAAACCACATTACCGTACAAGCAAAGACACCCCAATTGGTAATGAATGCAGTTTTTGGTATATCTGCTTTGGCCATTCTAACCTGATTGTAACCACTGTATTCGTCTAAGAATGAATACATTTCATGACCTGCTACCCTATCGAGCATTGTATCCAGAAAGGGGATCGGGAAAGGATCCGGTACTGTTGCTGCGTTTAATTTCCGATAGTCTACACAGATTCATAGTTGCTTATTTTTCTTTGGCACGATCACAATTGGTGAAATCCATTCAGCATGTTCTATTGGTACAATGAATCCGACTTTTAATAATCTATCAAGTTCCGCTTTTACCTGTGATGCATAATTGGGATTCATCCGGTAGCCGGGCTGTTTGTTCGGTTTAGCTTCAGGCTTCAACATAACTTTATGCTGATAGATGCGCGGGTCTAATCCTTTCATATCTTTGTAATCCCATGCAAAGATGTCTGAGAATTTATGAAGAAGTCGAATCAAGTCAGCTTTAAATGATTCCGGTAAGTTTTGCCTTATCCTTACAGGTCGCGGATGATCTTCGTCTCCTAGATTGTACGTGGTCAACTGGTCTTCCGGGACATAAAACTGTTGCGGTTTCTGTGTATCGTCTGTTGATTTGAATAGCGATTCTATTTCATCGTCATGTGTTGGGGCAGTATCTTCATGCTTAGCTTTTTCGGTGATAGGTACGATTGTACAAACTGAAGTGTTCCAGTTATCTATAACAGACTGTAGATCAATAATTCCTACAGATATTAAATCAGCGTTACTCTTCAGAAATTCCTCTTCCTCATCATCTGATAGTCCATCTAACATGTGGACTGGTTCAGCAAAATATGGTCTGGCGTGAAGTTCGCAAGGTTGTATAGCATCTAATTTTACCACATATCTTTGGTTGGCATCTTTGAACGTAAGCTCTTGTGCAGACCAGTCCTGTATTACCTTTGCATGTTTCAGCCAAGGTCGGCCGAAAAGAAGGTTGTAATCCAAAGTGGATTCCGGCAGATCTACTATAACAAAGTTCATTTTGAAGCTCGTACCTTGTAAAGTAATGGGTACATTCCGCACAAGTCCTACGGGATGGACTCTAGATTGATCTGCCATTCTAACAAAAAATTGTACTGGTTCGATTTCGGTCCATCCTAACCTTTTGCATAAGGCTGCAGTTGCAATGTTCACACCAGATCCTCCATCAATCAATACCTGCGTAATTTTATGATTCTTGTACCATACTGTAATCAAGGGAACCGAATGATCGACGGTAGAATCAGGTTCCGGTTGAACTGCTGCTGTTGCCGAAATACAAGAAGGCACTGGACTGAACTGTTGCTGGAACTGTTGTCGAATCCCAGGTACTAATGCCAGAAGTTGGCCTAGAGGCAGGGGGATAGATGCCTTGGATAAAATTTCCCAGGCCTGTTGAGATTGGTTGTCCTGCTCCCTTGAACTTGAGGTCTCTGCTGATGCAGAAGTATCTGCTGTTATGCCTACTGCTGATGATGGCTCTGCTGTTGCTTCCTTTTGTTGCGTTCCTTCCTTTGTTGACGAAGTCTGAGTCACCGGAATAGGTTCTGGGAACACTGGTGGTTCATTTGCGATCCAGTGACTAGCCTTGTCATACATCCTATGTTGTTCTCGTATCCCAGGTTCGAATATTTCTGCTGCTGACTGTAGTTGTTTATCGGATCGGGTCTGGACTGTAGCAGTCTGTGTTTCTACTGGTGTGATTTGTACCATGTTGGCCATTGGGTTTTGTCGCTCCTTCTTCCTTTGATCATACTCAGTTGCATCTTTGCAAAATCTCCTGATGTGTCCAAATTCGCCGCAAAAATGACAGCGTGGTGGGGGTAGATTGGGATTTTCCGATGGTGGTCCGTTCTGCCAGCGGTTTGTATTAAAATTGTTGTTCCTCTGTCCTTGGTAGTTCCGATATCCTTGCGGTTGATTGTTTCTCAATTGCGGAGGCACATAGTGATTCGCTGGCTGTCCATGTTCTTGTATAACTGCATTGACGGTTGCTGTTCCCTGTATTCTAGCATTGTAAACACAGTTTCCGGTGGTGTGTCCGGCAGTGTTGCAGATAGCGCAAAACGTTTGATTTAGTGCACAATTGGCACTAGTATGACCTGAATTTTTGCATGTGATGGAGTATACTTGTCTGGTTATGTCTTCAGCCATAGTTTTGTTTGTTTTTAACCACTCTAGATCTTCTGTAAATCCACCAACCTTGGATTCCAGTTGCAGAGCCATGGCCATGACTGCATCCAGCGTCATA
>MU260139.1:262500-267500 GCA_020310875.1 Ceratopteris richardii | reverse complement strand
TGTAGAAGACAAAGCAACACTAGGTTGCTTCTTTGAAGACCATGATATTGGCTTATCACCTACAAAAGAAATGTATCCAGAAGTGCTCCTCCTATCATCCTTGCATCCTGCCCAATTTGCATATGAATAGATCTTGATATCAATGCTTGAAGTGTAAGGAAAATACAAACCATGATGTTGTGTACCCTTGAGATACTTCAAGATTCTCGTGGCAGCCTCTAAGTGAGGTATTCCTTGCTTGTGCATAAACTGACTTAACACACTAACTCCATATGCAATATCTATCCTTGTTAAGGTAGCATAGTTCAAGCTATGCACCATACTTTGATAACATGTAATGTCATTAACTTCATCACCTTCATGGGCACTTAGTTTTAAGTTTACGTCCATTGGAGTACTTGCTACTTTGGCATCCTGCAAGTGAAACTTCTTCAACATATCCTATATATATTTTTTCTGAGTAATGTATATTCCTGAGTTAGTATAGACTAACTCAAGCCCAAGAAAATACTTGAATAGGCCAACATCATTGATCTTGAACTCCTTCATCATTTGGCTCTTGATTTGTCTGATTCCATTGACATCATTACCTATAAGTATGATGTCATCAACATAAACACAAAGGTATATTACCTCTGAATTACTTCTCTTGATGAATAGAGAAGTATCTGCCTTGCTCATGACAAACCCTTGGTCTTGAAGATAAGTGGTTAATATGTGATTCCATGCCCTAGGTGCCTGCTTCAATCCATATAAAGCCTTTTTCAATTTGTAAACATATGTTACCTTCTTAGGGTCCTCATAGCCAGGAGGTTGTGACATATATACCTCCTCTGAAATCCATCCATTCAAGAAAGCATTCTTGACATCCAATTGGTACATATTCCAGTTTTTTGATGTAGCCACACTAACCAACACTTTGATAGTTGGCATCTTGGCCACAGGAGAGAATGTCTCTTCATAGTCAATGCCTTGGGTTTGTGCAAAACCCTTGGCTACCAATCTGGCTTTGTACCTATTAATTGACCCATCAGAATTTCTTTTAAGTTTATAGATCCATCTGGATCCTATTACCTTCATGGATTCCTTCTTGGGTACTAACTCCCATGTATCACTCTCCTTGAGTGCTTCAATCTTCTCATCCATAAATTCTTTCCATTCTGTCTTGGTTATGGCTTCTTCATATGATCCTGGTTCTTCAATTGACAAATCTTTGGCAAGATAAACAGTGTTTAGTAACAAGAGATGTATCATACCCATATCTGATAGGTTTCTTGCTCTCTCTTTGTGATCTTCTGATTGATTGATTTGAAGATTCAGGTATGTCTTCAAGCTTCTTCATCTTCATTTTTCCCTTGGACTTCCATGTCTTGAACTCTTCAAGGTTGTAGTGTCTTCATCATCTGAACTTGAGTCCTCATTTTGAGTAGGTTTCTCTGCTTAGCATGAATCCCTTATTGGTAGGTTTATAAAACCTATAACCTTTTTGATTTAGATCATACCCAATAAAGATGCATTTTTCAGCCTTTGGGTCTAGCTTACCTCTTATCTGAGAAGGAATGTGTACATATGCTACACATCCAAATATCTTGCAATGGTCTAGTGAGGGTCTCTTACCATGCCATGCTTCATAGGGTGTCATCCCATCAAGGGACTTAGATGCCTGTTTATGAGGTAAGTGGCAGTAGAAACACTCTCTGCCCATAGATAGTTAGGTAACCTTTTTTCATTCAACATAGACCTAGCTGTCTCAACAATCAACCTATTTCTTCTCTCAGCTACCCCATTCTGTTCAAGAGAATACCTTGTGGTGATTTCTCTTTTGATGCCTCTGTCCTGCAAGAAGTTTTCAAACTCATTGGAGAAGTACTCACCTCCTCCGTCTGACCTTAGCATCTTCAAATTTCTTCCTGTCTGATTTTCAACAAGTGCAAAATATTTTTTAAAGCAATTAAACACCTCATCCTTGTGCTTCATGAAGTACAATACAGTCCACCTGCTATGATCATCAATAAAAGATACATAGTACCTTGATCCTAAGACTGAGGGGTCTTTGCTTGGTCCCCATACATCTGTGTGAACAAGCTCTAGGTAGTCTTCATGCATGTAACCTTTCCTTGAGAAGGGTAACCTGTGAGACTTCCCAAATTAACAAGCCCCACACTTATTAATCATATGTTGCTTGGATACATTAGGTATTCCAAGCACACATTGGTCCCTGCATATTTGCTTCAAGGTTCTTTCTCTTATATGCCCTAATCTTTTGTGCCAAATTTCAAGCTCTGAAAGTGTTTGATCTTTATAACTGTATAGTGCAATATTCTTTGTGTCTTCTAGATCAAAAGTGAAAAGTCTACCTCATTTTTCTCCTTTAGCAATCCTCTTGAACCCATGTCTTGGATCCTCCACAAATGCTCCATATTGGTTGAATCTAACCTGCAAACCTTTCTCCACAATCTGTCCAACACTCATCAAGTTTTTGGTAATGGTTGGTACATAGAGTACCCTACTCAACATGTTCTGATTTCCATCACAAGTCTTAACATTTCCAACTTTAACTACTGAGTGCTTGGTGTCATCACCTATTTGGACTTGATGCTTACCTTTTGGTTCCTCAAGATCAGAGAGTAGTGCTACATTGCCAGCCACATGATTTGAGCATCCTGAGTCAATGTAGATTAGGTGGTCATCATTTGTATCTGGTTTTGAAGTCATGTTCATGATTAGAAGAGAATCATCTTGCTCTTCTGTATAGTTGTTGTAGTCCTTTCTGGATTTGAAACCTCCTTGGTAGTTGCCATTGTTGTTGTAATTGTTGGTGTAACCTTGGTGATGGTTGAATCTCCCTCTTGACTGTGAGTATCCACCTCTTTGGTATCCTCTTCCTCTCTGATTTTTGTAATTCCTGAAACACTCATCTGTAGTATGATTTGATAAACCACAAATGTTACATGATGAGGAGTTCTAGGATCTCCCCCTACCTTGCTTACCTCCTCTGCCCCTTCCTCTTGATGAACTACCTCTCCCTGCATAGTTGGCTTGGGAGGTAGAGCCTTCATCTTCCACCTTCTTGGTCTTGCCTTTATCTTTAGACTTTTTATCTGTATATAGGGCAGAAGAGTTATTTACCTTTGGATGCATCTCCATTCTTGTTGAGCTTTGCTTCATAAGTGAACAATTGTCCCATGAGAGTTGTAAGATCTGGAATTTGCATGTCCATGTAAAGGTCCATGGCAGTGGTGAAGCTTTCCCATTTGTCATTAGCCTTGATCCCATTGATCACTTGCCTTACAATTTGCTCTTCTTCAATCTCTTCTCCTATGCTTGCTAACTGATCTGCTACATCTTTAATCTTGGTCACAAATTCTGAAACAACTTGCTTAGGTTGCTTCCTTAATGCTGTGAATTCAATCCACAACTGATTTTTTCTAGCCCTTGTGTTGGAAGAAAAATATGATGACAAGGTTTCCCAAATCTCTTCGGATGTCTTACAATTCCTAATATGTGGCAAAAGAAAATCAGAGATGGAGTTGAGTAAATAAGACCTTGCCAATGCATCTTTAGCACACCATGTGTTGAGCTTTTCATGTTCTTCCTTTGTTGGTAATCCTCTTGTTTTGAATGAGGGCAATTCCTCATCTCCTGAGATGTATCCATAGAGACTCCTTCCTTGTAAGTAGGTCTTCATCCTCAGAGACCATGCTTGATAGTTGTTCCTGTCCAATTTATCAATAAATGAAGGAAAACCATCTCCCATTTTACCTTAGTTTGCTCTAATACCACTGTTGGGAAAGATGGATGGATGCTCCAAGAGATTGAGTAGGTACTGCCAAACCTGCTTTGTACCAGCCCCCTAATGCTTCAGACTTGATAAGTAGACCTCCTTAGCTCTCCAATGACACCATAAAATGGCCTATGTACTTTGGAAGTGATGTGTGTAATGATTGAATCAAAACAGATAACTTTGAAACTCAAAATCTCAAGAAAACCTTCTATTTATGTCTTGACACCTGCAGGATCTTTTGCTCAGTATGACCAGCACAGTAGGAATTGGAAAAATTCGTTTTAGGGGTATCTAATTAGCTTAGCAAGCTAACTATTCCAAGTGGAATGATGTAAAAAGGTAAACTATGCTAAGAGAAATCAATTTTAAGCAAGTAAAGCTATACCCCGGATTTTTTAGGACTGTAGCAGACATTGACCAGTGATCACCTCGACGCGAATTTCTCTAAATGGGCTAAATAGAATCTCCTCAACTTTTGACAGCATGTAGATAACATCAAGCTGCATTCAACAAGCTTTAGATCATTGTATTTGGTGAAGAATTGACTGCAATATGCACTTCACAAGTTGACAAACTTTCAAGAGGTATAACAGAGAACTCAGAAATGAACAATGTGAATGTATGTATTAATGAACATTTGTATACAAATCCATTGGCATGAATTTAATTGCCTAATGGTGTAGATAGGTGTGGGCTAGAGTGTAGGCCTCACACACACTCAGAATCAGTAATGAGAAGCTCGGGAGTGATGAGTTCTAACCGCGCCTTTTTCATGACCTCTTTTATAGAGAGTGAGTAAAAATTTGAATTCAAATTGAAACTTTTGGATCCCTATGATCAAGCTCCTATATCCTAGGAGATATTCCTTCAACAAAGAGCTAACTTTTTCCACGAATCCATTTGGTAGGTGTTTACAAAGATTCCAAGTCAATTTGAATTTTACAAAGAGATAAAATGGTAATAAATTACTAGCAGTAGTTTTGATGCTTCTGTATATGTGAATGGACTTCAATGCATCCATCAAGCAAAATGTGTAGGCTTGTGAATTACACCAATAGCTATGAATCAATAAATCTATCTATCTATCTATCTATCTATCTATCTATCTATCTATCTATCTATCTATCTATCTATCTATCTATCTATCTATCTATCTATCTATCTATCTATCTATCTATCTATCTATCTATCTATCTATTTATCTATCTATCTATGT
>MU260139.1:240000-247500 GCA_020310875.1 Ceratopteris richardii | reverse complement strand
GCACTCCACAGCATGACATCTTGCCTTCAGAGCAGTAGAAACAGAGGACTGGTCTCTGCTATGGAAAATTACTATCCTCCAAAGAGGAGACATAGTCAACTCTGCAAAATCAGTGACCATCTTCCGAATCTGAGGGTGTTTGAAGGGTTCATCATCATTAACTGATCCCAACATCCTAAATCCATAGGGTATGTCCGCTATGAGAAGGGAGAAATGTTTTCTAGGCACAACAGAACAAATATTATTTACATCACTACAGTATACATTGTAATATATAGGCCTAAGGGGGTCTAGGGGATTGGAGAAGCATTTAAGATCAGGTTCATCATCAAAATCCATCTCCTTGGCTTTCAGCCTAGATTTCTCATGCCTTGCTCTTTGAATGTGAGCCAGGAATGCAGGGGGGCAATCATCTAGTAGCTCCGCAGACTTACTTTTCTTTGGTTTCTGCAGAAAAAAGTGGAAAGACAACTAAATGAGCTGTTCAATACATGAAGCAGAACATAAGGAGGCGATGAATGGCATCGATTTCATGTGGGGGTAGATGCCAGGCATCGACTTTCTACTGAAAGTCGATGCCTGGCATCGACTTTGGGACATTAGTCGATGCCTGGCATCGACATATGCCACGAGGTCGATGCCAGGCATCGACTTATGCTACAGGTCGATGCCGGGCATCGACTTATGCCCCCAAGTCGATGCCAGGCATCGACTTTTGGCTGCAGGTCGATGCCAGGCATCGACTTTTAGCTGCAGGTCGATGCCAGGCATCGACTTTAGCCGTAAATCGATGCCAGGCATCGAGGTCGTACTAAAAGCTTGGCATTAAATTTGTTTGGTGAATAAAGGCATCTAACCTAATGGCAAACTAGGCACAACCTCAGAAAGAGAACCTACCCAATCACGGAAAAGGATGAAATATTCTGATAAAGCTTTGTAGGATGATGTGGTTGGATAGTCTCTTTGGACCTCTGTCCAAGAAAAGCAACCTAGCCTCTTCATCGTGACCTCCTGAATCTTCATGTAAACTTTATGACTACAATCACAGAAATTAAAAAGAGACTAGGTGAGAACAGAAACATGGGAGGAGGGAAAAAGGATCTGAGAATAACATACATACTTATTGAGCTCAGTCACCATCTCCTCCAGGCTTAAGTCCTTGGAGATTACCCTCGACAAAGTCGATATGATCAATGTATCATCCTTGATTCCTTGAAGGGCCCTCCATGGTGTCAGCTTCATGTCCTCGGGAGCCTCTTCAATTGAGAGGTCAGCTTTCCTTCCCTTTCCCTTCAGATCAACCTGGGGGTTTGGCCTCGACTTTTGTTGCTTCTGGCCCTTGACTTCCCTGTTCTCCCACATTGTGAAAATTCTATCCTGTAGATCCCAGATCTCACCTGTTCTGAATGCCAGTTGAAACCATGGATCATATTTCCTCAAGGCATCAGACTTTGTATTCTCATCCAGTGCAATTCCAACCTCAATAAGGCATTGCTTTCATAGATTGGGATGTATTCTTCCAGCTTCCTTAACAAGACAATCTTCATATTCATGGTGGAAGAACCGAATTCTCTCTATGGAGGACATTTTTTGCCTGTAGTCATTGTCATTATTGTGATCCCAAGCAAGAAGCTTGGCTTCCTCAGTTGTAAGACCAACATATATCTTACACTCTGCAAACCTAAAGAAAAAAGTGGTAGGGTGCTCCTTCACTAGCTGTCTACGAGCCTCTGCAGAGTGTGAACCTCCAATCACATAATAAGTATACTCCTCAAATAAACCCTCATTGAACTCTTCCACAGAGCTGCACTCATTCGGATCCACCATGACAAGGAATGGCACAACAGTAGCATGAGGATTTATTCTCATTTTCTTCTTAAGATTCTGCACATGCAAATTGTGTGGCTCCCTGATCTCAAGGGGCCTCCTCCCTGTGGCTGGATCTATAGGTGGCCTGTGGATGATATTGATTGGAAGGTGGAACAACTGCCCCTTCTTCACAATTTTTCTTTTAGCTATATCCTCCCTCATCTTGTTCTGCTCAGTACCAAGAACACCCGAGGCAAGCTCTCCACCAGGTGCAACAATTATATCCTCAGAGCTAGAGCTTGAGTCAGAAGACTCCTCTTCTGAAATTCTCTTCTTTTTCTTTTGAAGCTTTTTCTGCACGCTCTCCTTACCCCTTGCCTTTACAGGGGTCGTCTTCTTCTGTTTTGGCATGATATTGCCGTGGATCCATGGCATCAGGTCTTTGATGAAATTCACTGAGTCTCTGCATATCTGAGCTAGCCCTTCTGGAACACAGCACTCTGGGCACAAGAAATCCATCTTGCATATGACATTTCTTAATCCCTTCGATGTCTCCACCAAAAAAAGCAGGTTGTCAGAATCTTCATCTTCATAATCTAGTTTGTAAACAAGGCCATATTGAAAACCTTGTGTTGTCGTGATCTTTCCTCTGCCATAAGCCCCTGTGAACACAAGGAGGACTGCATTCTTCTCTTCAACGTACTGAAGGCACCACTCTAGATTTGTCATGTCCCGAAGTGGACGATCTGTCCTCATGACCTCCGTCTCCCTAGACCTTTCCCTCATATTTGGATCCTCCTCATGAATTTTTATGCTACTCTGTCCACCTGAGGATAATCCTAGTGGGTTGCTGGCCTTCTCAAAGGATAATGGTGCAATAATTTTCTTTTGTTTTGCTTGGTGACCAATGCTTTTGTCACGTTGCTGGTCAACAGAGCCCATGGTGACTCTGAGCTTCTTGATGGGCCTTTCATCCTTGTACTCCGCATCCCTGAAGGCACTTGGAAATATCAGATCAAACGTAGATGTGGTTTTCAAATGCCCAAGTCCATGCCAGGCATCGATTTTGAGCTTCAGGTCGATGCCAGGCATCGATGTTTAAGTGAATGTCGATGCCAGGCATCGACTTTGAGTGCAAGCCGATGCCTGGCATCGACTTGAGGGTGAAAGTCGATGCCAGGCATCGACTTGGGGGTGCAAGAGTCGATGCTTGGCATCGACTTTTGGGCCCAAGTCGATGCTTGGCATTGACTTTTGGGCCAAGTCGATGCCTGGCATCGACTTTTACCCTCAAGTCGATGCCTGGCATCGACTTGCACACAAAGTCGATGCCTGGCATCCACTTGGGCCCAAAAGTCGATGCCTGGCATCGACTTGGGCCCAAAAGTCGATGCCAAGCAGCGACTTTGCACCCTAAAGTTGATGCCTGGCATCGATTTTTCAGTGCATGTTGATGCCGGCAAGTCGATGCTTGGCATTGACTTTTGGGCCCAAGTCGATGCGTGGCATCGACTTTCAGATGTAAATCGATGCCACGCATCGACTTGTCAGTGCAAGTCGATGCCTGGCATCGACTTGCAGCCCCAAGTCAATGCCTGGCATCGACTTGAGGCTGCAAGTCGATGTCAGGCATCGACTTGCAGGTGCAAGTCGATGCCAGGCATCGACTTGCACCTGAAAGTCGATGCTAGGCATCGACTTGGGCCGAAAAGGTGATGCCTAGCATCGACTTGCAATCCTAAGTCGATGCTTGGCATCGACTTACACCTTAAAGTCGATGCCAGGCATCGAGCTGTACATTCTTTGGATCCATATTTCTAGAGGTAAGAAAAATAAATACCTAGAAATCAGACTTTTTACACAGACATACAGAGGGAATCTTTATTTATGGAATTATTTTGTCTACCTCTTGGTACTTTTGCCAACATTCTTCTTCTCCATCTGACTTGGTTTGCTGGTATGCTGAGCTCTGTGCTCCATGGCTCTCTGTGCTCTGCTGCTCTCTCTTGCTCGTGGATTTTGAAAATGCGAATGATCTCCTCCTCTGGTATTTATAGGCAATTAGGTAAGTTGAACCAGAGACTCACTGGATCTAACTGAATGAGTCCAGTTGCTAACTAAATCTGTCAACTTATCTAACCAGGGAATAGCACCCACACTAATAGGCTGTTTCAGAGCCACTTTAATGAAATATTCATAGACCCTTGCAACTATTTATATACATTTGCATAGAAATTACATTTCAATGGCAAGAGTATGGTATGTCCATGAGGATGTCTAAACTCATGTAGAGATTTGTTTCTTAGAATCTCTTTCTTGGGATAAAATCAAGTCAAAGTTGTGTTATCTGTGGGAGACTAATGACATCTTTATAGTATTACCCTCCTCACTTTAGTTCATATTCACATTTATCTTGTAACTCACTGTTGAAATGGAAAATCAATGTATGAATAAACATTCAAGTACAGAACCTTGCAACTATTTATATACATTTGCATGGAAATTAAGCTTGAATGGCAACAGTATAGTATGTACATGAGGATTTCTAATCTCATGTAGAAGTTCTTTCTTAGAGTCTGTTGCTTGGGAGAAAATCAGGTCTAAGTTGTGAGATTAATGACATCTTTATAGTGTTATCCTCCACACACTTTAGTTCATATTCACATTTATCTTGTAACACATTGTTGAAATGGAAAATCAATGTATGAATAAACATTCTGTGTACCTCTTTTACACATAATTCTTTTTTAATATACTTTCATCTACCTCTTTGATATCTAGCCAAGACCACAATAAAACCTAATCCTTGAAATCTTAATGAAATGTAAAATTTCTTCTTGTATAGGGTTCAATGGCATAGCATATTCCAGTTGGAACTCAACTTGGATATATTCCAGTTGTAAAATTTCTTCTTGTAAAATTTCTCCAAACAATTTTATTATATATTCCTGTTGGAACTCAACTTGGATATATTTTGATTCATTCACAATGCTTATACTCAATGACTCATATGTAGTTAGAAATCAACTGTGTTTCTCATTTGAATCAAAAGTGAATCAAATCTTTGGTTCCCTTATTAGTGTATATTTGAGTAATTAAGTGATTTGATGTAATTTGATGTTTAATGTTATTTAATGTACTTTAATAAGCTTTTGATTTCATATCTTCTTGATGTGACATTTGATGTGACATCTTCACTTGATCTCGGATTTCTACTTATTTAAAAAGGTCATTCATCTTCAGTCTTCTGTGAACTCAGTGAAGATGAGCTCAATCTTTTCAGTGGATGCTTGGGCATCAACTTCCTCTGCTCATATTGATTCATTGTTCTCAGTTGAGCCTTTCCAGAGAAGTGATGATCCCTATGATTTAGAACGTGCTGATGATTCCATGTTTTCTGTTGAGTCATTTAAGTTATCCAATTCACAGTGCAATGCTGCTCAACCAAATGCACCTCTTGATCTCCCATCTGATCCAACCATTGATCTCCCTTCTGACTCAAGTGCATGTAGAGCAACGAAAAAGCAAAGCAAGCTCAATCTACGATTTAAAAGAAGGTCTCGTGAAGTAAGTCGAAAAAGATTTAAATTTCTTACTTCAGATAGACAGATTGCATTGGATATTGTGAAGCATTGTTGTGGTTTGAAATGTTTGTATAATTTAGGAATGAAGAAACTAAAGCACATAAGAGAAAAATTCCTCCATTTAGATAGTGAAAGGCAAGATATATACCTTGTTTCTTGCATGCAAATGATTGAGGATAACATGTCAGTAACGCGTGTTGGTTTTGAATATTTCTTTACTCAAGGGATGCCATGCTCTAGGGATGCATTTAAAATTGCAATGGGTGTAGGAAATTTTAGAATACATAGGGTTCAACAAGGGTTTTTGAATGGGGATCTCATTTTGGATACGTTCCATGTTGGGACTAAAGGATCTGTTGGACGTCATGCAATGAATTGGATGATGAACTATTTTAGCTTGCATTGTGAAGTTATGCCTACAACAGGAAGGTTGCACTTGTCAGATAACTTTACTCGTCGAGAGGTATTTCAAATATATAGAGAAGACATGGAAAATAGAAATGAGAAGTATGTGTTGTATCGTCACTTTACTCGATTATGGAAGGAAGAGTTTAACAATGTTTCTATTCCTCATAAAGTTAGAATGGGTGAATGTTCAGTTTGCGCCACTTTGAAAAACATGGCAAAAGAGGCTACAACACCACAGGAAAAACATAATTTTAAAAACCTTCTTAACAACCATCGTGACAGTCAAGCATTAGAGAGAAAGAAAGCAATTCATCATCGAAGTAAGGCACTCAGAAATCCGGAGCGTTATATGTGTTTGTTGATCGATGGTATGGATAAAAAAAAAACTTGTTTGCCACATTTTTATGGCATCCCTAAGGACATTGGAGATGAAGTCCTTGTGCAAATGCATTTGGTTGGTGCTTTGGTATACAATGGAACTGTAATGTCCAAGGTTTTCTTCACATATCCGAATGTGCATAATGATCCAAACCTTACAGTTACTGTCATTCATCGTGTTTTGCAATCGTGGAAGGGTCTTTTGCCACCAACTCTATATTTGCAACTAGATAATACTGCAAGAGAGAATAAAAATTCTACAATCTTTGGATATTTAAGCATGCTTGTTGAAAAACAGCTATTTCAGAAGGTTAAGGTAAATTTTCTTCTAGTTGGCCACACTCATGATCACATTGATCAAATGTTCAGTACTTTCTCTAAGAATTTGGCACGTAACAATGCTTTTACTCTTCCGATTTTATCTGAGCTGATTTCAGAAGCGTATACTCCAAAACGAGAAGTTCAAGACCTCACACAGATTTATGACTTTAAGCACTTTTGCTCAATGGGCCTTGATAACAGTGCTAAGGTTTTGGCTCCATTGCACAATATTAGTTTCAACCATGTATTCTTGATGAGGAGGGTTGATGAAATAACCCTTTTATTTGCAAAGCAGTATTCATCTTCTCTTGGGTGGGAGCCTAAAGAGGGATGCAGATTGTTATTGCAGGTGCCTAATTTGTCTACTGTAACAGTGTATGGTGCAGAACAATCACCATATGAAGATAAAAACAATACAGAAAGATGTGGAAGTGTGGTTGATCAAAGTAAAAGCTGGATGCATGCACTCATTGAAAAGAAGAGACATATTGAGCGTGCAAAAAAATATGCTGGAGATCAAGATGTATCTTGGTGGGAGGACTTTTTCAATCATCAAGAAGAGATTATACAGTATACAATTGCAGGTCATTGGCCAGTTGATGTTCCATTCACATGGGATTTTTGTACACAAAGACCCATGAATGTGGCCCAAGCATGTAATGCAGATGCACTTCAAAGTTTTATACATCCACTAGAAAGAAATATTTATGTAGGCCCAAGGATGACAAAACAGGCAGAAGCAAGATGGCAAGGAAATTTAATAGAGATAAATGTTGGAACGCTTATTGCAGTACTTGCTGATGGTGATGAGGCTACCAAACCATTTTGGATTGCAAAGGTTTTAGAGATAACTAAAGATATTGATCAGAGAAGAATAGAGGCTATGATGGTGCATTGGTATTACACTAAAAGTAGTAATGCATTCACAGGTAAATATAACTTAGAAATGGTGTGTGATACTAAACGAACAGGTTCAAAAAGGAAAAAGAATATTCGAAGC
>MU260139.1:225000-232500 GCA_020310875.1 Ceratopteris richardii | reverse complement strand
GCTGCGAGATCTAATACCAGAAAAAGTTTACTGAGAAAACTATAACTGTTAACTAACTTTCACAATAACATGAAATTACTCAGATTTCTTCACATACGAAGAATGCGCTCAACTTCTTCCACATGAACATGTGTTTTCTATTAGAGAAGATGTGTACAAAAATAGCTTGGCCTCACTTTGCTCATAGCTATGGAAAACTCTCCTACTCTGAGTAGTTATTCCTTACCATCTCTCTTAGATGAATACCCGACATTTCAGGTTCTATTATTCATCTCTACGCAATCTCTGGTGTCTTCTATATCATTATACACTCTTCTATTTTCAGCTTACTAATCACTACTCTCTCCTCTCTTATATACAATTTTGATCCGGGTTTCAACAAACTCTAAGTCTGGAAGTTTCTATGCTATATATTACAGATGTGAATTTGTCCCTTCACTAAGGCTTTGATTTTCTGACTGCTTTATTTCTGCTTCTCTTTGTCTTTATGTCGTTATGCCTAATTAGTGAGTGAATTTCCAATAGCTCCCCCTCAATCACTAATTTGCATCTTTCAGTCTTCATATATCCTTCTTTTCTTTTATTCCTGCCATTTCTTTGAATCTGCTTGTCTTTACTCCATCCAAGCTCTTTGACAGAATATCTGCAATCTGATCTTTTGTAGGAGTGAATACTAATTCAAACTCCTTTTCCATTACCTTTTCCCTCAGGAAATGATATTGAATCTCTATGTGCTTTGTTCTTGCATGAAATACTGGATTTGCTGCAAGATACAACAAACTCATATTATCTCCATGTATGATAGGTATACCTTGATCAATACCCATGCTTTTGAACGAGGTCTGCATCCATATTACTTCTTTAACTGCTTCCACAAGTCCTTTATATTCTGCTTCTGTTGATGATAAAGCCATTGTATGCTGCTTCTTTGAACACCAGCTGACAAGCTTATCTCCTAGGTATATCATATACCCATGAGTTGACCTACTGTCATCTTGACTTCCTGCCCAATCTGAGTCATTGTATGTCTCAGCTTTATATCTGACGTATAAGGATAATATAATCCTTCCTTTATAGTTCTTTTGATATATCTAAGAACTCTTTGTCTTGCAACCCAATGTTGATCCTTCGGATAATGCATGAACTGTGAGAGAACTCCTACTGCACAACTGAGATCTGGTCTTGTTAGTGTAGCATAAATCAAACTTCCCACTAAAGATTGATACTTTCTCATATCTTTAAACTCTGCACCACCATATTTGCTGAGTTTATGATTTACTTCAAGCGGTGTTGAAGTTTCTCTGCAATTCTCCATGTTAAACTTCTTCAGTAAGTTTAGGAGATACATTTCTTGCGAGACATATACACCATGATCTGTATATGTAACTTCCATTCCAAGAAAATATGATAATTTTCCTAGATCACTGATTTTGAACTCTTTTTCAAGCAGTCTCTTTACCTCTTTGATTCCTTCATCTGAGGTTCTTGTGATTATTATGTCATCTACATAGATACAAATGTAGATCATACCTTCATCTGTTTTCTTGATGAGTAGACTTGCATCTGCCTTTGAACTTTTGTATCCAAGGTCATTGAGATACTTCACAAGTTTGTAATTCCAAGCTCTTGGAGCTTGCTTTAATCCATAGAGTGCTCTTCTTAGTCTGCAAACATGATTTGGGTATCTGGAACTTACGAACCCTTCAGGTTGTTCCATGTAAACTTCATCTGATATGTATCCATTCAAAAATGCATTCTTTATATCTAGCTGACTTAGCTTCCATCCTTTTGATGCTGCTATAGCAATCAATGTCCTTATGGTTGACATCTTTGCCATCGGACTAAACGTCTCATCATAATCTATGCCATATGCCTAAGCATAGCCTTTGACAACCAGTTTAGCTTTGTATCTGGCTATCCTTCCATCTGCGAGCTTCTTGACTTTGTAAACCCATTTATTTCCAATCACTTTCTTACCATTTGGTTTTGTAACAAGTTCCCAAGTCTTGTTCTCTTCCAGCGCATTGAACTCCTCCTTCATTGCTTCTTCCCAATGTTTCTTACCTTTTTCTTCACTGTAATTTTGAGGTTCTTCATCTTCCTTTACTAAGTAAGCATAGTTTTTCTGAGACAAATGCGAAGTATCATAGGAATACCTTGTTGGTTGTTTTCTTACTCTGTTTGACCTTCTTGGTTCAAACTCTTCATGTGTATCTGAATACACATCTTCATCAAATCTTGATCCATCTTCATTTCTCATACCTGATCCAATCCTGGATGTACTTGCCTGCATATGATCTTCATCTCCATTCATCTGCATATGTGATTTACCTTTTTCATTCCTTCTTATCTCTTCTTCAAGTGTTTCAACACTATGCTCTTTATATGTATACCAGCTTTTTCCTTCATCAAATGTCACATCTCTGGAAACAGTAAACTATTTGGTTAAAGGACTCCATAACCTGTAACCCATCTGCTTTTCATCATATCCAATGAACACATATTTTTCAGCTTTTGGTTCAAGCTTATTTCTTAATTGCGATGGTACATAAGCATAAGCAACTGATCCAAACACTTTGCAATGATCAAGTGTTGGTTTCTTGCCCCACCAAGCTTCATAAGGGGTCATCCCATTTAAAGTTGTACATGGTAATCTGTTTACCAGATATGTTGTTGTATTTATAGCCTCAGCCCAAAGATAGTTTGGACAATTTTTCTCCTTTAGCATTGCTCTTACAAACTGAACTAGAGTTCGGTTTCTTCTTTCTGCTACTCCATTTTGTTGCGGTGTATACCTGCAAGTTATGTCTCTTTTGATACCTACACTCCACAGATAATCATTGAACTCTCGAGAAAAATATTATCCTCCTCCATCAGACCTTAGTCTTTTGTGTTTCTGTCCTGTAAGTCTTTCAGCATATGCATGAAAATGTCTGAAAGCTCCAAACACTTCTGATTTCTCTTTCAAAACATAAAGAGTTATCCATCTTGTTGCATCATCAATGAAAAGAACATAATACCTTGAGCCACTGATAGATCCTTCTTTCGTTGGCCCCCATACATCTGTATGTATGAGTTCTAGCACACCATCGTGTTTGTAACCATTTTTTTGAAATGGTAACATGTGGGATTTTCCCATCTGAGAGGCTTCACATTTGTGAATCATATGTTGGTTCTTTATGTTTGGTAATCCTCTCACGGATTGTTTCTCCACCATAGCTTTGATTCCCTTTTCATTAAAGTGTCCTAACCTCTTATGCCAGAGGTCTAACTCTGTAAATGCTTTATCACCATGTGTGATTAAAGCTTGACCAACATTCTCTTGTATTTTAAGAGTAAAAAGTCTACCTTCCTTTTTACCATGGACAATTTGTTTGTATCCTTTCTCTGGATCCTCAACAAATACTCCTTCATTTGTAAACCTGACTTGAAAACCTTTTTCTACTATCTGTCCCACACTAATTAGATTCTTCGGGATTGTTGGAACATACAAAACATTTGTTAGTAGATCAGCTCCATTCTTGCACTTTACTTTTCCAATTGACCTTACATTATGTTTTGTATTATCACCTGTCTGTATTGTATGATTTGACATACCTCCTTCTAGTTTTGATAACAATTCTATATTTCCTGACAAGTGATTTGAACAACCAGAATCAATATAGAATACCTTGAGGTCTTCATTCTCTGACGTACTTATCGAGTTCATCATCAATGTTGTATGATCGTCATTCTGCGTATCATTTGCATAGTTGTAGTAGGTAGTGTTGTGAGACTGATTCTGTCCCCAACTTCTTGCTCCACCTCTACCATATCCACCTCTTTGGCTTTGTCTACGTCTTTGATATCTTCTGCTTCTGCCTCTGCTATTGTTGTGATTTTGACTTGATCCTTGGGAATTATGCCAGCAATCATGAGCCAAGTGATTGCTTAATCCACAGATCCAGCAAGCCTTCTTCTGATTACCTCTTCCTTTTGTATTACCTCTTTTTCTGACATTTCCTCTTCCTCTTGCATAATTTGCTTGAGTAGTCATCTCTTCTTCATCTTTTTCTTTACCTTTATCACCTTTCTTCTTGTTCTTTGCGTACATAGTAGAACTATGTCCCTTATCTCCATCTGTCTTCAAATCTTGCTCAAATGTTAACATTAATCCAAGAAACTGATTTAAATCTGGTACAAAATGATTTAAAGAAAGTTCAATTGAGAGTATGAAAGGTTTCCACCTTTCATCTCCTCTCAAACCTGCAAGCACTTGCGCTATTAACATGTGGTCTTCGATATCTTCATTAATTGATCCAAGACTGTCTGCCAAGTCCTTCATCTTAGTGACATAATCACTAATGCTTTGAATTTGCTTTTTCTTGAACGTTGTAAACTCTGACCATAAGCTAGCCTTTCTAGCTTTCGTTGTATTTTGGAAATGATCTTCCAATGCACTCCATATATCTTCTGCTTTCTCTAGACCTCTAATGTGGGGTAACAATTGATCTGTGATGGTATTGTAGATATACGCTCTTGTCGTTGCATCTTTCTTTTGCCATAGCTTCAAGGCTTCTAGTTCTTCTTTCTTAGGTTGACTATCATCTTTGAAAGTCGGCTTCTTTTCTTCTCCTGTCACATATATCATTAAGTCCTCACTCATAAGTAAGGCTTCCATGCGCATTACCCATGCCGGATAATTATCTCTGTCCAATTTGTCAATAGAAATGTGATCTGCCATGATCTTCTTGTTTTCTATTACTACCGGTGAGTGTAATGTTAAAGGATTTTACCTTTTGTAAACCTTTACCCTTGAGAATGACTTCGGAACACTTCTCGACACCGTTTGTTGTTGATCACCTCAGCTTTCACCTTTCCTTATGATAATTCTTCAAATTCTCTTTCCATTTCTTCTTCTGAGAAACCTTTTATGCTCTTCAGAACCTTTTCTGTTCTAGTACCACTTGTGGATCTTACTGCTCTGATACCACTTGTTGAGGTTATGTGATGTTGCGACAAAAGCTTGTTCACTAACAAGACTACGGAAAATTGTCACACCTCAACTATAACTAAGCTAGAGTGATATTAGAACACCTCTATAATCATCAGTAGCTTAGCAAACATTCTAAAAATGAAAGCTTTACAACTGTATTTAGTGAAAACCAAAAATTCACTTTACAGAAAGCTTCAATTTTGAACTGATTTACTTCAGACTTTACACTACTGTGTTTACTTACAGTTAAATAATCTACTTTACTCATCATGAATCCTTGATCTTGAAGATAGGTAGTTAACCTATGATTCCATGCCCGAGGTGCTTGCTTCAATCCATAAAGTGCTTTGGTAAATTAGCTGGGCCTTCATAGCCAGGGGGTTGAGCCATGTAAACCTCTTCTGTAATCCAACCATTAAGAAAAACATTTTTTACATTCAATTGGTACATATTCCAATTCCTTGATGTGGCCACACTTACTAGTACTCTGATGGTTGGCATTTTGGCTACATGTGAGAATGTTTCTTCATTTGGGTTTGTGCAAAACCCTTAGCCACATGTCTAGCTTTATACCTGTTTATGGGTCCATCTGATTTTCTCTTGATTTTGTAAATCCATCTAGAACCAATTATCCTTCTTTCACACTAGCTCCAAAGTATCATTCTCCTTGAGTGCTTCTATTTCTTCATCCATAGCTTCCGTCCATTATGCCTTGGTCTTTGCCTCTTCATATGAAGTAGGTTATTCAAATGATAAATCCTTAGCAAGATAAATGGAGTCCTTAGTAACTAAAGAAGTGTCATACCCATATCAGATTGGCTTCTTGCTCTCCCTTTGTGATCTTCTAATTGCTTGGTTGGATGATTCAGGTATGTATTTCAACCTCTTCATCTTGACCTTGCCCTTTGATTTCCATGCTTTGAACTCTTCTAAGTTTATGATGTCCTCATCATCTGATTTGATGTCTTCAATTTGGCTTGGCTCTTCCTTGGTGAGACTTGGAAATTTTCAAAGTCATATGGCAACTTTACTTTCCTACATTCACTTTCAAACCACGACTCATTCTCATCAAACAAAACATCTCTATTGACCATAAATCCCTTATCGGATGGATTATAAAACCTGTATCCTTTTTTATTTAAATCATACCCTATGAAGATGCACTTTGCTACCTTAAGGTCTAGCTTACCTCTGAATTCAGATGGAACATGCACATAAGCAACACATCCAAAGATTCTGCAATGATCAAGTGATGGCCTTGTACCATGCCCTGCTTCATATGGGGTCATCCCATCAAGTGATTTGGATGGAAACCTCTTAATGAGATAAGTGGCAATAGATACACTCTCTGCCCACAAATAACTAGGTAACCTTTTTTCATTAAGCATTGATCTAGCTATTTCCACAATTAACCTATTTCTCCTCTCTGCTACCCCATTTTGCTCAGGGGTATACCTTGTTGTAATTTCCCTTTTGATACGTTTGTCGTGCAAGAATGCATCAAACTCATTTGAGAAGTACTCACCTCCTCCAATCGACCTTAGTCTCTTTAGACTTCTTCCTGTTTGGTTTTCCACAAGTGCAAGATACTTCTTAAACCAACTGAACACTTCATCTTTGTGCTTCATAAAATACAAGATAGTCCACCTACTAAAATCATCAATGAAAGACACATAGTACCTTGAGCCAGAAATTGAAGGGTCCTTGCTTAGTCCCCACACATCTGTGTGGACAAGTTTGAAGTAATCCTCATGCATGTAGCCTTTCTTTGTGAAGGGTAACCTGTGTGATTTACCAAACTAACATGCACCACATTTATAGATCATGTGTTGCTTGGATACATTAGGTATCCCAAGCACACATTGATCTCCACATATTTGCTTCAAGGTTCTCTCACCAATATGCCCTCATCTTTTATGCCAAATCTCAAGCTCTGACAATGTTTGAGCTTTGTAATTATAAAGTGCAATATTTTCTAGTGTCCTCAAGTTCAAATGTAAATAGTCTACCTATTTTTTCTCCCTTGGAAATTCTTTTGAATCCATGTTGGGGATCTTCCACAAAAGCTCCATATTTTTTGAATCCAACCTGCAAACCCTTTTCCACAATCTGTCCAACACTCATCAAATTCTTGGTGATTGTAGGTACATAAAGAATCTTGCTCAACAGATTTCTATTCCCATCAGAGGTTTTGACATTTCCTACCTTGACCACTGAATGCTTGATGTCATCACCTATTTGCATTTGGTACTTTCCCTTGGGATCCTCTAGATCAGAGAGGAGCTACGTTGCCTGCTATATGGTTTGAACAACTTGAGTCAATATAGAAGAGGTTTCGACATTTCCTACCTTGACCACTGAATGCTTGATGTCATCACCTATTTGCATTTGGTACTTTCCCTTGGGCTCCTCCAGATCAGAGAGGAGCTACGTTGCCTGCTACATGGTTTGAACAACTTGAGTCATCATTCATACCTTGCTTTGAAATCATATTCATAATGAGAAGAGAATCCTCTTGATCCTTT
>MU260139.1:182500-187500 GCA_020310875.1 Ceratopteris richardii | reverse complement strand
TACCTTTGTATTCTGCTTCTGTAGATGATAAAGCAACTGTATGTTGCTTCTTAGAACACCATGAAACCAATTTGTCTCCTACATAGCACAAATATCCATGTGTTGATCTTCTATCATCCACATTACCTGCCCAATCTGCATCACTGTATATCTTCACTCTTGTATCAGAAGTAAATCCATAATACACCCCTTCTCTGAGTGTACCCTTGATGTACCTAAGTACTCTTTGTCCTGCAATCCAATGTTCCTTTCTAGGACAATGCATAAATTGTGAAAGCACACCAACTGCATATGACAAATTAGGTCTTGTCAATGTAGCATAAATCAAGCTACCAACCAAACTTTGATAGAGCTTCATGTCTCTGAATTCTTCTCCTCCAAATCTAGACAATTTATGGTTCACTTCCAAAGGTGTAGGTGCAACCCTGCAATCTTCCATCTTAAATTTGATTAGCAAATTTTTAAGATACCTTTCTTGGGTCACATATACTCCATGTTGAGTATATAAAATCTCCATTCCCAAGAAGAATGACAAGTTCCCCAAATCACTGATTTTGAACTCTTTCTCCATCTGCTTCTTGATCATTTGTATTCCTTTATCATCTGTTCCTGTAAGTATTATGTCATCAACATAAATACAAACATAAATGAATCCATCTTCACTTGCTTTGACTAGCAAGCTACTATCTCCCTTTGATGCTTGAAATCCAAGTTCCTTCAAGAACTTTACAAGCCTATAATTCCATGCCCTTGGGGCCTGCTTTAATCCATACAAAGCTCTCTTGAGCTTACACACATAATTTGGACTCACTTGGTCTTTGAACCCATCTAGTTGCTCCATGTACACTTCATCTGAAATGTAACCATTTAAAAAAGCATTTTTAACATCTAATTGAGATAACTTCCAACCTTTGCAAGCAGCAATTGCTATGAGAGTTCTGATGGTTGTCATTTTTGCCACATGAATATAGGTCTCATCATAGTCCACTCCATATGTCTGTGCATACCCTTTCACAACAAGTCTGGCTTTGTACCTAGACACACTTCCATCTGCAAATCTCTTTGTTTTGTACACCCACTTACATCCAATAATTTTCTGGCTATTAGGTTTAGGAACCAGATCCCAAGTCTGATTCTCTATCAATGCATCATACTCCTCTTGCATAGCTTCTTCCCAATTTCTCTTGCCTTTGGCTTCATCATATGTAGATGGATCTTCATCTGCTTTTACCAAATAAGCATAATCTTTAGTAGTCAAGAATGAGGTGTCATAGCTATACCTTGTAGGTTGCCATTTGTGTCTAGATGACCTCCTAACTTCTACACTTTTTGAAGTTTCTGGTTCATCACATTCTGGATCAAACCTTGGCCTCTCTTCAACTTCAACCTATACTTCATTATCCTCAATTTCATCAAGTAATTGAATCTTTGCCTTACCTTTCCTTTGATCCATTACTTCTTCAACATCTGCATGTACATTATATTTACCGGCATACCAAGTACCTTGCTCATCAAATGTAACATCCTTAGATACAAGGAATTGCTTTGTGGATGGACTCCACAACCTGTATCCCATTTGCTTATCATCATAGCCAATGAATACATAGTTTTCTGCCTTAGGCTCCAACTTATGTCTCAATTGAGATGGCACATATGCATATGCCAAACATCCAAATATTCTGCAATGATCCAAGTAGGTCTCTTACCCCACCAAGCTTCATATGGTGTCATACCTTGCAAAGCTTTACAAGGCAATCTATTGACCAAATAAGTAGCTGTATTTATAGCCTCTGCCCACAAATAGTTTGGGCAATTCTTCTCTTTCATCATGGACCTTGCAAACTCAACAAGAGTCCTATTTCTCCTTTCTGCTACCCCATTTTGTTGAGGAGAATACTTGCAAGTAACTTCTCTCTTTATACCTGCATTCCATAAGTAATCATTGAACTCATTTGAAAAATACTCTCCCCCTCCATCTGACCTTAGTCTCTTCAATTTTTGACCTGTAATCCTTTCTGCATAAGCATGATAGTGTTTAAATGTATTAAACACTTCTGACTTTTCTTTAATCACATAAATTGTGATCCATCTGGTAGCATCATCAACGTATATGACATAATATCTTGAACCATTTATACTATAGTCCTTTGAAGGACCCCACACATCTGTATGCACCAATTCAAGTCTTTCTGAATACATAAACCCATGCTTGGAATAGGATTGCTTATGAGCCTTACCTAATTGACATGCCTCACATCTGTATGTCATATGTTGACCTGCAACATTAGGCAATCCAAGCACTGAACCATTATTAATCATGTCTTTGATACCTCTTTCATTAAAGTGTCCAAGTCTTTTATGCCAAAGATCCAATTCAAACACCTTCTGCTCTCCATATGTGAACATAGCATGTCCAACATTTCCTTGTACCTTCAATGTGAAGAGCCTTCCTTCTTTCTTTCCTATAACAACCTATTTATACCCTTGACTAGGGTCTTCAACATAGACTCCATCATTAGTGAATCTTACCTCATATCCTTTTTCCACAATTTGACCTACACTGATCAAATTCTTTGGAATTGTGGGAACATAAAGAACCTTACTCAGAAGAGTGCTCCCATCCTTAGCTTTGACTGAACCAATTGACTTTACCTTATGCTTTGTATTATCACCTGTCTGAACTGTATGGTTAATTGCATTATGATCTAGATCAGTCATCAAAGCAATATTTCCACTTAAATGATTACTACATCCTGAATCAATGTAGAACACTCTCATGTCCTCATGTGAGGTTTCACAAGTTGCATTCATAATAAGAGTCGAGTCCTCCTTCTGATCTGATGCATAGTTGTAGTAGGTGTTATTATAGGATTGATTTTGGAAGCTTCTTCCTCCACCTCTTCCAAAAGAATTCCTACCACCTCTACCTCTGAAGTTTCCTCTCTGAAGTTTCCTCTTGCTCTTTGATTAAAGTTCTGATAATTACCATTGTTCTGATTATTGTGCCAACAATCATGAGAGAGATGATTGGTCTTACCACATATCCAACAAGCTCTTGTATTATCCTTGTTGTTTCTACCTCTTCCTCTACTTCTGCCATTTCCTTTGCCTCTTATGAAATTTGCTTGATTTGAAGTACCTTCTTCTTCACCTGATTGTTGCTTTCCTTTGTTAGCTTTCTTCTTGTCCTTAGAGTACATTGCATGACCTGCACTCTTATCAACATCTCCTTTGATATCATTCTCAAAAGTTAGCATATGACCTAACAACTGATTCAAATCAGGAGTGAAATGATCTAGTGAAAGTTCTGTGGACAAAATAAAAGGTTTCCACTTCTCATCTCCTCTGAGCCCTGTGAGAATTTGTCTTACCAATTTATCTTCTTCAATATCTTCATCCACTGCACCTAAAGAGTCTGCAATGTCTTTCATCTTTGTCACATAATCAGAGATTGATTGTGAGGCCTTCTTCTTGAAAGTAGTAAATTCTGGCCATAGTGAGGCCTTCCTTGATTTGGTTGTGTTTTGGAAATGCTCTTCCAAAGCATTCCAAATGTCACATGCACTTTCAAGTCCTCTAATATGAGGAAGCAGGTAGTCATTGACTGCCATGTAGATTATGCTCCTTGCTTGAGCATCCTTCTTCATCCAATTTTTCATGTCTGCAAGCTCCTCTCTAGTTGGAACACTAGAGTCTCTAAATTCTGGCTTTTCTTCCTCTCCTGTGATGTATCCCATCAGATCTTTGCTCATAAGATGAGCTTCCATCCTCATAGACCAAGCTGGATAGTTCTCTCTATCCAACTTTTCAATTTGGAGACTATCTCCCATCCTTGCTTCACCTGTAGTCTCAAAGATTTAACCTTTACAAGAAATAAATGTACCTTGACTTCGAATCTTACTCCTTCTGATCCTTTTGATAATCTTTGCGTGTCTCCCTTCGATCTTTCTTTACTCTTTATCCTTCTGAACCTTCGAGATGTAGAATTTGTATATCTGCAGCAGTTGGAGTATTCCTTTCCTTAATTTTGACACAACCTGCTCTGATACCACTGATGGAGAGTGTTAATCTCCAAAAGAACAAGCTATCCTTGGTATTAGACCACCTCTAGACCAGGAATAACTTTAGACTCCTCATAATTTTGGAAATTCATTAACACATTATCAAGAAGTTCACTAACTGTGAGAAATTCATTTCTCTGAAAAGTCTGCTGCAAATTAATCACTCATTGACTAATCAATCCTGTAAAGTTTTTAATAAAACTTTGTATAGTGCTTCGTCTTAAGGTTGCGCACCTTGTCCAATTTAAATCTCTGCAAATGATTCAGTGTACTCTGAGAAATCATACAAACAAGTTACCTGTGTGTAAAACACCTTCTCTGTAGTAACGATTCTGACACCTATAACTTCTTAGTTATAGTTCTCCCAATGTCGAACCCGTTTGATCAAGATCTTCTAGCCATGGATGGCTTATCTTCCAACTTAGATTTCAAGCCCTCACTTCTGTAAAACTTTACACAGTGCACTGAGCAATGTCCAATTCTCTGAACATGAAATCTGTGCCAATTTTGTCGACTCTCAGAACATTATCACATATGAATGTTCCTATGCAAAATTCTCTCAACTTGATTGCAATTAGCCTCTCAAATTCTAACCATAGATGGATTAGCTATGGACTTAGATACGTGTAAAAGGATTTCTCAAAAGATTAAACACAGAAGGAGACTGGGAGAGAAGATCGACACGCCATACCTGAAACTTTGACTTTTCTCTATTTTTCATACATCTAATGGAAGATTTGAACAATGTACATCACTAACTCATCTCATACACTTTTTCTATATCTCTTGCGACTACAAGCATGTACTTATATATATATATATATACAAGTTCTAACTCGTAACTACTTCAAGTATATTGAAGTATCTAAAGAGCTAATGTACATATATGTTCATATCTCTGAATTTCTAAGTATGTCCTTCCTTCAAACTTCTGAATTT